>CM076583.1:933167595-933533046 GCA_034641835.2 Pinus albicaulis
AGCACTCATCATAAAGATGTTCGATGGGATTTCCCCTCCCTGAGTACCTCCAGAGGAAGCTCCAGGATTTTGGTTCGCGCCAACAACTAATTGCTGCCCTTAGGGAAAAGGGTTAGTTAACACAGCCTGGGAACTAGAAGAACCCTGCTGGGATAACAAGCGCTGAGCATCTTGAATTTTAGGGCAAAGGTGTGTGAGATGGTCTCCAACACAAGGCTTGCATGGAAACTTCACTTTCTTTCTCTTCTCCTTTTGACCCTCACCAACACACTCTGCCGGTTTTATTTGCATTAGCCTTCCCGATCTTGCCCTTCTTCTTGAGCTGACTCTTCTTCTTCCCATCGGATTGCTGATTTCCTTTGGGATCAGAAGCTTGGACAACATTTATGGACAAAGACTGGGAAGGTGATGAATCAGCAGGCACAGCCTGACTAGAAGGAGCAGCTTGCAAAGACAACTGCTGCAGTTGATTAAGCAGGCTGGCTGCACCACTATTGATCGATCCGACAAGCCCATCACCATGCGGACTGGGCTTAGTTTTCGATAAATCTAATTTGGAGCGAGGGGCATTGGGAAAATATTTATAAAGGACCCCAGACTGAGAATAGATCAGTTCCAGCTGCTGGGCCATAAAAATGGCCTGCTCCTCAGAAAATACCCCAGATAGGGATACATCTTTTGAAATTTCTGACTGCAGAGATTTTAGAAACCATTCGAGAAGGAATTCTCCAGGAATATGAGCTTTAATAAGCCTTTCCTCCTCCTATTCTCATCTTGGCTGGGAAATGGTGAGCTTCCTCGGCCCCGCTTTGCATCGATGTGTGAGTTCCGTTGGCCCCAAATTTCATACTCCCGACAGCAAATCGAAAATGGCTTAGAAATGCATGTACCAGCTTCCAAATGTGGCAACCGCTCTCTGGGCGAGCTCAACATACCATTTGGCGCCGTTTTCCAAATAGTGCGTTGAAATATCGCCTAACCTAATCGACCACGATCGGGGAGAACACCATAAGTGGAAGGTGGTGATGTGGCTTCACCTCGTATCCTCCCCCATTCTTACCTTCAAATTCTTGGGAATATTCATACCCTTGGTTTTACCGCAGGGCCACCCCTTAATTGGTAAATCTTAACTTGGGATCATTAGTCAATTTCGACAGATTTGGCAAGTTTAACGTTGCCAGAAAAGGTAAACGAGGCAGAGCCTGAGGATTCCATCCTTGATAGGATGAATTCCCAACATTTTGAAAAGAATACCCTAGATTTGATGAGGCACCAGGTTGCTAGAAAGAACTCGTAGCAAAAGGAGAAGAACCTCCTCCCCACGCCGAGTTACCAAAGACCGAACCAGTTCTCCCACCCGAAGTATTAAATGAAGAGGAAAGCCCCTGATAGGGGTTCCAGGCATTAGATAGAGGGGAAAAATTCTGATAAGCACTCGATGAAGGGAAAGCATATTCTCGATAGACTCGCGTAAAATTGATTCCCGCTCTCGTAGTGTAAACATAGGATTCCATCCGTAAAAGTAGTCGAACTTTTTGCCCTTCGGCATCAAGGCGAAGGTTTAAACTCGGCTGAATGAAAACAAGGACCCGAAGAAGGATTGTATTCGAACTAGGAATATGCCTAGTTCCAAAGGGGAACCCCTGAAAAGAAGCTGATCCACTAGCCATGCAAGACATGGGTGTAGATCCAGCTGCAGAAGCGGAAAAGGAAAAAGAAGGAATCCCACTAGTGGGCATTCCGAAGCAAAAGGGACCAGAATGAGAAGCATGTGCTTGGGTGAAACCAGAGCCAAACACAACAGCACTAGAAGCAATCGAAGATAAAGCAATAGTGCCCTCTCCTTCAACAAGCAAAATCAATGCCTCGCAGCATCCTCAGTAGGCCGTGTTCAACAAGCACGAAAGATATGAATGATACCAAGATTCTCCTGCCTTCGTACCAGTCCGATGTATCGAAAACGTCTCGATAGTCGTGGAGGAAGAATCTGGGAGATGGACCGGCTGCAGGGCTGGGAAAGAGCTCAGGTATGTCTTCGACTTGGAAATCTTCTTCCCCAGAAACAAACTGCGAGGTATTTTAACGCTCCTCGAACCGACAATTCTAATCAGCTATGAAACCTTCAGACCTTTGTGGAGGATCTCTCTCCACCGCGTCAGATGCCACAGGGTGGTAACCACCTGCTAAATCACTCCTACGCCTTCTCGAAGAAGGCTCTGGACTCTCGGGAGATAACCCCCGGATTCTCCTCGATCGACGAGGCGCTTGATCAGCCACTTTTATAGATTTTAAATTAGACTCAAAAAAGTGAAAAGCTAGGCAAGCTAGGAGCAAAGAGTACTCACTAAAATAAAAATCCCTGAGATACAATCAAGCAAACAACCTCCAAGTATTTCCACTCCGGGTGATGAGGACCGGACACCAAAATACAGGAAAGTGAAATATAGGACCTCCCGAAAACAGTCTGGGATGATTATGGCCCAGAACAACTAGCGAAGGTATCAGAAACAGTTACGCCGACCTCCTAACGATAGCCTTTGCCTGCTCAAGCACCCAAGCTTCGCAAGGGCACCCCCCAGAAGTACTGTTGAAAGTGATGCGACGTCTGCCTCAGGTACCACGGGTATTCCCCCCCACAGTCACCTGTGTGGAACCTAGGAGTGGCAATTATGGGCACCAATCCATGTCAGAAGCCAGGCGGAACAGTCTTGAGGTCAGATTTAGCTAATCGGAGGGGGGGTATCCCTCTTCTCAGCCTTCACTTCCCCTCGCGCTTGACTCTCTGGAGGAGAGCTTTCCCGGTCCACCTAACGGAGTTGGATTTCACTCAATTAATCAACTTCTATGTTTTGTTTGAGCGGCCTTGGAGAGTTAACTCTCCTCTCACCTAATCCAAGGCCCTACAACCTAGCTAGTTGGTGTATGACACTTAGAAAACTTGCTAGTTGATTTTAAATTATATCGCTTATTTTAATGGGCTGTTATGTTAATTCACAAGGATATGGAGATGAAACTTATGATGTTTTTTACGCAGAAAGAAATTAATAAAAACTTAACTACATGCAGATGCAGTTATTGTCTTTCGATGAAAATCAATCTCTACACGGGTTGTACGAGATTAAAAATTGTATTTTTTCTTTTCAAATAGCAAACTCACACTCACAAAAACTATGAAATTGACTAAATGTTTAAATGCACCTAATGCAAATCACTACAAGCATGAAAATCCTAAGATGCAAATCTCCTAAAGCAGAGTGGAATTTCCCAAAAATTCCTTCAGTTTTAACTCTTCTTGGTTGTGCAGAAAGCTAGTTCCCGAAATCAAGAACTCTTAATATGAAGACACCAAAAATCTTAAAAAACAAGAAGAAGAAATGAATAACAATTCCCTTCCAATTATCAAGCCAAAAACCAAAAGCAAGAAACCTCACAAAAGCTTCAAAAGATATGGCAAAACAAAAATAAAAATGCAACAACAAAAGCAAATAACAAGAGAAAATTTTTTTTAAGCCTTTGAAATGCAAAAACAAAAAGCAAAACAAAATTTTTTTGAGCTTTTTAGTTTTATAGAGAAAGAGCTCGAAAAGACCAAGACAAACTATCAAAATCCAAACCAAACAAGACTGAATTTCAAGCACAAACTTCAACAATGCTCCAAACCTTATAAAGCTAACTAGTAGAAAGATCAATAAGAGCAAAAGAAGACAAGAAAACTCAGCCACTCAGCCTAGAAGAATAGTATAAACTTGCCGCAAGCAAAAACTTCAAAGAAGCAAGAAAAACTCTTCAAAAGTTGCAACAAGACCTAGCCTACTGAACTCAAGAAAACCAATCAAGAAATGAGCAAAAATCGTAGTGCCAAGAAAACACAAAGACAGGAAAGAGTAAATGAGCAGGAGCTCACTGTTCTGATAAAGCAGAACAGCCAAGAATGCTTAGAAAGCTATCTTGGTACTCAAACCAGAAGTGCCAGCACCAGAAACAACACTTTGCCAAAAAGACTAGTTTTCAATCAAACGAAAGAGAGAAAAGGAAAAATACCACCTTCTTCACAATCCAGAGAGTGCAAAGACACTGTAGGGACAAGTCTCCACAACCAGAAAGGACCAAAAAGTCAAGAAATCCAAAAATTCAAACTCTGCCTAGGTATACGCTACTTCACAGTTTAGCAACCAGCGTGCATACGCGACTGTTCTAAAGGAAACTCACGTATACGCGGGTACCTTTAGACAAACTTGCGTGTATATGCGACTGTGTGCAGAAAAAAGCGCGTATACAAAGGTAAAAAATGAAAAAAACAAAAAGGACAAGCCTGGATAACAAACCAGGACTTCAGACTGACTGAGAAAAAGTAAACTAGACTGCAAATGAAAGTTAAAATTGTCGGCAACCTATCAAACAGCTGAAACCACCCAACAGGGGAGTCATAAGAATGTGATCCCCAGCGGAGTCGCCAGTTCTGTTTCGGGGAAAATCACCCTAGAGGTTCGTTGGGTTACAACCTCCACAGAGCAGGGGCATGCTACTTAAGAAGGACTCACACAACCATGCATGTTCAGAAAAACTAAATAGAGTAGAATGAGAAAGTTACTCGTAGGTCCTACGGTTTAAGTAGATCCCGTAGGGTTCAAACCCCCAGCAACCGTCCTTCCTTATTAACCTGAAAGACAAGAAGAAACAAGCACGAAGAACTGGTTGTACAACATATATCTACTCTAAATGTTAGTGAAATTCATATAAAACATCAGATAAATCATAATGAATGCTTAAATAACAATTTTCTCATATATGTAAGTAGACACTAACACGTATATTTCGGGAACAAGATGGTACTTCTGTATTATAAATAGCATGTACAGAAATAACGAGTGGAGAGATCACCTGAATCCTTCCACGATCTTCGAGCAGACCGTCGTCCGGATCCATCCCGCCCTTGCCTCGCTAAGATTCCTTCCAAACTGGTGCATATGAGATGACATATAGGGAGATGAGCATCTCAAGGAAACAAGGGTTTCCTGTAATGAACTGGGAAAGTGCAGGAGGCACGGGGAATCAGACTTGGATAGGGAATACCAACAGAGTATAATATCAATAAATTCTCTCTCTCCCTTACGCCATACACATAAGGGGTTTTTATACACCCTCGAAGTAGTTTCAATAGTTGGAAATAGTTGGCCACGTGCTGGGGTGGTTCAACTACCTGAGTAACCATCAACCCAGCCCGAAAATAGGGAATTTTTATATATTTTTTCATAATTTTAATGGCATACGCGGAAAAGTGCAACTGGACTCGCGTATACACGCGGAAAAGTACGGGCATAGTCGCGTATGGGGATTTTTACATTGTTTTTAAGTGAATTTGTCCAAGGCTGTAGGAATGGGTGCCCAAAACCATCAAAGAAATCATGAATCATATGAAGGTGAGAAATGATGCTATAACACCCAGTAAATATCTTTCTTGTAAATTCTTGGATTCTGGAAGATGATGATCAGAGTCTGCCAGGCTGAAATAAATATTGTACAATAGAAAATTAACCACACTGGCTTCAAGAAGATACACAAGGGCTAATCTAGATCCAAATCCTCCCCCTGTGTTTTAGAATCCTAATCTGATTCCAAGAATTGTTAGAAGACAAAAAGGATCACTAAGTCCTAGACCTATCTTCAGATCCCATACTTGGCCCAGTGAGTGGTTCTTTGTAGAAGATATTTCTTTTGATGAGAGTTTTGAGCTTTCTTTGTTTAGAAATAAGTCTGAAACTGCACTTGATTACACAGTCTTAGATCCATAATTCCTTGTAGATATTGAAGTTCAAAGGGAAAATACTTCAATTGATGATTATATTTTGAATTCCCCTCGGTCATCTATCACTGTAACTAATATCCCTGAGCCTTCAGAGTCATCAAGAACATCATTCCCTCCTCCTAATTCATCAGCATTCCCATCAGTCAATTCTCAGCTTTCATCCCCCCCATCAACACCTCCCTTGAATCCTTGTACTACAAACAATACTATAAATCCACCTAGAGTCATGGCTACCCGGTATGCACCCCTGGTTTTACCTCAAGTTCTGAATGATATGCCTGCTGATTATCAAAGTAAAATTCCTATTTTTTATGCCACTCAAAGCATTACAACCCAGCAGCATATTGATAATATGAATGACTTTTTTGATCTACATGAGGTAGAGGCAAAGAATGTAACCACAAGATTGTTTGTCCAAAGCTTTAGAGGTGAAGTTAGAAAGTGGTTCAGAGCCTTACCATTAGGCTCTATTTGAACTTTGCAGGAGTTACACACACAGTTCTTAGACCGGTGGGAGGTAAAGAAAAACCCACCCCAAATTTTGTCTGAGTATGAAAATATTAAAAGAAATGTGGGTGAAACTATACTCAAACCTCCTGTGGGATTAGCCTTGCTTAAATTTACAGATAGTTTCAATGCTGATATGGCATATCAGCTACGAGAGAGAGATCCCACTACGCTTGAAGACATGTAGAAGATAGTTCTAAGTGTAGAAGCTAATCTGCTAGATAAAAGAGCATGAACCAGAGCTGAAAAGAGAGTCACGGTGAAAGAAGAAGCCTCTCCTTCAGACAGTAACATGGACACTTTGATCCAAACATTTGAAAAGATGGTTGATCGATTAACCATTTCAGATAGGCCTGAACCACAAATCAAGAATCCGAATTTCAGAGGGCAACAACCACAATTCAGAATTAAGCAGAGAGAACAGAGAGCGCAGGACCAAGCGCCACCACAGCGAAAAATCAGGACTCCATTGCAACAGAATTACGTTCAAGGAACAGAGACAGATGAGGATGATGATCCTCTGATTGAAGCCAACCATTTCTTCACCGTCGATGGTGCGCCAATTTTTCTTACTGAAGACGAAGAATATACAGCGACTGCAGACATTCAAAAGGACGAAAATTTCATTTTGGCCAATGATGTAGTGTTAGAAGAAGAGTCCGATGACTACCAAAGATGGTACATGAACGCTTTATCAGCACAACAAAAGCAGTATTCTTTGAGGAACAGAGAGGTCCCGATTAGTCCCATTCAGAAGAGAAAGGAGCTCCAAATAAAGAACGATTCTCAGAAGAAAGGGAAAGAGTCGGCCGATCCTTCCTCTAGCAAAACACCTTCAACAATTAATAGTCCAATTGAGAAGAACCAATAGAGCACAGCAAAGGAACAAATAGAGAAGAAAGATCCTCCCATTAAAGAGGTAGAAAAAGTCCCTTCCTTTAATTTGGAGAATGAAATTTCTAAGTTGAAAGTGTCCATGCCCTTGACTGAGTTGGTAAAAAATAGTGCTTATAAAAGTCAGGTGTCTATAATTTTGCAAATAGACTCTGTTTCAGATATGGTAAATGTTGAAGATGATTACCCTGAACTCATCTTTGGTCCAGCCACAAAAGATCAGTCTGACGAAAGTGAAGTCCCTCCCTTTTACCTGAGTCTTAGATTACATGATTTCATCGTACATAATGCTATTTTGGACTCTAGAGCCTCACATAATTTGATACCCAAGGCCATCATGGAGAAGTTAGGACTTGATATTCCTCATAAATACCATGATTTGTATTCTTCTGACTCAGGTAGGGTCCATTGTATTGGTCTTATCAAAGACTTGGTGGTGTCTTTAGACCAAATCCCAGCCAAGAATGTTTTGATGGATGTAGTTGTTGCCGATGTCCCACCACGGTTTGGAATGCTCCTATCTAGGTCTTGGGGTGTGAAACTTAAAGGAACCATGCAGCTTGACTTCTCTTATGCCACCATTCCCGTGTTTGGTCAGTTGAGAAAGCTATATAGGGAAAAGAAAATGAAATATATGATCACTAGAAAAGAGAAGCCAGTAAATCATCCCATTAATGCAGCCCACACAGATTTAGAGTCCTTTGTCTTATATTCAGATGGTGGTTTGAATGATGAAAGTGTTCAGTTGGTACAAGTAGATGACATGCCAGAAATTTCAGAGAATTTCAGGGAAGTCCTCAAACGGGAAAAAGATAAAGTAGCAAGCACTTCCGAGCCTCCTGCCTGTCAGCAGCAAAAAGACAGTGAATAGCAGAAAGATGTAGAAATAAGTCAAGGTAAAGAAGAGAAAGAAGCAAAATTTCAACATCTACAAGAATAAAAAGAAGGCCTTATAGGAATTTGGATTCGGAGCCCTATTTTCCAGCCTGAAAAGGTTCCTATTAATGTTAGAGTATGTGCTTATAAGTTGGCTTTTGACTGTTTAACAATGAAGCAGAGTATGAAGCTTTGATTGTAGGTCTGAAAATTTTGAAGAAGCTGAATGCAAAGAGAATTTCTTTCTATGGAGATTCAGAGCTGATAATCAAACAGGTTAAAGGAGAGTACCAAGCTAAGCATCCTCGATTGAGGGCCTATCGAAATGTAGTCCTTGACATCTTGAAGTTATTTCCTGAGTACACGTTGACTGCAGTACCCAGGATGCAGAACATAATTGTTGATTCTCTTGCCACTACTGTAAGCTACTTGAAGATTCCAATGAACTCCAGCAACAAGTTTGAGATTTATGTCAAACATAGGCTTGTTGTTTCTGACAATTTAAGATATTGGCAACTGTTTTGGGATGACAATGAGATCAATTCTTTTTTTCAGAGTGATGGAAAAATCAAAGATACCCCAATAGAAGGTGAGTATGAGATTGATGATCAAGAAATTGAAACAAATCAGATGGACATATTGCAGCTGAAGGATAATGTAATTCCTAGAGGTCTCATACCTTTAGAGGAGCTTTTTGATCAGGATGATGTTGCAAAGAAACCAAGTTTGGTGCCTACTGAGAAAGGAGTCGAAGATGTGAATCTTGGAACAACTGACAAGCCCGAGTTTGTGAAGTTGTCAAAGTCATTGTCCCCGAGGTAAAGGAAAAGTATGTTAAATTTCTTTCTAAATTTCTTGATGTGTTTGCATGGGATTATTCAGATTTGAAGGTCTATGACAAAAACATAATTTAGCATACTATTCCCATCAAGTCAGATCGGAAGCCATTTAGACAGAAGCTGAGAAGAATCAACCCAAAGCTACTGCCATCCATTGAAAAAGAGGTAAACCGATTGTACAAATTTAGTATCATAGTTCCAATTAGATTTTCTGGCTGGATTTCAAATTTGGTCCCGGTACGTAAAAAGACGGGAGAAATAAGGTTGTGCATATATTTTCGGAATCTGAATAAAGCATCCTTAAAGGATAATTGTCCACTTCCGAAGATGGACCATATTATGTAGAGAGTAGTTGGAGCATCTAGGATGTCACTACTCGATGGCTACTCAGGCTATAATCAGATCTTGGTGCATGAGAAAGACCAAGACAAAACTACCTTCACAACACCTTGGGGAACCTTCCAATATGCCAAAATGCCATTTGGACTGAAGAACGCTAGAGCCACTTTCCAGTGAGAAATGGATATTGTTTTTGCTAATGAAAAATATGTTTTTCTTGTTGTTTATTTGGATGATCTGACAATGTTTTCTGGTTCTGATGATGAGAATTTGCACCATTTGAGAGTTGTTTTTCAGCGATGTAGAAAGTTTGGGATTTCTCTCAATCCAAAGAAGAGTCTCTTTTCCATGGATGAAGGCAAGTTGCTGGGGCATATCATATCTAAATATGGTATCCACATCAATCCATCTAAAGTGGAGGAAATTTAGCACATAGACCTTACACGAAACAAAAATGAGATTCAATCATTCAATGGTAAGATGAATTTCTTGCGCAGATTTATACCCAATTTGGCTGAACATCTATGGGAAATGACTAACATGTTGAAGAAGGATAGCACTGTTAAATGGAGTGAGGAAGCTATCAAGTCATTTAATCTGGTAAATTTTTCTTTGTCCAATGCCCTAGTCTTGATTAGTCCTGATTATACTCAAGATTTCATTCGCTTCGGAGCATACTATGGTTGTTGTTTTGATGCAAAAGAGAGATCAAGTTGAAAATCCAATTGCCTTTTTCAGTAGAACTATTAGAGATGTTGTTTTGAGGTATAATATTATTGAGAAGAAAGCATTGGCTCTTATAAAGGCATTGAAGGATTTTAGGGTCTATATTTTGCATTCACATACTATAGCATATGTTCCTAATGCAGCAGTAAAGGATGTCTTGATGCAAACTGATCCAGAAGGTCAAAGAGGTAAGTGGATAGCAGCTATGTTGGAGTAATATTTGGAGATAAAACCCACGAAGTTGATCAAAGGACAAGGCTTGGAAAAATTGATGGCCTAATCAAATCTGTGTGCCCTGGATATAAACCTCATAACAACAATGTTAGAGGATGAAGATGAAGGTTTGCTTGTTCCAATTTAAGACATTTTTCTACAATCCCCATGGTATTCAGATATTGTTTATGTTCTTCAGCATCTTTCACCTCCTCCAAGAATGTCTAAGAGTAAAGGTAGATCACTGAAACTTAAGTCTGCTAAATATTGTATTTTAAACAATGTTCTTTATTAGAAAGATCTAGGAGGTATTATCCTCAATTTTTTGGTTGAAGAAGAGGCTCAGAAGGTAATGCATGATTTTCACAAAGGTGATTGTGGTGGTCATTTGTTTTGGAAAACTACAGCTAACAAAGTGTTGAGAGTAGGATATTATTGGCCCACTTTATTCTCATATTTTTATAATACAGTGATGAGTTGTCATGAATGTCAAATATTCCAAGGGAAGAAGAAATTGCTTCCTCTTCCTTTGAAACCAATTTCAGTAAACGCTCCCTTTCAACAGTGGGGACTCAATTTCATAGGATAAATCCATCCCACATCATCAGCACAACATTGATGGATACTGACAGGAACAGATTAATTCACTAAATGGATTGAGGCCATTCTAGCAAGGCAAGCTACAGATACGGTAATTATTCAATTCCTAGAATCAAATATTTTATCTCGTTTTGGTTTCCCCCACAAAATTATAACAGATAACGCAACAGCGTTCAAATCTAAGAAAATGGTGGATTTCTGCAACAAGTACAACATTGTGTTGGGCCATTCAACAACGTACTACCCACAAGGCAACGGCCTGGCAGAATCATCGAATAAGTCTTTGATAAATATAATCAATAAAATCCTGGAGGCAAACAAAAGAAACTGGCATCGAAAACTCATCAACGCATTATGGGCAGACAGAGTTAGCAGCAAGGAATCCATAGGTATGTCACCTTTTGAATTAGTTTATGGTACTGATGTTTTCTTTCCTACATCACTTACAGTTCCAGTCATGAGATTATTGCAAGAAGTTGGTAGTGAAGACGATGACAATCAGCGAAGGATCAATCAGATGATCCACCTTCAGCAAACAAGAGAGGAAGTGTCACAAAACGCTATTCAGTTTTAGGAGAAGATAAAGAAGATCTATGACCGAAAGACCAAAGTAGAAAAGTTTCAGTTGGATGATGTGGTGTTGAGATGGGATGCAAGAAATGAGGACAAAGGAAAGCATGGTAAGTTCAACAACCTGTGGAAAGGACCATACAGGATTTCGGCATATAGGGGACAAAATGCTTTCTTGCTTTCAGAAATGGATGGCCAAGATTTCCCTAGAGGAGCAGTGAATGATAGGATTTTGAAGCACTACCATTTTTTAAGATAATGGACCAAAAACTATGTCACAATCATTGTATATACCATGTTATTTTTTGTCAGAGTTCAAGTACACAGTCATTGAAGTTTGGGGCCCGAGGTGAAGGCTATAAAACTTAAATGATATGTCTATGGTTTGGTTTTATTTTAGTTTTCAATCTTAGTCTAGAGTCAGAGTCAGTTTGCATTGTGTCAGTTTTCAGTATTTTGACTCCATGCCCAATGGATAAGGCTACTTGGTCTACGGTGTTCTTGGAACCTCCAAGGAGCTACCATCCCCATTGGAGCCAATGTTAGTGTCAATTTAGTCATACTGCCATCAGTGATCAAAATTTCTCTTTTGCATTTGCATATTAGGAGTCCCATACCATAATTTTTCACCATTTCGCTAGGTCATGGATTCATTGATGGTAGTGGTCCTTCATCATTTTTCCCTCATGTGAAACTTGCCGATTCTCCTCTCTATGGTCTTTAGTCATGAGCTGCTTTCACTTTGTGAGTCATGTTAATAGGTCATAGGATGGGTCTCATTAGGTTCTAGGATCTCACCATGGTCAAATTAATGAGTCAAGTGTCAATAAATATCAGCAAGGTCATGAGGAAGTCAATAAACTCAAGTCACAACACCTAGGAAGATCAAAGAAATGTTTTATTCAGTTTGATCTAATTTTTACCTCAAAACCATGTTTTGAGATGAAAACATGATACTTTACTTTTAATTATCATCTTTATTTAATTTTATGTCATCATATGTAATAAGTCACACTTCAGAAGCTGCTATCTCCACAAAGTTACCGCCCTGCCCTTCAGAGAATTTTTCCACATCATTTTCAGTGAAAAATCATGTTCCAAGTATATCCATAAGAAAGAGCCCGAAAAGAGCTTTCCAACGGTATACTACACTCTCAAAACTAACTCCTGGATTGAAATTTATGCCTAAGTGAATAAAGTCCTTTATACCCTAACCCTTCCCCTTTTTCCCACCTTTTCCTTCAACTTTATGCTATTAAAGTTTAATATTTTCTTTTATAAAACCCCTTTTTCCCCATCCGATGGAAAAATCGCATTATTAAAATATTTTAAACATATATGCGATTTAATAACCACTTCCCTTCCATACTCCTTTAAACTTTATAATAACATTTCAAAATTTGTTATTATAAAGTCCCATTTCCTTTAATCCGATTACACAAACCACTGCCCCTCCATACCTTTTAACCTTATAACAAAGTTTAAAGGTTTTATATTATCAAACCCTGTCATTCCAAACCCTTCCCTTTCCTATCACAATCGTAAAATTTGAACAGTGCATTCCGATGAAACCTTTGCGACTATTAAAACTCCGATGTGATTGGTTTAAGCCCGATCGTTGATTTGATCAATGCTCCGACGGCCCACATACCATCAACACTTTCAATCAATCCCCTTTGGTTGAGCGCTCCCTATAGAATATACCCGATGAGATCCTTGTCGTCGATCTGCCCATCCGATCAAACAGCCCATACTTCATCGGTGCTTCCAAAGAGTCCCTCCTGATTTGCCTCTGCCCGATTATTCCTAAGCCGTTGATCGTCCCCTCCAATCGGACGACTCATACATCGTCACACCATCGCATCAGCGTAATCACATAACATTTGCCCCTGCTCTCCTCCAATCTCCCAATTCCGATGGACCTTTGGGTCCCACCATATAATATTCCACCCATTTATAAAACAAAGGGCCTTTTCCTTTGTAAATCATAAAATGTGTTTTATTTCGAAACTCCCCCTCTCATTGCTTATCCCCATCGCATCGAGAAAATCTTGTTATGTAATACATTTGGTCCCGCACCCCTCCCGATTCCGATTTCTATTCACATACCCTGGTCCCACCTTAAAGGCCCTCCACCCTTTTAATGAAAAATCATTCTTCCCTTTATATAAAGCGAAAAAATCATTTTCGTTTGTTTTACCCCATCGGACCTTCCCAATCGCATCGGAGATTTCATAGCTTGCTCCAAATATATCCAACCCTACGATCCTGATTGCGATGATGCCAGCGCAATGCATATTTTCGATATTTTATTATGTATTGTATCCCCTCTGCCCATTGATTCCGATTGCGATTGCGATTTTAGGCCCCACCTCCTTTCCCTTTGTTCCTTCCATTCAAAAATGAGTTTCCTCCCTTCACTAAAGGCATAATTTCATTTTATTTTATTTCAAAGCATTTTATTAAAATTTAGTTTTCTTCAAAGAAATAATGGAAAGAAATAGTCAAAGGGCTGAGAGCTAAAATGAGATAGAGATTTCTACAACAGCAGGAAAATAGGGATTTTCTCTTCAGATTGCCTATTTTTCATTCATCCAGCGTATCAGTGAATCTGCCAAAGTGGTCAAAGGTATTGTTGTTCCTTATTTTCAGGGGCAGATTGTTGCTTCTCTTTTCCATATTCGGATTTTAGTTCTTGAGCTTTTAAAACAGCTCCCATTTTCTGTGGATCTATTTTCCCACATCTCAATCTATTTAATGTAATTATTTCAGTCATTTGAGATCAGTCTGTAACTTAGAAGTAGGGGAATAGTGTGGAAATCAAGGAGGACACTGCACTCCATTGTAACAATTTTTGGACAAGGAATTAATAAAGAGATGCAGCTCTGATTTGTGGGATCCGTGTGGTATGAAATTTAGCATTTGTTCTCTCCTTTGTGTTCATATGTCAATTGTTATGTGTATCATTTATTCATAAACATGTTTGGTTGAATTCTTTCAAGATAGAAAAATAGAATCCATTTTTTATGCTCTGCCTTGGGAAATCATTCAATACTCTGTGTTTTTCTTCTGTTTGAAAATGATCCATTTCCCATGCTCTTTTCAGCTCCCCGTCAGTCTTTCCATTCCATCCTTATTTAAACTTAATTGCTAAGTTTCCTGCCTACCTTGCCCCATGAGATAACCTGTATCCATGATTTAATTCCCCGATTCAAACTATCCCAATTATCCCACACAACCCTGAAAAGTTCATTCATTTCATTAAAACATTTTCCCATTATTATACCTAGCCTAAAATCAGTTTCATTATTGTACTTTGTTGCATATCCTTTCACGGAGAGAGCACTCTCCTGACCTTGTAGGGCTAGCTACAAGGCTGAGCGTGGTTGAGATGTTACCCTGTTTTTCCCTTTTCAGTCTGAGGTCCAGATCAAGTGATAACAGGACGTTGTGCCAACACTCGCAAAATATATTTTCAAGGCCTAGTTACATTTGAGTGTATGAGGACGAATAGGTCTTATAGGATTTGAGTATCATATGCAAACAAACAAAAACCACATTTTTATTAACTGATCACATAGGATTAATTTAAAGGGAAAATTCATTTTGTTTTCGCTTTGTTTTATGTATGTGATCATAATTTTTCTGTGATCATATCCTCTATCCTCTCAAATTTCTCCAAAGCTAGATCTAGTCAACACCAGAACATAATCAATGGGACCTCGTCGATCTAGGCGTCTTTTGGACCTCCACCCATTGCCAAGAGGGGTTCCAGGTCTTTCACTGTTTAGGCATTAAAGATAAAACACTGCCACCATTATTGGTTCATCCTTTATAGGGGCATTCTTAGTTGGGAACCCTAGTCGGTCTCCCAATGCCACACCACACACCACTCCTCCCACAAACCCTAGAGGGCATAGGAGTGCAACTCGTTCGGGAAGCCAGTCGAGTACACAACAGGGTACATTGAAGACTAACCCTCCTCCTAACTAGAACTTTGTGTTTTCGTAAGTTGCAATGGCGTCAACCTCCCAGTCACATTTCTTAGCTTCGTTGAATCTACCATACTTAACCAAGCTGAAGAATGACCCCATCGCACATAACCCTACATGGCCCCCCATGCCCACAAATCACCCTTCGGATATTCCAATATTTGAAGGAAAGCAAGAATAAGACCCAGGTAATCATGTCATGACCTTCCACATGTGGTGCTCATCGAACAGTATCAGCAAAGACACTATTCGATTGATACTATTTCAACGCACTCTAACAAGAGTAGCCACGAAGTGGTATGTGGAGCAGCCCTTTGCTACACATGGAACTTTTAGTGCCCTCGCCACCGCATTCCTAACATATTTTTAGTTACCCATTCACCATGATTATTGAATGGAATTACTAACACACTTTAGATAAACCCCCGCCGTCGATATCTCGGACCATCTCCACAAATGGAGGTGGCGTCATAGTTTATGTAAAGCTAAACTTGACAATCGAGTACTCGTAGACCTTTTTCTGAAGACTCTCACTACAGATATTTCAAAGGATGTGGTGCAACAAAGGCCCACATCCTAAAAGGACACCATGAGCAAGGCCAATAGCTTCAGCTAATTTATACATAGTCAGGATATATTTACAATATCCTACCGAATGCCCCACACTTGCAAAATTATCAAGAATTTACAGGTGTGTTGAACTCTGTAAACGGTCTCATTGGGTCATTGACCCAAAGTTACCTAGGCAGCAACAGTCAACACCCCGGTTACACGTATGGTTCTACCTAGAATGTACCCCAACCCGGTTTTCAAATTCATCATATGCCTCAACAAAATATGACCAATATGGTGCCAACGTATCACCATGGAGGACCCTATCCTTCGGCTCAAGGGACCCAGTAGGTAGAAATAAATGCTGATAGAAGAACTCCCCCCAAGCCACCATTAACCAACTAGGGGCAGGGGAACTTGGTTGCCTCATCCTCCTGAGTCATCAGGCGCATCGATTACTGCAGACAGCTTGATCGGGTCTTTGAACCAAGGTCACCTAGGCAAAAATAATCTGTATTCGGGGAGTGACCAAGTGCATCGACTACAACAGATGGTTTGATACGAGTCTTTGATCCAAGATCACCTTGGTAGCAATAACACCCATGATACTCAGAGAGTTACCAAGTAGGTCGATGTTGCAAACAGTTTAATACGAGTCTTTGACCCAAGATCACCTAGGCAGCAGTAACACCCATGATACTCAGAGACTTACCAGGTAGGTCGATTCTGTAGACGGTTTGATATGGTTCTTTGACCCAAGATCACTTAGGCAGTAGCAACACCCATGATACACAAAGAGTTACCAGGTAGGTCAATTTTTCAGACGGTTTGATACAGGTCTTTGACCTAAGATCACCTAGGCAGCAGTAACACCCATAATACTCAGAGAGTTACCAAGTAGGTCGATTCTACAGACGGTTTGATCAGATTTTTGACCCAAGATCACCTAGGCAGCAGTAGTACCATGCGCATTGATTCTGCAGACAGTTTGCTCGGGTATTTTTTGCAAAATCACCTAGGCAGCAGTAGTACCATGCATGTTAATACTGCAAATGGTGCGATCGGGTCTTTGGCCCAAGGACACCTAGGAAACAGTAACCAATTCCCTAGATACGCATATGATTCTACTTAGAACGTATCACAACCTAGCTTTCATGAAAATCACCCCAGCACTCATATACCAACTAGGGATAAGGGAACCAATATCCCCCATTCCCTGCACAGAATGGACCACTGGAACAATGTAATGTGTCATTCAATCTAGTGCAACCCTTCCTAGGCTCATCAGCAGCCATACAGCTAGGAGAATTATGAAAATCCTCCAAATGCTGCAAGAAGAAGCCGAGGAACAAACAAAAGGGAGATCCTAGACAAGGGGTAGTAACTAGAAATTCCTCCCGTGATCTCAGTCTAGGGGCAACCCCACCCAAAATCAAAAAAAGGAGCCAAGTAACAACTCCCAAGGGAAAACTGGAGCTTAGAGTATCTGATCACTAGACCGAAATCAACACTGTGATCAACACTCCATAATGCCCAGAAGCAATGCCCCACATTCGCACTCCCAACAAAATAATTTTTCAGCGTCAACAGGTATGCCCTCTCTCATATTATTTTTTAAAGCTCATGACTTTCAATAATATTTTATAAAGAATATGCTTTCACTTGAGGTAGTTTTCTTTGCAGGAAAGCTCGCAAGCCATTCATAACTCCATCCACTGAAATTTCTAGAGCAGGTATCATTCTACCCTCAACATGATAGAGTCCTAGAAAACTCTGCATATCTTGACATCATTTATCCATTAGAATTCAACCATAGGTTCCACATATCTAACCATGTTTATCATCACCTCACCCTGCACATGATAAACATCCTCGTTGGTTGGTAGAGCCTCCCCTCCATGGCACTCGTCACCCACAGTAGACCATATATCATAGCAAAGCGACGCCATGGCCATACCACTTTAGTCTAGGAGGCACCTCATGCCATCCATCCACCATGCATAAGGTAAAGTTTTACCAGATAGAATTAAACCCCTTTCCCGAACGATCAGGTTGTAAAAGAAGATCAAAATCGCACTGTCGCGCCTCGCATTTGGCCCACTATACCTCCATCAGCATAATCCCGTATGCGATATTTTTTCAAACGCTTCATCAAACTCACACATGAGACCAACCAATGGGGCCCCCACCCTCAGAAAAACACCTTCCTCACATCATCAGTGAGAAAAAACTTTCATTTTTTGGGGAACCCGTCTCTGTGTTTTGTACAAACCAAACCCCATTATTTTATTCTTTTGGTAAGTATAGAAAGACCGCAAATGGTGCTCTGTGTCCCCCACCCATTCATTCATCTTTTATACCATGACAGAAATCCCTGAATACCCTTGGTTGGAGTATCACACCCTCACGCAAAGGCCTCCATGACATTCATAACCATTGTATACTCACCCTCGAAGTCCTACCGACTCCAGGGATTTCCCCACTAGAAATAGTTATGACTTCTGCCAAGCTGCTTATCATACTCCGACCTTGGGCCACTGAATCCCCAACATTAGTTTTCAGTCACCCCTCGCCACCATGCCTATGTTAAACCCATCACATCCAGGTCTCTGACCCGTCATATCAGTGACCCCTCATTCGGTTGAGGCTTTCTTTTTGACAACTTCAACACTATTTTCCAAAAAGGAAGTGGTACCTTGGATCACCCCTCTCCATACAAGGGCATCCTCAGGTGGCACTATGGGAAACATAATTTTCCAAAGATGTCATCAATCCTCCTGAGATTCTAATACGACACAAGCTTTCATTTCAATATGGTATTGTACCTTACAACCATGACACTTTGATCAAATTCATCGAAGCCCCGTGCTTTCATAAGCATCTTTTTCAGCAATGCTTATACGGGAAGGTCCCACCTAACACCTATGCATACAATGCGTAGTTATACGCCATACCAAGTTTACACATATGGGTACCATATTCCACCTATCATCTAAGAAAAATCTCCCCTGAGGGCGTCAACGGTCGTCGTCATCAACCAACTAATCACTACCATATTAGTGACACAAACAGAACATGTATCTGTCAACTAGATTTGTTTAACTAGCCACAAAATTGTGAGCATGGGACATGCCAACCTCGTAGAATTTTTTTATATATACTGTATTATATTTTATTACAGGGGTCCCATAGGACATGGTCATTCTTCAAACTAGTGCAGGGTGTCTCCAATTTCGAGCTTCACACAGGTCTCTCTCTTTCTCTACGCACAATATACAGAAAAGAAAATATAATATATTTCGGATATACAGTTCTTCCTAGACCTCACACATTAGGGGGCAACTGTTAACAATGGAAAATCGTACAAGAAGAAGACGACATTATTTAATGTCAGGCATAAGGATTTACAGGGCTGAAAGACATTAGAGAATCTGGAAAGTATTTAAAAATCTCTAAGTTTTGAGGAAAAAACAAATTTTAGCAAGTCATAAATGCTTTTGCATGCATAATCCTTCAAGAAGAGCACCTTTGTGCACCTTTTAACCTGAAATGTGTGCAATCCTGGGAGTGGTGAAAGTCACTTTCTGGGACCACAAAAAGCACACTCGAGGACAGTGATTTCACACTTGAAGCTGCCTAAGGATAGCCACCAAATCCTCCTTAGACATCAAGGGAGGACACAATGGAATATTTGTGGCACATAATGGAATCATCCCCCTCTCTTAGGTCACCATCCATAATGTACCAAGGGAGAGAAGGAGGATTTGAATTCTCCTATATAAGGCCACCAAGAAATGAAGAATGTGAGAGCACATTGTTTGTTGGCCAGAATTTTCCCAAGCAATACCAGCAGTGTGTGATCCGAAGCTAAGATAGAGGGGACTCAATTGTTTGCCATCCAACAAGTTCAGTCCACCATATTAGAGAGAGGGAGACTTTTCACTGAGGCAAGCTTGGAATTAAAGACATCATTGCATTGGGAATTAGAACCCAAGTTCTAAGGGCCCTTTGGAAAGAGGGTTAAAGTTTCATCCTCATTTCCTTCCAGCATTCAATAAGAGGGGCCAAAAGAGCCACTGTTCGGATTATTGTAGTTGTTTGACTCTATTTAGAGATTTTGTTTATTTTTTTTAGTTTTTAGCTTAGTTTTGGTTTGAATATGCATGTTATTTCTCTATCTAGTATGTTTATGTTCTAGCATGTTCAACTAACTTGCTTGAATCCACTTCTTTTTCTGCCTGTGACCAATAATTTTAGAGGGTAAACCACACCCCTTAAGTTGGTGTGATTTCATACATGCGTGAAACAAACACACTAACACAATGCCTTTTCGGTGAAAGAACGAGATCAACTCCCTACTAATGTTTTTGTTCTGTGGATAACCCCTAAGACTAGGATTACCAATAAGGATAAGCCCGACGTTGCCAAATTTCCAACTTAGATTCTCTTTAAACAGTGGCCAAATTTTAGTGAAATCTGACCATATAGAGGATCCCTTCTGCTCCTGTAAACTGCCCTCCGTAAAAATATCTTCCATAGAATTATTTTTAAAAATTTTAAAGTTAATTATGTCCTTCCACAATCTTGGGGTGTGAAGGCATCTCCACAACAACTTCATAAGGAGAGCCTTACCAAAACTTTCCAAGTCAATCACCCCCAACCCCCATATTCTATTGGTCGATCAATCATATCCCATCGAGCCAAATGATAAGATCCTTTCCCCATACCTTTGTTCCATATAAATTTTACCATAATGTTATGAATATTGTTGATAATATACTTTGGTATACAGTATAAATGTGCCTAGTAAACTGTAAACTGCTGGACAACCGCCCATGTTAAAACCAACATCCCTCCATTTGACAACCATTTATAAGAACATGCCTTAATTCTTTGTTGATATCTCTCCAGCAACCAGTTCCAATCAGACGCATAATACCTCGTGGTTTTCATATGTAAACCAAGGTAAGTGAATCCCTTGTCCATTTGGGTAATTCATAAATTGAACAGGTTTCCTATGTATTCAAGTGACGCCCTTGACCCTTCAGAATGATAGATGCAAGACTTTTCTCCTTTTGCCTCCATGGTCGAAGCTAAGCAGAAGTTCCTGAAAATATTACATAAAACCAACCAGCAGCTTTTGATCAGTATCCCAAAGACGAGAATGTCATCAACAAAAAAATTATGAGAGATACCCCTCTTATTAGTTATCCTTATGCCCCAGAAATATCCCATATCCACAGCACGCTTGATTTTCAAGATGAAGGAATCCATCACCAAAATAAAAATGAGGCGAGAGGGCACATCCATAACAAAGGCCCCTCCCTAGTCTAAAGAAATTTAATGTCGAGCCATTTATAATGACCGCCATGGAGGTACTGTTGATGCAGCCCATAATCCAGTAAACCAAATCACTGACCAAAACAATCTTATGGAGTATTAATTTAAGGAAACCCTTGTTCACTTTGATTAGGTGATCATGTCCTAATTGGAAAAATGCTCAAAAATGTATTTTCTCATAATTGGTTCAAACCAGAACGACAGGAAATATCTCTTCAAAACGATCCTGTAGCCACGAACGACACTCAAATTTGATGTTGTATGAGGAAGATATTCAAGTTTGAAGTTTCTCAATTCCAAGAAAAAAGCCCAATTTGACTCAGTTTGACTTTGGATAAAAAAAAATATTAAAAAAGGAATATTCCATAGAATTTTCTATAGAATATTCCACAAAATATTCCATGGAATATTCTGTGAGGGGCCAATCATAAGGCGCCACGTGGCCTTCCCGGAGGTTGCCACATGGCCCCAGAATTTCAAACAAATTGCAATGTAAATTTTTTTGGTAATCATCGGAATCAAACCCGTGACTAGCAATTCAACAGTGCCACATCTTATCATCTCAACACTCCGTTAGTTCTTAACATTCAACAGAGTTAAGTGCTATTTGAATTTTTCATTTCATACGGGCGGGGCCAGCCCCCTATCCATATAACCACACGCTTGGAACCTCGGCATAAACTTCGCGGTTAACATTTATCGGCAACAGTTATGGTCAGCATGTGCAAATGTCAAGCGGTAGTTCTGGTGGAGAAATGAATGTAATGGTTGGAAAACCGTTAAGTCCGACTGATACGTCCGAAAATTTATGCCGACGGTGTGGCCACATGACCCCGTCAACATTTAATGTTTACCTGACCGCGTGGGCTAGAAGGCGGAAGTTATTGCAGAGTTAGCCCAGATTGGCACCACTCCCTAATTAGTGGAGTTAACTAGTAGTTCCACCAAATTCGGTGGAGTTTTTCAAGGGAAAACTGGGAAAAACTTCAGTTGGACATAACGTTTGCTAGGAAAGTCCATTTGGAGCAAATTGTTTTTGATTTGGAGGTATTGGAGCATTCTAGAGCCACTGAAGCAGGTTACAAAGCCATTAGAGCATTTCTTCAAGTGTTTTATTAGCAAGAGAGCTTGAAGAGCCATTAGGGCTTGGGGATTGGAGAGCTGTGTTGGATTATAGTTGTCCATTGGAGGTGAAACTATAGTAATTTCTTACTATTTTCTGCACTCTGAACTCAATTATGTAGCTATTTTCGCCTGTTTAGGCTTTCTACACATTGTATAACCATTTTCTGAGCATAATAAAAGCGAGGACATGCCCATTTGGGGGCCTTAGACCCGACAGATGTAGCCCAGGAGGGGTGAACTGCCTTATCATATGCTAAGTTATATTCTATGATTTATTTGCTGCTTATTTCTAGAGTTAAATATGTTAAACAGTAAACGAAAATAAGCCTCCTACATAAAAAAAGACTCAAACTCATCAAAGTCACTTTGTTCCAATTGCAAAACACATTAAAAAGCTTGCATACAAATGTTAATGGAAAATGAATATCTTGCACCAGAAAACAAGTAGTTTCATTTCCAGATCATTAGTGATTACTTCTATTATTCCTTTAGGCAAAGTCTATAAAGGGCCAGGTAGCTTCGGAAGCTCATCCTTTCTTTGAAAGGTGACATATCCTGTAAATGCCCTTATAGTCCATCTCTATATTAAAAGTAATTCTCATTCCTCCCCTCTAATAATAGCTTGCCAATCACTTTACAGTCCCCCTAACTCTGTTTATGCTGACAACTGAGTGCACAGTCTCATACCTTAATAGAAACAACGTCATGAATGCTTCTATCTAGTAAGAAGCCCAACTATTCGGGTGTGATGTAGTGCGATAGAACCTCCTTCATCCTCTCTGCAATAAGTTTAGAGACGGTTTTATTTAAGGTGTTACATAAGGAAATAGGTCTGTAATCCTCAAATCTCAAAGTATCCTTTTTCTCTGGGATAAGGGCCAAGAAGGTTGATTTTATTCCACCATGAATCTTTCTGGTCTTTCTAGCTTCTTTGACCAAATCCGTGATGTCCTAGAGGATAATATTAGAAAAGTGAAGGAAAAATTATGGGGTCCAACCGTCTAGCCCAGGGCTCTTATCTGCTGGAAAATATTTTAAGTCTTGTTCCACCTCCTCTTTGCTGGTGAATCTCTGAAATTTTTCGTTGTCTTCAGCCCCAAACATTCTAGGGAAGTCCTCCAGGGCCATAACTATTATACGAAAACTACATCCTCCCTCCCCTTATATAGACCTTCATAAAATTTAATAGCCTCTGCTTATATTTCCTCAGTAGAATGGAAGTGGATAGCATTTACCTCAACCTCCCAAATCGCATTGACATTTTTTCTCCCATTTGCATAATTATGGAAAAATTTGGTATTGTTGTCACCCTCCTTTAGCCACGTAGCCCAACTTTTTATTTGCCAGGTCTGTTCATGAATCAATATGATCTTCCTTCTCTCTAATTCGAGAAGCTTTAATCAAGACCAGTTATTAGGGGACTGATCACCTGCTTCTATATCTTTAAGAATCTACATAGTCTCACCAGATAAGAACTTCATCTCTGATAAAAAAATTTATTTATTTTCTTTCTCCCACTCTCTCTCCTAGCCCGTAAAAAATTGGAGAGTATTTGATAAATAAATGATAGCTAAAAGACCTGGCTCTCTTCTGTTTGCTCCAAAATGTTCCCTAACAAGTGAATTGAAAGTCTCATTTGCTAACCAAATCATGTTGAATTTAAATGGATATCCCCCCTTCAATTTATCAAAATGCCACTTTAAGGGTGATTGGTCGGTGATATGAGATAACTACATCTTCTGCTCTGACCTTTATCTTCCCCATATGAGATAGTATTTTCTCCTGAACTAAGAATCTATCAAGCCTTTTCCCTATAAACTCCTATCCTTTGCACTCGTTAAACCAATTTAGGCCTTCTCTCTCTAGAGATAAGTCAACAAGATTAGAGTAATCAATAAATATTAACATGAAGCCCTCCAAAGGATCTCTTCTTCCCCTAATGCCCCAAGTCTCCCCTTCCCAGAGGGTGCAATTGAAGTCACTCGCTATGATGGAACAATCAAGTAGTAGAAGACCACATTCTTCCATCCTCCTCCAAAAACTGGATCTGTCTCTATAAGGAGCATATAAGCTGATCAGGTGAATGTTGCGATTAAATCCCCTGAAGAAACCTATCATAATTATTCTTCCAAAGAAACTAAAAGCCTTCATGGAAGCTCGACGAGGATCCCAAATGACCGCCAAACCTCCCGATTGTCTCTCAGAATCTATAGCCACCAGATGCCATCTTGGGAACATGGCACGATAGAAATATTGAGTTCTTTCAACCAAAATCATAGTTTCTTGCAGAAAAATAATGCTAGGATTCAAAGATGAAAAAAAAATCCCGCAGGGAGACAAAAGTTTCCCTTCCCCCCACACCCTGAATATTCAAAAAGCATAAAATAATAACTGACCATCATGAGTAGGGGCCAATTCTATAAGGACTCGGTCGAGTGCAATAATAAAAAGAACATCATGGGAATTTCCAGGCGGAAGGTAAGGGAGCGTAGCAACAATGGACTTTTTCTTGCCTCTGGGCTGACCCTTTCCTTTTCAAATAGTCACATTCAAAACGGAGGAAGGAAAAAGATCGAGGATGAGAGACTACGGAATACCATAATAAATTTTCAAGGGAACCAATTCGGTGTCCAAGTTGTGGAGTAATAACTCCAAGTCACTTCCTATTGAATTATGAGGAGATAGACACTCTTCGCTACTCGAGTCAAAAGATGGGAGCAGGTACGTGACACTGTCTCGTCGGACAGAAGAGGCCCCTTTGGAGAGACAGGCCTGGGAGGGGGAGAGATTGAATTTTGGCTCAGGCTTGGGATGAGTAGTGGAGTCCTACCCTCCCTTAGAGTAACTCCTCGATATCATTCATCGAACCCGATATTTGATCCCCACCCGACTGACACAATGTGACATCAGGACCCCCTGAAACAGCTGCTCCGACAGACACTTCATTCCCACCATACACAATATAAAATTTGCAACAAGGGGAAGGGGATACAAGAGCATAATTACCTGAATATACAGGAGTTTCAATCATGTTCTCTAGCCGATGTCGAGAAACCCCCAGAGCCAGATCCTTTGCGGACTGAGAATTGTCAATTGGGTGATGATTCTCCTTATAGCTTTGACAGTGGCGCATAAGATGACCGGTCCCATGGAAAATGTGACACTGAAATGGAGTCTGCTAGTAGTCAAGAATCTAACAGTAGAACAGTCCTTCCCACTCCAAGTCAACCTGTGTAGGAAGACCCCCAGAGAAATATACCTCCACTAAGAGCCGGGCCACTCTTTTGTCGAACTCCCATGTACATTTCGGATCAACAAACTGACAAGTCCCAATATTATCTCCAATCACTTTCAAGACATGATAAGTCCAAAATTCCAATGGCAGGCCAGGCATCTTGACCCAAACTAAATGATTTTGCGGAGTGTTTCGAGTAGGATGGAAACCTACGTGCCACTGTTGTAGAGCCAAGAAACAATGTGCATTAACCCACACCTATCTATACACCTCTCCGACGTCCTCTACCTTAATAAATTTAAAGAAATACCAGCCGCTCTGTAACTTGCTCACCTTCAGCCGATATCCAAGGAGTTTGGTCCAAGCCTCCATCAGCCACGGGAAAAACTCCACCTTACAAAATTTTTCAAAATTCCATCTACCCACCAAGGTGCTGTCCAACATGCTTTCCGCGCGCTCCCAGATCATGTCTTGACCAAAGCTTAAAATTCTGCAACTCGTAGCCGGTTTGAAAGGCTTCACTGAGGAAGTCTTATATTATACACTCACTGCACACTGTAAATTGGCCGAGGAAGGGTGGTCATTTGATCCACCAAACTGGAGGAATGGTTCTATAAGCAGAAGAGAAAAAGCATCATGGGAGAGCAAGTGAGAATGAAGTTTCAAATGTCATTTAGAGACTTTACCACCCTCCACCACGTTGATGGCATGTAGGAATGCATCTTCATATTCCCCCTCCTCGAGATCTGCTATGAGTGAAATAAGGTCTGCCATAAAGAATGTCAGCTAAACATAAAGAAAACAAGCTGTCAGGCACAACAAGGACAGGATGTTCAAAAGAAATTAAATGGAAGGATCCACGATCCCAAGAAAGATCACCCAGATAAAACGTGGAAGACTGGAAATAGATATACTGATCAGGATGTTAGATAACAACCTCCCTACAATGTATCCTTTCGGATAGGAAAAGGAAACATTATCCGTCACCTTAATAAAGTCCGAAAAAGGATCCCAGAGGAGGATGGTACTAAGAACGAGATAATCCACCAATCATCGTTGGGGACAAATTTCCTAAGTACCCTCCTGGAAAAAAATTGAATAAACCGATCCCCAAGCTTCTGTCGGCCCA
Source organism: Pinus albicaulis (assembly GCA_034641835.2). Taxonomy (NCBI): domain Eukaryota; kingdom Viridiplantae; phylum Streptophyta; class Pinopsida; order Pinales; family Pinaceae; genus Pinus; species Pinus albicaulis. Next base: position 933,194,339 of record CM076583.1, read on the forward strand.
CTGAAAAATTAGAGATGTTCTGTCGAAGGGAAAATCCCCTGGGTGAAAATCCCTAACCTCTCGGATGAAGAAAATAAAAAATCTGCTATTAGAAACGCCCATAAACCAGTTTTAAATAGACATCGATGCACAACAACAGCAAAGACACTAACCGATATTCCACCACCTATCACAAAGTTGCAATTTTAAACTTTTCCAAGGCTTGCGAAGGAGGCGGAAATGTAACCAACGTTAATTAGAAAAAGTAACTCCAAAAATCTGGGACCAGAAACGGTTAGAAGTGACCATGGAATAAGTCTCTTCAGCTAGAGTCGGGTTAAAGGCACGGAACGTATTTTCACCATCACCATCTTCAAATAAATTATTTTCCACGGTAGCACCATGAATAGCACATAGAAGAGTAGCACCCAATACTCCGGCAACTCCCATCATATGAAATGGATTCATATGGATTCAGAAAATCAGTGGTGAGAGGGAGTTGGAGCTTGCCTTTGCATCACAACAATAATAAGATGTGGTTTCTTCCCTTATGGGTTTCCACTTATATCTGTTTTCTATATGCATGATGATTATGTGTTGAATTTCTGTATTTAATCTGCTTAATACCTATTGCTCACTTATTAAGATTGGGGTTTCTTTGTATATTAAGAATGAAAGGGGGAGGAAGTCCTGAAGGAAGTATGGGAGTATTGGTGGTTTTTTTGCCATCAATGCCAAAGGGGGAGACTATTGGAAATATTTTCATTGATGGCAAAGGAGCACAAAGGAGCAGCACCAAGACAAGGGAGCAGATCAGATTCAGATTGAATTGTTGTAGAGATGTCACGTAGGGTTTAATGTATCAGTGGGTTGCGGCTGCCCATTTGGGGTTTTACTATAATGGAAAACGATGGATGAGAACCACAGAAATTGAATATAGAGGTTAAACCATAGAAGAATTGATTGTGAGGATTTTGGCCTCTGTTTTATAAATTACAGAATTTTGTGTATCTGTATATACTTGGAAAATTTCCCGAAGGGTTCATCTCTTCGAATTCATTGAATTTATGGTATTTCTGTGTAGATTGTGAAGTGTGTAGAATTAACTTCTGTATAAATGAGTGGAGGAGGATTTGAATGTGTATTAGCCTCTGTGTAAAGATGAAGAAGGAAGGTTCCAGAGAAATCGAATTTAAAACTGAAATTCGGTGGAAATCCGGCTTCAAACACAATTTAAACAGAGTTTGCAGGTTAAGTGGTTTTGAAGGAAACTAGACACTGTTGTCATACAACCTTTGAGTTGTGAGCAGTTTTTCCCATTTCGAACGCGATTGAATGATATTTCTACACGTCACGAGAACAATACCACCCATTTCACAGTGCTTTTTGGTGATAAATTTTTGGGGTTGATTGAACGCAATTACCTCCAATTAGATCTGTGGAAGATCCGACGAAGTTCACATTAAAAGATGCGTGGGGGTTAAAAAGGTGTGGGACCAGTGAAGGCAGCAACAAAGGCTAAACCTCGTGCACATCGGCTAAGAGTGGTTAACGTTGATCTGGGATCAATGGTACCGCGGGGGTGCAAACAGTCCAATGATTAACCCAAGGGGGTGCCTCCACAGTTGACCCGCCCATCAGGCGTTGACCGTAGATCGACGGTTGTCATTAACTGTGGTAGCACAAGGCTGATGATCTTTCTGTACCGAGGAGTGCCTCTGTACTACCGTGAATCTAATTTAATAATTTGAGCGCCTTTTTGAGGTGTGGTGCCATACCTATTGTGGGGCCAATACATTTTATTGACATGCTTTGCTTTAAAGCAACCAGTATATAAAGAGCGGAATGATCAAAGGTGTGGGATCGGCGTAAACAAACGAATGAAATTAAAGGAATGTGATGCGATCGATAGATGCGATGCGATGTGATCACATATCGCAATCGAGACAGGAGAAAATCGCACAAACACAGTGGTCACAGAAAATGAAAAGTGTGATATGATGACGTGGAAAGTGATGTGGCAAGTGACGTGGTAGCTGACGTGGATCTGACCCCAAAAATCGCAAATAAATCAAGATGACGTGGCAAGATGACGTGCCAATGACGTGGCGATGACATGGCAAGGAGACGTGGCACGTTGACATGGAGATGACATGGATCTAGCCCACATATCGTAAATCACAAGATCGGAGGGGTGAAGATCGTAAGAGAAAAGTTGCGATGCGATGCGAGAGATGGATGTGATGCGATGGACAATTGCGATGCGATGCGATCACATATTTCATATCGCACATGATATGGGTACGCACGGTATGAAAAATGATATTGCGATAGCCGATATTGCGATGCGCTGAATAGAAGTGATGTGATGTGCCGGTGTAAAGAGACACATGGCAGCCCAGTGCTACATCGTGCATCAGCGATACAAAGTCCTTCGCATACCGTGAAGTGTAAAGGAGCCAGATGCGATGCAACTCATAATCATTATTTAAAGAGATTTCAAGTTCGGGTGTAAGTTTTTTTCCTTTGTAAATCGTTTCGAAGAGCAAAAGGAGGATTATAACGTAAAACATAAGGAAATTATGAACGCGGGTAGAAAGTCTTGTGTAAGGACCCGACACAGAGAAAAAGGCAGAACCGAGTGTTTAGAAGAACAATGAAGGCTAAACGTTGTGGGCACGAGAAAGAGAGGCAGAGTTGGGAACAGAAGAATATAGTGGCACTGTTGGAAACAAACAGTTGGGTCAATTTAAGAAAAAATGAGCAGTTATGCAGCAGAGCTAGACTATAACAGCAGAAACAGAAAAGCCAGTGACAACAGCAGAAAAGACAAAAGTATGGCGAACCGAGAGCTGAAAGGGATGAGTAAAATGTATTATTGTATCTGTAAATGTAAATGATTTAATTATTTTTATTGTATGTGATGCAAAGGCAATTCTCCGTAGGCAAGGAAAAACTCCACTGTAATACATTCTGTTATATTATCTTGAAAGTGCTAGAAAAGAAAATGAGAAGGGGGAAGACAAAGATTCATATAGTTCATTTCGAATTCCCTGTGGAATGAAAAAAGTTATGAGGTGATCCCTATAAATAATGTAACCAACATATGCATACGAAGCTTGAGAGAATGAATAAATGAGTGAGACAGTGTGAGAAGAAGGAGGAGCAGAGAGAGGAGTTGTGAAGATCCAGAGATGATCGAAAGCTAATTTGAAGGCTGGAAGGACAGCAGTAAAGAAGGAGGAAAACAGAGCTGATATCCAGGTAAATCAACATATGATTTTATTGTATAGTGAGGAAGTTGATGCTTCCATGTCAAGTTGTAGCTTGATAGAAGTCTAGTTGTAGCTGGCTGAGGCAGGAGCCTCTTATAGGTTGTAGCCTGCATAAAATAAATGGGAGTTGGAGTTTCCTTGCAAGTTGTAGCTTGCAGAATTGAGGTAGTAGCCTCCTGTAGGTTGGAGTTTACAGAAAATCAGTGGTGAGAGGGAGTTGGAGCTTGCCTTTGCATCACAACAATAATAAGATGTGTTTTTCTCCCGTATGGGTTTCCACTTATATCTGTTGTCTATATGCATGATGATTATGTGTTGAATTTCTGTATTTAATCTGCTTAATACCTGCTACTCACTTATTAAGATTGGGGTTTCTTTGTATATTAATTTGATCATGAAATGAAGATGTAAATAAATATAAAAGAAAGTTTTACAAGACCATGACTGCATTAAACTGATTCACCCCCCCTTTCAGTTTAACCAAGGGTTCAACAATATATATATATATATATATATATATATATATATATATTAACCATCATATATTAGTCTTTGGAGGTACAACTAAATTTTGTACTACAAAAAATATTTGCAACTCAAGAGATTTGATCTTTCTATGCTCTTTCTAGATCCATGATTAAGACGAATCTCTCCACTCTTGCTAGATCAATAGTTAAAATATATCTATACTGTTTGAGTAGAAATATAATAATTCAATTCCACGGCATGCTATAACATTTTGCAATTTTAAATATATAAATAAATTTAGATCTAAAAAACACTTGGAACTATAAAATTGTGGAAACTACATAATTCAAACCTACAAATCTTAATCATTCATTTTAAACAAAAAATTATCTAAAATTATAATAAAAAGGGACCAAAATATATATATATATATATATATATATATATATATATATATATATATATATACACTATTGGAAATGCAACGTGTAATATTTTCCATTGTCTTTCTAATATCTAATAACTTATTAGAATTTACAAATCTGTTGGAATTTCTCAATATTACAATAGAAATTCCCCTTTAACACAGAGAAATACAAACAAATTTCACTCACAGGAGACAGCGTTCAATCACTAAAAAAATTCTATCTCATTCACTGTAAAATCTATTACAATAAAAAAAACTTCTTCCTGGATTACAAAATGTTGGACTGTTACAAGACACAATGCCAAGCAAAACTCTTCTCTGTCTCACACAGAGAATAATCTGTCTCTAAAACACTCTGTTGTATTTTTTTTTTTACTTTCGCACTACTGTGCATACACTCGTTTCACACTCTGATCTATAAATAAACTTTTTATACACTGCTGTGTAAAACTTTTAATAAAAAAAATTACACAGTAAATAAAAATTACATTCACGGCCCCTTTTTTTTTGTTTTGGCTTTTGGGCCTTTTAAACTTTCCAGAACATAAACATTAATAAATGAAACACTACTTATATATATTATAAATGTTAAAAACATTTATAATATATATATTACAATGCATATATATATATTAACCTTGGTAAAAATAACTTTGTCGTGACTTTAAATTAAAACATGTTTTAAAAAAAACTTTTACCCAAGGTTTAAAAACTTTATGAAATCTTTACGAACTTCAAAAAGATCAAACTCTATTGCAAAGGATCTTCGCGTTCCAAAAAGGAATGCTGACGTAGGCCCAAAGTGTTATGCGAATTCCAAATTAAATCCACCTTATAAAAATTCGGGTCCAGTTTTTATGTTTTCAGATTTTCTCCAAATTCACGTGATCCAATATATTTACTCCACGTGGCCCTTTCACTCTAGTGGTAAATTTCCTCTCGTGTTAAAATTGTTTGGTGAAGGTTTTAATATGGTTGTTGCTGTAGATAGAATACAGCTCTTCCACCGCTCTTGCAATCAATTCACAGCTCTTCAACTTGCCTTCAACGTTTAACTCCACAGTTTTGTTGTCTCTTCATTCCTTTCGAATTAATTCTGCTGTGTGCTGAGTTATGTGGCCTGTTGGAAATTAAATTCCAACAAAATTTGAATCATTCATTTCAAATAGAAATTTATCTAAAATTATAGTGAGCATGGCAAGTAGTCTCTGCCTTATGCGAGGAGTGGAGCTTGAGCCAATTTTTTATCCATGACTCATTGATCCATGAGTAAATGTTGTTTATTTATAACGGTTTTCTTCAATAACGTTTGAAGAATTATCACCAACATCTAAACCAATTGCAAAACCATCAATTGTTGTAGTGGAAGCATCACTAGTAGAAGAGGAGGCTATAATAGAATAAGCAAGAAAATCATATATACAGGAAACAATCCCAGTTTTCGCAGATCCACCAGAAGCAGTGTAAGAAACACATCCAGATTCAGAAGTGATTTCAGTGGCAATTTCGATATTAAGTTGTAGCAGTTTCCATCTCACAGTCAGTTTCAAAACCAGCTAAGGAAACATAAGCAACGGAGATGGTGGCTTCATCAGAGAGAGCAACAAATTTTGGTCCGACAGAGCTCGTAGATCATCCAACTATTGGTTCAACAACTTATTGAGATTTATATAATATGTTATAAGCAACAAGTAAGTAACTATTTCAGTTGGAAGTATTGATGAAAGCTAATGTTACTGATAGTAATTTTTTATCCTTGATAGATGGAAGGGAATTATTGACATAGGCTGAAGGAACTATTGAATGTTAGGGAAGTCTTGACCATAATGGATGTATTTCTGGAAGTATTCATTCATTCTTCCCGATACAAAAACACATGTTTCAGTTTTAAAATAAGTTAGTATAAGTAGGTAAGTATGCTTGTACTATTGAGTGTTCCCAGAGAAATAGTAGGGGAGGGAAGTTGTGAGACATACCTATTGCTTTTTTAGATAAATCTATTTCTTGTTTATATAGCTGGGGAGACGAGGGATATTGTCAGTAAGCCTTTGTGGGGGCACGAGAGCTATTGGATTTATACAATGCATGGAAGTTATGATCCTTGAGCACTGGAAGATATATTGTCGTAAGTCCTAATTATGATTCCAGATATAAAAGATATAAATTAGAATAAAATAAAGATAAGAACAATATTAAGTCTCATTCTATTTAAGACTGACGTAGTTGGCTAGCTTGTTCTTTATAACACTTTAATGCTAAATTATTGATTTCTCGTCTTCGAGCAGATTCACATGTTTTCCTTATAGCAAAGAGCCTAGCGTGGTTTACTCTATTTTGGTCAAAAAATAGTAGCCTTAACCACGTCTTCATTCATAATTGTAATATCGTATCTAAGGATTTTAGAGTTTTTCTCCGTGAGTGAAGTCAAGCAAATTAAACTAATTTTAAAAACCAAACCAAGAGTTTGATAAAATCTTAAATATGGACTCACTTCAAAGAATGCAACCATGTTCAGGATATTTCTCATGCATGAATGGAAACAAATATTTATTCATGAATTTTCTACACCATATGAACACACGTCAAATTATAAAACTTATCTAAGTAAGACATGGAGCTACATTTATAGGTTGAAATGGAAGACAACCATGGTTTTGATATTTGTCATGCATAAATTCCAGCGAATACTTCATGGTGAGGTTTCCACAACAACTCTAAAGTTCATCAATATCATTATACATGAATTTCAAGCATCAATTCCCACACATTGCATGGTCCGACAAAATATGACTATCTCAAGAAGGGTGGGGGCTAGGCAAGGAGATCGACTAGCTTCTTCTGTCGATGAATGAAACAATTCTGCTACTGGTGGAGCATGAAGCATGTGCACCTTGTCGGTGAGTTTGCGCTTGAATTCCCTATCTCGCAGAGAATCAGAGGTGTAAGAAACACAATAGGTAGTGCCCTTCATCTCAGGGCTTCTTGCATGCGATCTAGCACTGTCTGTCATAGCCATAGATATCTAAGACAAGTATATAGTATTTATTGATAAGAGATGCTTTGGATAAAACCCCTTCTAACAGTTCGATAATTAGACCCTGATAAATGAAATTGAGACCGAGACCTCCTAGAAGAAGCAACAACATGCACATGAAATCAAGTACCATATGATCCAGGTATTAATCACTTTATTTTTCTTAATAGTCGACCTCTGCCTTTTGGAGATCTAACCAATCTCGTCTAATTATCGCGTCATAGGCATCCAATTATCTGAATTTGTGTAGATTAAAATGTTTTTATTATTTTGTTATAATTTACTAGAATTACTATGCATATGAAACCTATTTAGCCAAATTATTGCCAAAAACTTTATGGTTAAGAAGCCAATAGTCAATTTAAGAGGCCACTAGAGAAAATATCAAACACTCCATTGTCCAAAATTTTCTGCAATACAAGTATATAAGTAGGGCATAGATAGTCTTTAGAGAATTTATCATACGGGAAGAGAATTGAATATATTAAATTCCTGCAACATGTATAATTACAATTTATTTCAATATTCTAACTCGTTTCAAAATGGTGGAAACACTGTTCATTGCATTTGTGAAGCAGTATACCTTTTTGGGCTAGAACTTTAATTTGTTTCCATTGATGCAAGGGAAGCATGCAACACATCGCTATCCAAAGCTTATTGAGCATGCTCCTGTAGGTTTAACAATAAAATAATCCGTTAACGACAGAATAAGTGAATGCTTTGCTAAGAAAAATATGACAATAGATGCAAGATGTTCATTGACTTTGTTTTTCCTATATTAAAGGATAGGTGTGCCTGTTGAAATTGCTACCTGCAAGTATATGACAACTGGTAGAGTTGGGAAACTCGTAGAACCAACAAAGATATATTTGAAATTCATGGGAGCTCCTTGTGCACTATCTCAGGACAACTCGTAGAAACAAAAAAACTATATTTGAAATTCGTATGAGCTCCTCATACACTATCCCAGTTGTCCCCTTGCAATCACCAGGTGCATTGGAGAATAGGAATTCGGTTTCAGCTTCTCGTACACTATCTCAGCTGCCCCCTTGCTATCAGTAGGTGCATTGGTGCAGAGGAATTTAGTTCCTCCATAGAGCAAATTGGAGCAGAGGAATTATGTCCCTGCAGGTAGCGAAGGAAATTATATCCTTGTAGGTAGCGAAGGAAATAAATAGAAACAAATCTTGCAAACTAATAAGGATAACATCTTGCCAAGAAAGAAGCCACCTGTAATTATGCTAGCCGCGTGTAATTATTCTTCGGACGTGTAATGTAGGCAGCATTCCATATGGCTATTTAGGGAGTTGCAGTATGGCCATATGGTATGGTATGGTATAATGTTAGTTTCATCCTATACTAATACTTAGTATACCCCACTAGTGCTTGTTCATAAGCTAGCATTTAATACATTTAGGTAACTCTCGCATTAGTTAACCAGTTTCAAAATGCAAAGAAAACAGATAAAAATAACATATGGTTTTGCCTCTCCACATAGGCCAATAAGATGGCTCAAAAAATTATCTTAAAAAATTTGTTTCTTCCTCAGTGTTCTTGACAACAAACAACTGAAATAATATTATTCTCCACCATTTTGATTATTATAGTCCGGCTTGCCAAACTTTTAAAAAACTAAAAATATTATATATATATATATATATATATATATATATTACAAAAACCGAAACATGCACTATCTTTCTAATATCTAATAACTTATGAGAATTTAAAAATATATACCAGCCTAGATCCATCTTAACTCCAGATCTATCGAGCTCTGAGAGGGATCAAATATCTTGAGGTGCAAACCTCTTTTTTGAGTGCAAAACTTGAGGATAGGTTTTCACCTCGAGAGATTTGATCCCTCTCAGCACTTGATAGATCTGGAGTTAAGATGGATCTAGGTTGGTTTCAGTTGTGTGAGGCCAAGGAAAATCTATCGATAATATCAGGAACATATGATTAATTTTATCAATAATATGTAAATACATCTAATATTAATAAAACCATTTTAAATATGCTAAATATGTTTGAGATTTATCAACTCATTTTAATTTTAAATTTGTTTAGTTACCTTAGTTTGTTGAGATGATAAATATTGTAAAATAATTTTAATGATGAAAAATGATGAAATAAAATTTTTGAATGCAAAGTGACAATGTAATAATATTGAATGATAGAAAATGTGAATAATAAGAATGTAGTAAATTACAAAAAGCCTTCATTGTGATCAATATCAAACTATTTTCTCCTACTATTATTATTGTCACCCTTGTTAGTTTTGTCATCTTTTCATATCAATTATATGAAAAAATACAGTTGAAATCATAAACCATTTAAATATTTAGCTTGCGTTGTTGTAGTAAACGTCATAGCTTGTCTCTCTTGGTCTCCAATGTTATTAGATTTAATTACTATAACACAAAAATAACTCTACATTGTCAATAATTTTCTGTGCTTACATTGAAATCAATGCACACTATTAATCCAATGAATTTAAAATTAATGTACCATCATACATCCAATTACGTCAAATTATAAATCAACATATACACTAAAATCAAATCATCTAATGTAAAAAATCAAATAAAATTAGAAAACATCTACACTTAAATCAATTCATATAATGCAAGTAATCAAATAGGATTAGAAATCAACACCTAGACTCAAATAAATGCATCTAGTGAAAGTAAGAAAATAGGATTAGAAACCAACATATACACTAAAATCAATGCATCTGGTGCAAGCAGTCAAATAGGATTATAAACCATCATCTACACTGAAATCAATGCATTTAGTGCAAGAAAAAAAATATGATTAGAAGTCATATATATTGAAATCAATGCATCTAGTGTAAGCAATTAAATATAATTAGAAATCAACATATACATTGAAATTAATGCATTCAGAGCAATCAATCAAATGAGATTCTAAATCACCATCTACACTGAAATCATTGCATTTAGTGCAAGAAATCAAATAGGATTAGAAATCATCTAGATTGAAATCAATGCATCTAGTGCAAGTAATCAAATATAATTAGAAATCAAAATCTATACTAAAATTAATGCATCTAGTTCAAGAAATCAAATAGGATTAGAAATCACCATCTGCATTGAAATCAATGCATCTATTGCAATAAATATTCTTCCCTCTCTCCACCCTTAATATATATCTATATGTCCCTCCATATCTCCTTCTTTGTCTTTTATCTCACCCCCACAAACAAAAACACTCTCTCACTCCATATTTATCGATATATTTATCTCTCCTTCCTTGTTTCCATCTATCTCTTCTTTCTCTTCACCTTCCATCTATATCTATATCTCCCTTTGTATATTTATATCAACCCCAAAACATACACTGTATTTCTTCAATCCATCTATCTATCACTCCCTCCTCCTCTCCCTCCCTCTCTCTCTCTTCCCCTTCCCTCCTTCTCCCCAGCTTATGTCTCTCTTCCCTCCTGCTATCGTCTCTCCCTCTCTCTCCATCCTCATTATCACTCCCTCCTTCCCTCTCTCTCTAGATTTCACTCTCTGTGTGTTTCTTCTTACCTCCCTCTCTCAACCCCTCCATGTCCATCTCTCTTTCCCTACCTCTCTCCACTCTCTCTCTTCCTTTCACTCCCACCTCTCCATCTCTCTATCTTCACCTTCCAACTTTTTTAATATATGCCTCTCTCTCTCTCCTTCTCTCCTCCCTTCTCTCAATCTATCATTCTTTATCTCTTTATCTCACCCCAAACATACACGCTCTCTCTTAAGGCCCAGTTACATTTGAGTGTGTGAGGACGAATAGGTCTTATAGGATTTGAGTATCATACGGAAACAAACAAAAACCACCTTTTTAATAACTGATCACATAGGATTAATTTAAAGGGAAAATTCATTTTATTTTCGCTTTGTTTTATGTATGTGATCATAATTTTGTTGTGATCATATCCTTTATCCTCTCAAATTTTTCCAAAGCTAGATCTAGTCAACACCAGAACGGGCCCAACGGGACCTCGTCGATCTAGGCGTCTTTTGGACCTCCACCCATTGTCAGGAGGGGTTCCAGGTCTTTCACTGTTTAGGTATAAAAGACAAAACACTGCCACCATTATTGGTTCATCCTTTATAGGGGCATTCTTAGTTGGGAACCCTAGTCGGTCTCCCAACGCCACACCACACACCACTCCTCCCACAAACCCTAGAGGGCATAGGAGTGCAACCCGTTCAGGAAGCCAGTCGAATACACAACAGGGTACGTTGAAGACTAACCCTCCTCCTAACCAAAACTTTGTGTTTTCGTAAGTTGCAATAGCGTCAACCTCCCAGTCGCCTTTCTTAGCTTCGTTGAATCTACCATACTTAACCAAGCTGAATAATGACCCCATCGCACACAACCCTACATGGCCCCCCATGCCCAAAAATCACCCTTCGGATATTCCAATATTTGAAGGAAAGCAAGCAGAAGACCCAGGTAATCATGTCATGACCTTCCACATGTGGTGCTCATCGAATAATATCAGTAAAGACACTATTTGATTGATACTATTTCAATGCACTCTAACAGAAGTAGCCACGATGTGGTATGTGGAGCAGCCCTTTGCTACACATGGAACTTTTAGCACCCTTGCCACCACGTTCCTAACATATTTTCAGTTACCCATTCACCATGATTATTGAATGGAATTACTAACAGACTTTAGATAAACCCCCGCCGTCGATATCTCGGACCATCTCCACAAATGGAGGTGGCGTCATAGTTTATGTAAAGCTAAACTTGACAATCGGGTACTCTTAGACCTTTTTCTGAAGACTCTCACTATAGATATTTCAAACGATGTCATGCAACAAAGGCCCACATCTGAAAAGGACACCATGAGCAAGGCCAGTAGCTCGAACTGATCTAGACGCAGTCAGGATATATTTACAATATCCTACTAAATGCCCCGCGCTTGCAAACTTATCAAGAATTTACAGGCGTGTTGAACTCTGCAAACGGTCTCATTGGGTGATTGACCCAAAGTTACCTAGGCAACAACATTCAACACCCCGGTTACACGTATGGTTCTACCCAGAATGTACCGCAACCCAGTTTTCAAATTCATCATATGCCTCAGCAAAATATGACCAATATGGCACCAACGTATCACCATGGAGGACCCTATCCTTCAGCTCAGGGGACCCAGTACTTAGAAATAAATGCTGACAGAAGAGCTCCCCCCAAGCCACCATGCACCAACTAGGGGCAGGGGAAACTTGTTGCCTCATCCTCCTGAGTCGTCAGGCACATCGATTACTACAGACGGCTTGATCGGGTCTTTGAACCAAGGTCACCTAGGCAAAAATAATCTGTATTAGGGGAGTGACCAAGCGTGTCGACTACTACAGATGGTTTGATACAAGTCTTTGATCCAAGATCACCTTGGCAGCAATAACACCCATGATACTCAGAGAGTTACCAAGTAGGTTAATGTTGCAAACAGTTTAATACGAGTATTTGACCCAAGATCACCTACGCAGTAGTAACACCCATGATACTCAGAGAGTTACCAGGTAGGTCGATTCTGCAGACGGTTTGATATGGTTCTTTGACCCAAGATCACCTAGGCAGTAGCAACACCCATGATACACAAAGAGTTACCATGCAGGTGAATTTTGCAGATGGTTTGATACAGGTCTTTGACCCAAGATCACCTAGGCAGCAGTAACACCCATAATACTCAGAGAGTTACCAAGTAGGTCGATTGTACAAACGGTTTGATCATATTTTTGACCCAATATCACCTAGGCAATAGTAGTATCATGCGCATTGATTCTGCAGACAGTTTGTTGGGGTCTTTTTTGCAAAATCACCTATGCAGCAGTAGTACCATGCACGTCGATACTGCAGATGGTGCGATCGGGTCTTTGGCCCAAGGATACCTAGGCAATAGTAACCAATACCCTAGATATGCATATGATTCTACTCAGAACGTATCACAACTGTCATGAAAATCACCCCAGCACTCATATACCAACTAGGGATAAGGGAACCAATATCCCCCATTCCCTGCATAGAATGGACCACTAGCACAACGTAATGTGTCGTTCAATCTAGTGCAACCCTTCCTAGGCTCATCGACATCCATACAACTAGGAGAATTATGAAAATCCTCCAAATGTTGCAAAAAGAAGCTGAGGAACAAACAAAACGGAGATCCTGGACAAGGGGTAATAACTAGAAATTCCTCTCGTGATCTCAGTCTGGGGGCAACCCCACCCAAAATCAAAAAAGGAGCCAAGTAACAACTCCCAAGGGAAAACTGGAGCTTAGAGTATCTGATCACCAGACCGAAATCAACACTGTGATCAGCACTCCATAATGCCCAGAAGTAATGCCTCACATTCGCACTCCCAAAAAAATAAACTTTCAGCGTCGGCAGGTATGCCCTCTCTCATATTCTTTTTTAATGCTCATGAATTTCAATAATATTTGATAAAGAATATGCTTTCACTTGAGGTAGTTTTCTTTGCAAGAAAGCTTGCAAGCCATCCATAACCCCATCCACTGAAATTTCTAGAGCAGGTATCATTCTACCCTCAGCATGATAGAGTCCCAGAAAACTCTGCATATCTTGACATCATTTATCCATCAGAAATCAACCATAGGTTCCACATATCTGACCATATTTATCATCACCTCACCTTGCACATGATAAACATCCTCGTTGGTTGGTAGAGCCTCCCCTCCATGGCACTCGTCACCCACAGTAGACCATATATCATAGCAAAGCGACGCCATGGGCATACCACCTTAGTCCAGGAGGCACCTCATGCCATCCATCCACCATGCATAAGGTAAAGTTTTACCATATAGAATTAAACCCCTTTCCCAGACGATCAGGTTGTAAAAGCAGATCAAAATCGCACTACCGCGCCTTGCATTTGGCCCACTATACCTCCATCAGCATAATCCCGTCTGCGATATTTTTTTAAACGCTTCATCAGGTAATTATCGCATTAGTTAACCAGTCTCAAAATGCAAAGAAAATAGATAAAAATAACATATGGTTTTGCCTCTCCACATAGGCCAATAAGATGGCTCAAAAAATTATCTTAAAAAATTTGTTTCTTCCTCAGTGTTCTTGACAACAAACAACTGAAATAATATTATTCTCCACCATTTTGATTATTATAGTCCGGGCTTGCCAAACTTTTAGAAAACCAAAAACATTATATATATATATATATATATATATATATATATATATATATATATATATATATATAAAAAAAACAAAACATAAAGATATATATATATATATATATAGTACTCGGAATGCAACCTTTAATATTTTTCACTATCTTTCTAATATCTAATAACTTATTAGAATTTAAAAATATATACCAGCCTAGATCCATCTTAACTCTAGATCTATCGAGCGCTGAGAGGTATCAAATATCTCGAGATGCAAACCTATTTTTTGAGTGCAAAAACTTGAGGATAGGTTTTCACCTCAAGATATTTGATTCCTCTCAGCACTTGATAAATCTGGAGTTAAGATGGATCTAGGTTGGTTTCAGTCATGTGCGGCCAAGGAAAATTTATCGATAATATCATGAAAATATGATTAATTTTATCAATAATATGTAAATACATCTGATATTAATATAACCATTTTAAATATGCTAAATATGTTTGAGATTTATCGACTCATTTTAATTTTAAATTAGTTTAGTTACCTCAGTTTGTTGAGATGATAAATATTGTAAAATAATTTTAATGATGAAAAATGATGAAATAAAATTTTTGAATGCAAAGTGACAATGTAATAATATTGAATGATAGAAAATGTGAATAATAAGAATGTAGTAAATTACAAATAGCCTTCATTGTGATCAATATCAAACTATTTTCTTCTACTATTTTTAGTGTCACCCTTGTTAGTTTTGTCATCTTTTCATATCAATTATATGAAAAATGCAGTTGAAATCATAAACCATTTAAATATTTAGCTTGAGTTGTTGTAGTAAACATCATAGGTTGTCTCTCTTGCTCTCCAATGTTATTAGATTTAACTACTATAACACAACAATAACTCTACATTGTCAATAATTTTTTGTGCTTACATTGAAATCAATGCACACTATTAATCCAATGAATTTAAAATTAATGTACCATCATACATCCAATTGCATCAAATTATAAATCAACATATACATTAAAATCAAATCATCTAATGCAAAAAATCAAATAAAATTAGAAAACATATACACTTAAATCAATTCATGTAATGCAAGTAATCAAATAGGATTAGAAATCAACATCTAGACTCAAATAAATGCATCTAGTGAAAGTAAGAAAATAGGATTAGAAACCAACATATACACCAAAATCAATGCATCTAGTGCAAGCAATCAAATATGATTATAAACCACCATCTACACTGAAATCAATGCATTTAGTGCAAGCAAACAAATAGGATTATAATTCATATATATTGAAATCAATGCATCTAGTGTAAGCAATCAAATATAATTAGAAATCAACATATACATTGAAATTAATGCATTCAGTGCAATCAATCAAATGAGATTCTAAATCACCATCTACACTAAAATCACTGCATTTAGTGCAAGAAATCAGATAGGATTAGAAATCATCTACATTGAAATCAATGCATCTAGTGCAAGTAATCAAATATAATTAGAAATCAAAATATACACTAAAATTAATGCATCTAGTTCAAGAAATAAAATAGGATTAGAAATCACCATCTACACTGAAATCAATGCATCTATTGCAATAAATATTATTCCTTCTCTCCCCCCTTAATATATATCTATATGTCCCTCCATATCTCCTTCTTTGTCTTTTATCTCACCCCCACAAACAAAAACACTCTCTCACTCCATATTTATTGATATATTTCTCTCTCCTTCCCTGTTTCCATCTATCTCTTCTTTCTCTTCACCTTCCATCTATATCTCTATCTCCCTTTGTATATTTATATCAACCCCAAAACATACACTCTATTTCTCCAATCCATCTATCAATCACTCCCTCCTCCTCTCCCTCCCTCCCTCTCTCTTCTGCTTCCCTCCCTCTCCCCATCTTATATCTCTCTTCCCTCATGCTATCCTCTCTCCCTCTCTCTCCATCCTCATTATCACTCCCTCCCTCTCTCTCTCTCCCAGCTTTCACTCTCTATGTATTTCTTCTTACCTCACTCTCTCTACCCGTCCATGTCCATCTCTCTTTCCCTACCTCTCTCCACTCTCTCTCCTCCTTTCTCTCCCACCTCTCCATCTCTCTATCTTCACCTTCCAACTTTTTTAATATATGCCTCTCTCTCTCCTTCTCTCCTCCCTTCTCTCAATCTATCATTCTTTATCTATTTATCTCACCCCAAACATACACGCTCTCTCTCCATCTCTCCCTTTTCATTCCCTCTCTCTCTCCACTTGTCACTCTCTATGCATTTCTTCATCCCTCACTCTCTCCTCCTCTTTCTTAAGTCCCCTCTCTCTCTCTTCCCCAATCACTACCTCCCTCTCTCCCGTTACCCTACAATCCTCTCACTTCCCCCTCACTCTCTTCCTCTCTCTCAAGTCCTCTCTATCGTCCTTCATTGCTCTCCCTTTCTCACCTACCTCCCTCTATATTCACCTCTCTCTCTCTCTCAAATCCTCTCTCTTCACTCATCACTCTATCTCTCTATCCAACTATGTTTCTATATCCCTCCCTTTCTTCTTTTCTCTCCTTCTCCCCCCTTGTCTCCATCACTCCTTATATGTCTCTTTATATCATGTCCCTAAACATACATACTCTTTCTCCATCTCTCCCTTGTCACTCCCTCTCTCTCCACTTCTCACTCTCTATGTCTTTCTTCTTCTCTCCCTCTCTCCTCCTCTCATCCTTCCTCTCTCTCTCTCTCTCTCTCTCCAATTCTCTCTCCTTCTCCCTCCGTTTCTCATTCTCTCTCTCCCACCTCCATATTTATGTCTCCCTCTCTTAGGCTTCTCTACCTCTCTCACTCCTCTCCCTCTCTCTCTCTTCATTCCTCCTCTCCCCTCTCCCCTCTCCTTCACTTTATCCCCATATCTCCTTTGTCACTCTCACTATTTCTCCACTTCTATATAATTAGATGTTGATTTCTACTCCTATTTGATATATTTTTGTTTATTTACCTTACCTTTTTATATCTCTTTTATAAATATAGTATTTCTCCCATGGTATTAATAATAATTTGTCCAATGGTATTTGGCCCATAGGATTCACCTAAATAAAATCTATTTTTTGAGTTTTTGTAAATACAAAGAGGTTTTGTAGTAAATATAAAAATATGTTTTATTTATTTACCATACCTCTAGTTTATTTATATTTTTATTTATTTACCATATGTCCCGAATAAGTAGAAAATGAGGTTTTATTTATTTACCATACCTCTCATTTATTTATATTTTTATTTATTTACAATATCTCTTTTTGAGTGTTCTTTAAACTCTTCATATCTTAAATTTATATTTTTTACATTTATTTTTTATTTTTTATTTATATGGTTGTGTAAGTTATTCTTTAAGCCAACATTATTTATATTTCTTCTTTTTTTAGTTTTTTATTTTGGCTTCGGAAATACTTACACATAGGGGTCATACTGGGTTGCAGAATGCACCTCTCAGACACAATAATTAATTTTGGGTAATTAATCAATTTCATTTATACCATTTATGATTTAATGAAAAGATTTTAAAGTAATAGAATGAAATTTATGTTAATGGAAATGTTTTAAAATCCACAGATAATGGGAAGATTTGGTTTTCAATACAGAAAGAATGCCAAATATGACAAGCCAGGCACGTCGTGACTAAATGCCCATTCGAGTGGCCATGGGCAACCTAAAAGTATTAAGAGGTTGCAGGCCTCCAGTATGCTCAATGATTCAATTCCCAACACACTGAGAGACCCTGAATAGAAAAACGTCTTGTTTGGTGAAATACCTCTAACATTGTGTTCATTTACAAACCTGAGCTCTTCTGGAATAGATGAACTGATACTTTTACTAGAGAACCTCGATAGAAATTCAGAATTTCAAGCTTTGGAAACTACAGCGAACCAAATATCTGGTAAGCCTTCATCCAAATCCCTATATGAACAAAAAACTTCAAATTATCAGCATTTTAAATAATGAGCTCACCTGGATAGATTAACTGATACTTGACGAGGTGGATATTTAATTTATTCATATTACTTATTTCTTTTGTAAAGTGCAAGAAGGTTTGGAAATCCTTGAAAATATTTGAAATTAGTAGCATTCAGTCATACAATTTGTAATAATATTTTATTATATCTTAATTATAGATTTTGAAAATATTTCAAAATCTGACCTAAGAAAAAAATAAGATTTATCATAATATTACATCTACACGTGTAATTCTCTCAGATAACATTACATATACGTTGCATTTTACCAATCTAAGATGGAAAAACTGCAGACGCCATATGCTTCTCACACAGAGACATGGGTCTGGATTTGGTAATTTGCATTTTGATAATGGTCAAGATGGTTGCATCTACATCGGCTTAAGAGATGCAAATAAGTAGCCAGGGCATGCTGACATGACAATATTTCCATCGATTAATTCTGTCCATCACCCTTTTACATAGCTGAAAATTATCGTCAAATATTACACTGGGTATCTTCGTCCCCACATTGTGAACGTTCACGACACGTAGAATCTGGAGGCCTAGTTCCTTACAACAATTTGCGGCGTTTTCCACTAAGTCTGGCAAATCAGTATTAAAGTCAATCATGGTGAACCATAAAAAAATATTTGTATTAGTTTTAATATCGTTTTTAATGTGACAACCAAAAAACAATGTTACAATGTGATGAACTAGGAATGATGTTGCAATGTGATAAAAAATGGACAATATGACAATGTGTCTAACAACATTATCAAAACTCAACAAAATAATGATGTCACAATGTGATAAACAAAAAATAATGTTGCAATTTGACAAACAAGAAATGACATCACAAATGTGATGAACAACGAATAATGTTGTAATGTGATGTTAACTTACATTCATTGTGTTGACCTAAGTTTAATAGGTTGATCTTGGTTTACTAGGCTGACAAACAAGAAATGACATCACAACATCATGAATAATAAACATTGTCACAATGTGACATTATTCACCTACATTTACTAGGTTGACTAGATTTCCCTAAGTTTACTATGTTGACCTAGGTTTACTATGATGGCCTAGGTTGGCCTAGGCTAATTAGGTTCGCTAGTTTGACCTAGGTTTATTACATTGACCTAGGTTTATTGGGTTTACTCGATTGACCTAGATTTGCTAATTTTACCTAGGTTTAATAGGTTGAACAAGGCTTACTAGGTTAACTAGGTTAACCTAGGTTTATTAAGTTTATTAAGCTCACCTAGGGTTACTAGGTTTAGTAGGTTACCCTAGGTTGACTAAGTTGACCTAGCTTGACATGTGTTTACCACGTTGACATGTGTTTACTAGGTTGACGTAGTTTTACTAGGTTGAAATGAAACTATTAGGTTAATGTAGATTTACTAGGTGGACCCAGGTTTGTGAGGTTTACTAGATTTATTAGGTTGACCTAAGTTTTACTGGATTGAAAACCACATTATTTAGTGTTTTAAAACCGCATTAATAACGTAGTTTACTAGGTTTTCTAGGTTGAAAACCACATTAACTTCATCTATAGTTAAACATTGACAACGTGGTCAACCATGTTCACTCATAGTCAATCATGGTTGTCCATAGTTAATCATGGTCAAACATGTTCACCATGGAGAAATATGGTACAACATGCTCAATAATTTCATCCATGATCAAGCCAACTCAACAATTTCGGACCATGGTCATTCATAATCAAGCATGGTTGCAATGGTCAACACAGTCAACAATAATCAACATGGTCACCCATATACATCTATAGCTACATGTTAATATCCATGGTCAAACAAGATGAAAAATTTTCAAACCAACTCTTCAATGATCAATTGAGGCCAAACTACCTCGATACTTTTACACCATGGTTAACCTACTCAACAATGGTAAACTATATTCATTTATAGTTAAACATTGACAAACATGGTTAACCATATTCATCTATAGTTAAACATTGAAAACTATGGTCAACTATTTTCAACTACAGTCGCCCATGGCCAATCATGTTCTCTCATAGTTACCCATGGTTAGCCATAGCTAACTTGGTCAAAGAAGCTAAACCATGGTCAAATAATTTGATGTTGTAATTTGATGAAGAAACGTTGACTTGCAATGTGATTAACAAATATTAACGTTCCAATGTGATGAAAAAAGTTGGCATGACAAAAAAATATCAAACTTACTATCTAATGAACAAAAATAGACATCACATTGTTTTGAACATAAAGTGTTACTATTGCATGTGATGAACTAAATACAACATTGCAATGTGACGAATGAAATTGATGTTGCAATGTGTTGTGGTTCCTATCTTTTGGCCAGATTGGAAAGAACAAAAGATAAGACAACATCAAACCACTTTGGGATCCTAGGATCTAGCCCTCTTGGATCCAGAGAGGGATCTCTCTATCAATGTAAAGAATGATATATCTTTAAGGCTCGAATTGAGGTATTAGGCTAGGTATGAAGCACAAGGGTTTCAGGTTTGTTTGTATGGTTGGAGACCATTGACTGAAAATGTTATATGGAAGGAAAAGGGAACTAAATAGAAGGATGTTTCAGCATGGGAAGATAGGTCAAAGAAATTCCAATCCATTGGGATATGGAGTCATGAAAGGGGATTACTTGCATAACAACTATCCAAGAATTTCCATAGGGAAAGTCATCTATACCAAAGGATCTTTTTAGATAGATGGTGAGATGGAACATTAAGATTGGGTGAAAGAAAAGAAAGAAACCTAAGTGCAGCCTAAGATCACGTAAGGACTTTGAACCTATCCTGCTTTGACATACCTCAAAGGGAACTCTCAATAATGGCACAAAGGGTGGTTTAAGATCAAGTAGGGACTTTTAACCCAGCCTTCTTTTAGCATATTCTTAAGGAAAACAATCCAGCAGTCCTCATAACCACTTTCAGACAGTAGAAAACATTAAAGATTAAACATAGAGCAAGGCCTAAGATCAGAGAAAGACTTTTAACCTTCAATGCTTTTGACACTAGCTCAAAGGGATCTTAGAAATGCCAACTGTTGGAAAGGGCACCTAGTGAGACAGGGCTAACTCTAATCTCCCAGTTTCCCAATTCTTCCAACTGAAACCAAACCAGAACATTTAAGAAACAAACTCTAAATTCATACATCAGTAAGCATGGGCAAACCAACATCTTTGACTGGTTAAATTATGTTGAATTTGTTCTTAGATATACAATTAGCAGAAAACATAAAGGATAAGAAGAGCAGGAAGCATTACGGTACTTTGCAACAATATATCCTAAGCTATATTACTGATTCTTATCAAAGGATAATGGACAGTATGATAAAACATGAAAGGAGACAATTTCAGTAAGGAAACATCACCAATAATATAGACCAGGATCATGTGAATTTGCTTGTTCAATTGATGTGCAATACCAATCACATACTTTGAGTCCAATGGCTCTTTACCCTCCAAACTTCTCTTCCCAGCCTACTATTTTAGAAACTACATAGCTACTTCCCCCAATAACAGTTCTAACAGTCACTAAAATCCCTATCAATCAACAATCTTTACAATGAATCTTTGATGAATACTTATAGGTGAATGAGGAGGTGAAGTAGTAGATATGAACTTAAATGATCCATTAAAATAGAGAGGAGGAAGTATTTGAATGCCCACTCTACATAATGGCTCTGCATTTAACATGTTTGGTACCCTTTAGGCTAGTCTAGATGGTCTTTGTCAGATTGACCATAACTTTATGTGATGTTCTTTGAAGTACTCTAGTTGTTGGTACTCTGTATTGTCTTCCAAGACAAGCAAGGTGGATAGGAGGTCTGCAGGTCTCCCATACATCCATAACTGTTGTCCTGACAGTTTTTAAGGCCTCTTTCAGTGTAATAATTGTTCTGGTGTTCAATGGAAGATGGAGGAAATCATGTAGCTAGTCCTTTCTCGAGAAAAAGTGTTTTGCTGACATTGAAACAATGATATGGCTTGTTTCATGTGCTTTAGGCTTCATTAAGCCTTTTAATCATCCTTATGTTCCTCATCTACGTCCTTATCCCTTCTGAAAATTGGATTATAATCATTAAACCTTCTGCATTAGGCATTAATATTTGATTCTTCCTCTGGTACTCTTTGACTTCTGTTGATGGCTGCACAAGTAGAAAATGGCACTGGAGGGCTTGTATTAGGGTCGATGAAACCCTGATGATCCCTTCTCTGCGTGAATAATGGCCTGTGGATCACCATTCCTAACCTTTGGTTTGTTTTGAAGACTGCAGAAAAACACACGTTGCCTGCAAAAATCCACCAAAAATTACGAAAATTTGTTGAAAATAGGCTCAGAACTGCTTTGGGAGGTTGAGGAGTGAAGTTAAAATGGGACCGTCAATTTATATTAATTGATGGAGATCTACGGCTGAGATTCATTCATGAAGTCCCCTGGAGGAAGGATGGAGGGCGAACGAATTGATGCGGAGTTAAATCGGAACCATCCGATCACACAGACTGACGGCTAAGATCAAAAGATAAACAACATTGCGGGGTCAGTGGTAAAGGGGAAAACTAGAGTGGTCTTCGTAAAATGTTCTGGGCGGTAAGTGGTTTGGCTAAAAAAAATGTGATACGGTATGCTACTTGACGCATGTCCCTCACAATACTGCCTATTTCGCAAAACTTTTGGGGATTAAAGTGCAGGCGGAAAACTTTTGCAAAACGTGATATTGGCTGTCGAATCGGATGGCCCAAATCCGAGGGTGCGGAAAGATTGCGATGGGGAAATATGCACGTTTGATGAGTTCAACGGGGCCCAGGGATGGCATGAGGTCTTTGTCGTGGAGCGGGAAAATCAATGGACTATCGAATTTAATCCTGCTCGTCAGATTTGATGAATGAACGGTTAGATTTGAATCGGGGATCACAAATCGGAGGAGACAAGGGATGGCACTTTGAGACTTGCGCGACATGATTAAGCGTTGGCCATCAAATCTAGGAGTAAGATCGACGGTCAATACTCAACCGGAGGGGTAATGGAGAGAGGTTATGGGCTGAGAATGAATACAGCGCGACAGTCGTTGATCTATGTAGATCAATAGTCGACAGTCATTTAAAAATTGAACCGTCGGGGTCAGAAAATAACGAAGAATAAAGGGAAATAAGGGGTTAGGAGGAAGGGTTTAAGGCCTTAGCACCCGGTTGCGGGCTGTAGGGCATATGCAGGAAGGGGTTTTAAATGGAATAAGCCCTCAGGGGCTAAGAAGTTTTATAATGTAAAAAAGACTATTTTAGGCCTAAAAACAGAGTTTTTAAGGCTTAGAAGGGATTTTCGGTAGGCAAAAGAAGGGCTTTTTAAATCAGATAAAGGGAGAAAAAATGTTTAAAAAGGGTTTTGAGAGGGTCAGAAGGTCAAACGAGGGCATTTTGAGGGATTTCATGAAGGGAATGAGGGTGAAACATGGGGGATTTTGTGAGAGTGAAATGGGGAAAAAGGAGGCCTTCTGAAAGCAGTTTCTTCATAGCAGAACAACAGGTTTTTTAGGATAAAGAGGGAAACAACAGTGAATATCATTTTGAAGGATAGAAAACACATGGAGGCTTTAAGAATGATAGATTTTCAAGGGAAATGTTTCTCTTGAAGACTCATAAACATATTTAGCCACATGTTTGCTATGCCAAAAATTTATAGGTGGCTAACACAATGTACCAATAAAAAATTACATCATATGTGATGAACAAAAATTGATGTTGCATTGTGACAAATAAGTACCAATGTAATGTAATAAACAAAAATCAATGTGGCATTGTGAAAAACAATAACTAGCTTCACAATGCAATGGATAACTTGCACAACACATGACAAATTCAATGTCAATGCTAATCAACTATAGTTATCTTAGTCAATTATGGCCAAACATAGTTAAGTATGTCAATCATTTTCACCCATGGTTTACCATGGCCAAACTTGGTTAACATGTTCATCCATGGTCAACCATAGTAAACCATCTACAATGAACTTGGTCAAACATGCACAACAAAAGCAACCCTTGTCAAACATAGCCAAGTGGCCTATATGATAAACCACAATAAAATATGATTAAAAATATAGTAAACATGGTTAATCATAATGATCTATATTTAGATGTGAACAACAATGTTCACCACAGTAAAGCATATGTGACCATAGTCAACCATGGTAATATAAGCTCAACAATTGTCAAACATAGTCAACAAGTTCAACCATAGTCTATCATGCTCAAACGAGCTCAACTATAGTAAACCATAGTCACCATGGTTATACACACTTCAGTTTGTCAACATGGGAATAAATACTTTAGTTGGTGAACCATGGTCACCATGGCCATACATACTTCAATTGGTCAACTATGGTTAACCATGTTTGACCACAGTTAAACATGGTCAACATATTCATCCATTATCAACCATAAACAACCATAGACAACATGGCCAACCATGATGAACTTAGTTGAACGATGCTTCGTTATGGTTAACAGGTCTAACATAATTAACCATGGTCAAACATGGTTGGGTGGTCTACATCATCGACCATAGTCATTTATAGTTAAATGTTGAAAACCATTGTCAACCATGTTCCTCCATGGTCATCAATAACTAACCATAGTCAACCTTTTCAAACAAGCTCAACCATGATCACCCATGGTCACCATGGTCAAACATGGTCACCAAGTTAAACATGGTAAGCATGATCATCCATGGCCATGTTTATTCCAACACAATCTATCATCATCAACATTGGTCAACCATAACCAACCATAATCAACCAAGGTCAACCTCAGTCTATCAATCGAGGTCAACCTCATCAATTATTTTTAACTACTAATGTAACTATTATTGTAACATTAACATAACATCAACCATGATCAACACTAAAGTAACATGAATGAAGGAAAATTTTAAGGATGAAAATTTATGTTCAAGTTTAAAAACGTTGGTGAATCTTACTAATCCCTAATATGCAAATTGTAAAATGTTTGGAATTTTTTTGTAAAAACATTGAGGTTTCTAATGATTTTATGTAGTGGCTATAATTTTTTGGCTATTTTTAAGGTAAAATAATCTTATATTATAAATTTTGGGCGAACAATTTTAGAAAAAATGGAAAATGACGAATATTTTTCTTGGAAAAAGCATGGAAATATTGCCCTCTTGTGAATATTAGCCCCTTAATTTTTTCCTAACTTAAATGTAACAATGTAATAATCATAAATATTAATGTAACATTGTTACATTAGTGTAACAAAAATACATTTTTACATTAATGGTTGACCATGGTCAGCTTTATTCAACTCTCTTAAACATCAGTCAACCATGGGCAACCCTTGACAACCATTTTTAACCATAGTAAGCCAACATGAACCATTGTCAACCACGGTCTACAAATCCACCCAAAAAAAGTTGTCTGTATACTAGCACAAACACATTAGTAAATGGAAACTCACCCATGTATAGGTGAACCTTTTATCTTTCATGTAGAAATTACTCCCAAGGAGCGAGCATGCTATCTCGGTGGGACTGAAACCCGAGTGGGGATGATAAGAGTGACATCTCCTTACCATATGAGCTACACCTACTTGACTAGTAAATGTGGTTGATATATTTTGATTGACCGCATTTTCGAGTTGATCAACATATATTAACACATTTACTAATGAAGGAAGGCCATATCTTATATGTGGACAAGAAAAACTGGTGAGTGGTTGAAACAAAAATATAATAATAGTTTAAATTGTATATACATATATATATATATATATATATATATATATATATATATATATATATATATATATATGCCTCTCTAAAATATTAAAACTAAATTATCTTCTTCTTTTTTTAATATTAAATAATATTTTTTATAATATATTAAAAAATATTGAGATTGTATAATTATTTCAAATTTTATTTTAGTTTAAATTTGGTGATTATATTTCCTCTTAAGTTGTAATTTTTAGTATTTTTGAATGTAGAGATAGATTTAGCATCCTAAAAAAAAAACAAAGAAAGAAAGAAAGAAAGATAGAACATTAAAATTGTGCAAATTACACAACTCAGATCTACAAATTCCCACCAAATTTCAAACAAAATTTACAAAAATATATAATAAAAGAAATGTATATCTATAATAAACATAAAATAGCTTTACTAAAAAAATTTATCCCCACTTGATTCTTTCGCCTATTTTAGATCTCTAATCACCATTAAAAATTTATATTATTTACTAAAACAATACGACACAAAATTCGTTTCCATTCAAAATAAAATTATATATATATATATATATATATATATATATATATATATATATATATATATATATATATTAGTAGAAAAAACAACTGGTTTATATTGAGTACCAACACATTATTCAAAATGTTTACCCCAAAAATACTTCAGAGTTCCTTACCATTCCCTTTACAAAAAAACTTTCAAGAAGTCATAGTTTCAAAATTCTTTGACAAAATAGACAAAGATATACAAAGCTTATTACAGAAAAGTAAAATTGTATTAGTAAAAAAGACAGGGAATCAAAAAAACCAGTCTTAATAATCTGCCTTGTCTATGCTAGTGTCATTCTCATCAAAATGGTGGTCTAAAGAGGACGAAACATGATTCTTTACAAAGAACAAATTGTTCTCTTACAATTCGATAACCCATGCTATTGGAAACCTCCGACAAGCCTCGTCTATATCTGAAAAGTGATTGAAAATTTGGACAAAAATCCTCCCTTATTTGCAACTTTGTACCCTGCACAAACAAAAATTAGAATAAAATTATCATACCCTTCGCTCAATAGCTAGAGGCTTCATACAGCTCGTAATTCATTTCACCATATCTTCCAGTTAATTCCTTATTATAAAGATGATCAGCCTGAGTGTTCATTCCTATATAAATGTGGTAAAAGGTTATAGTGGAGAACTTACTACGCAAGTATATAATTCTATCCATCCAAGATGTAAGCTATCCAGGATTCAGTGAAGTGCCTTTATTCAAATGTTCAATAACGACCTGTGAATCCCCATAAACTGAGAGTGTGTCAAGATAAAGTTGATGTGTAAGACACAACAAACCCCATAGTGTCAACATATACACCCTCATGTTGGTACCTATTAGGGTCCCGTGATTTGGCGGATTGGCAAGCCAAGTGACAGGGTAACATCAAACCAACTTTGGAGCCCAAGGCCCTAGCCTTCCTAGACTTAGAGATGGCTCTCTCTATTTGTGTAAGGGATATCTATGTGTTTTTCCTCTTATGTTTCTGATTTTAAGCTAGTTGTGAAGTAGGTTTTTTGGTTTTTTTTTTAGGTTTTTGAGGGAGGAACTGATCAAAGACTAAGATAGATAAAAATATTGTTAGATCGATTAGGCTATGGGGTCGAAAAGGTCGAGAAAGCCTCAGATGGTGATACAAGGTATATTGAAGGGCCAATTTGATCAAGCTAAAATGGATCTTTAGGTAAAATGAAGTGGGATGGACACTAAGTTTGTGAAGGACAAAGGATTTCAAACATAAATATTTCAATAGCAGACATTTATATGGTAGGGCTAACCATTAATCATGATAAATGTAACTTCAAACTGATAAATGCATAGAAATAAACATTCAAGAAATACATAGAGATATATGACTCTCTAACTTTAGGAAATTGTTATAAGACTTTGGGGAAAAACAATTAAGACAAACAAATAACTCAAGCTACTAAGAGGGAACTCCTAGACATAGTATTTTGGGTTATCGGGCACTTTGAACTAAGATTACAGAGTTTTAGGCAAAGGGAAAGATTGATACAAGACCTCTTTGGTTCAACTAGGACAATCAAACATTCAAAGAAAGGTTTTAGAGGTGGAGCTATGACTAGCCATGAGTAAGTAAGGCGTACCGTGAATCATACTTAGCATGCATAAAACCATAAATGAAACAAGCAAACAATTTCTTCAGTGATCAAAGAGCAATTAAGAATTCTTTGATATGACTAAGAAGGAAGAAAACATAGAAGTTGTAATGAAACAGGAAATCTTAGGTGCCTCCAAGGGCATGTCTCAAATCTATTCTCTACTATCTTATAGCAAGCAAGAACATGAAATATGAATGAAAACTAAGAAACATAACAGAGAGGGACACTATACCATTTTACCAAGTCAAGGAATCCAACAACAGTCCTCTTTCATCATCCAAAACATTCAAGAAAATATCCAATGCATGAGACAAGTATTTCTTCCAAGATTGTATAACCATATATTTCTCTATATCATCAAGTTCAGCCTTTTTTACAATGAAGTATCTTGGAATATATAGGCCAAGATGAAGGAGAACCTCCTAGTGCAACTAGCAAGCTCATTGGCCCATCAAAAATATCTGATTTTGTCCTTGAGGCTTTGCAAATCCCAAGACACAAAATATCTATAAAAATATCCTAAAAATGCTAAAAAAGAAAATTAAATTGACTTTTCCCAACTAACAATGGCCAAAAAAGGCTAAACACACATTTGGAAAAGCCACTTCAGAAAACTACATTTTTACAAAAATACTTTAGAAATATAGCAGCAGAAAATTCCATGTTTTGCGGGCAACCTTTGGAGGACTTCCCGATGTCGAAACGAGGCCTGTAATGGCTCCCTGGAAATACCTAGATGTCTAGTTTCTGAAAATGATTTTTTTTCCCAAAACTGATCATTGGAAGCCTGTGAAAATCTGACCTGCGTGGAAAAACCTAGAAATTAACCTTTACTGATATGCGGGGTAGAGTGTTGAAAAAGTGACTATTTTTCGCCAGTTTGGAGGACCAAAAAATCTTCAATTGATCTAAAATTTGCTGAGTAGATTCCCCTGAAATTATGGCATCCAATGATACCATTTTCATCCTTTCAAGATGCTTCAAACAAAAATGGCGATGCCCATGAGTTTTTTCAAAAAGCCCAAAAATGTCAAAAAACAAAAACTTGTCGACTTATGCCCAATTTTGGCGAGCATGACCCTCATGGATTTTCAGAAGCATGCTGAGAAGTGGAGGCCAAAATTTCAAGCCTTGATATGCCTTTCTTCACTTTTTGTGACGGGCGCCTCTTTCGAGCCTCCTTGAGCTTTTCTTGTGTAGCCTTCAATTTCCTTCAGGGGAATTGATTAAGCTTCTTATAGTGCCCGATCATTTTTCTTTGAAGGTTTGGCCTTTTCCAACTTATTCTACAAGTTTTTATTCACCCTTTCAAGCCATGCTTCTCTATTGTTTTCTATCTCTTGGGTGAATAAAGTAGTAAGAGGAAAATATTGGAAAATGGCAGCCTCTTCCTCTTTTTGTTTCTCCAAAGCTCTTCTGAGTCCCATAGTCCTTGGCCTCTTCTTCCTTGGTTGATCTTCTTCTTCACTGTCATTGAATTCGCCCATGAGTTCTTCCAACTTAATTTGCACTTTGGAGGCTTCTTTTTTATACTTGATAGCCCGTGTCTCATAAACTGCCATGTGGGCATTCATTTGCTTGTTTTGTGTTTGCAGAAAATGAATGAGATTTTTAGACCTCTCTGGATCCGCTCTTATATCATAAATTTGTTCTTCTCTATTTATTAAGAGAGACTCTAGGATTCTGGCCTCATTTTCACTGTCATCACTGTTTATCTGAATTATGTCAAAATCCCTCTCTTTCTCATGGCTACTTTCCTCCTTCTCTTTTCCTTTTCTTTGGGTGGCCTTCTTGGTCCTCCTCCTCTTTGGTAATTCAGCAATGGATCTCTTAGGCAACTTCCCTTTGCTTCGGAGTGCTCTAGTCACATTTGGAGTTACAATTTGAGCCACTTTATTTCTTGATGTTCGGGGCTTTGTTACCTTTGGAGAAGGAAGCATGGCCCCTTGCCTAGGAGAGATAGCTAGCACATGCTCTAGTTGGTCTTTGCCTTTGCTACTCCCATCATCATCCTTGCTGGCTAGTGGGCTTTCCTTTCTTTCATCAAAAGTGTCCCTTTGAGGACTGTTTTGACCTTCCTCATGAATTCCTTGACTGTCACCTTGCATGTCTCCATGAGGGTTGCCTTGTTCACTTTTTTCCCTACTTTCTTCGGGACTTTTAGGCTCTGTATCCTCAATGTTTTGTGTTTCATCCTCATCATTCTTGTCGCTGTGTGGGCTACCAATATTTTCCTCTTTGTGATTGTTGTGTTCCTCATCAACCTGTTCCATTTCTTCATCATTTCCCTCTTCATTTTTTTTCTCTTCTTCATTGTGCTCTTCTTCACTTTCCTTCCTTTGAATTTGATCCTCTTCACTGTTTTTCTCTTTCTCACTATGCTCTTCCTCATCACTATGCTGCTCTTTCTCACTGTGCTGCTCTTCATCACTGTGCTTTTCTTCATGATCAATCATAGGAGATTTTTGCTTCTTATGAGTGGGTTTACTAGAAGAAATAGAAAGATGATGAGTGGATGGTGAAGGAGATGCATTGGATGAAGAAGCAGTGGCGAAATCAGAATGTGAAATGAAAGTGTCCCAAGAAATTTCCTTCTTCTCAATTTTATGGAGAATGATAATCTTGATAAGGGAATGATGGAAAAGACAAGCTTGTTGTTGAGAGGAAGGCTTATTTTGAACTATAGAAGCCATATTTTCAATACTTTTATAGTGGAAAAAGGGTAGGTTTAGCAATTGGGTTCTTCTGAAGTGCATGAGTAGCCTGATATGGTAAGCATAAACATGGGAAAACCTCCCTTCGCATGTGAAATATTTCATGATTATCTTCATGAGAGGAGCATAGCTGTTCAAAAAATATGAAAAAGGAAAAATATATGGGCATGCATCCCGATGTTCTGGTTTCAAGAAGGGTTTATATCGATCTGAATCTAGGTAGCTCTGCTTAAACCATTTTTCTCCGACATATGGAATTTTGGTAGCTCTGGAAATAGATCTAAGAGAGAGCTTGAAATCTAAGCCTTCTAGATGAACATGTTTCCCTTGGAACCTTAAAGAAAATAGATGTGTCAAGGGAAGATAAATTTTCACCTCCTGAACCTTTTGACAAAACTCCAAACATCCTACTTCATGAAAGTTAAAAAGCACTGAAGGATAGTCATTCACTTCCTCAGTTGAAAAAGGTTCATACCTTTTGTGAGAACCACTTCTTCTATCTTTCCTGGGAGGCATTTTGCTTCTTAGATTCTTGGCTGAGTCACTAAGGCAACTTTCTCAAATGTTCACTGTGATAAATCTTCAATAAACGCACCCTTTAATTTTTGAGAAAAACCAAGTTTGTTTTAGTTAGCCCATCAAATTTGTTAATACACCATCAGCTCTCCTTTGATTTTGACTGTATGAACCCCTTTTCTTCAACCGACTATGTTCTTAAGTTTAAACAAGAAAAAGATGTCCTTTTGAAAAACAATGCCTCTTTGGGTAGCACTATTCTAATGGACTGATAAACACAGACTATATCTTTTTAGAAAAACATTGTTTCTGCCTTTTGAACAAGACTGCCCACCTGTGATGATTAATTTCTTTCTACAACAAAATACAGCTCTTTGTTACTGAGTAATGAACCTTCTAACAGAATTTTTCTCCTATTAAATGATCACTATCTTCTGTAGTTTATTTGAAAAAAGAAAAAACGCCTTCTGAAATCACTATCTTAAGGGATTGATTTAAAACAAAGGACTCTGCTCTTTGAGGAAAAATACTGTAGTTTGCCTTTGAATAAATTTCCCTTCTCAAATGTTGTTATCTCTCTAAAACAAAAACAACCCTCTTTGTCACTGAGTATTAGGCCCTTGAAACAAACTGTGTATCCCTGAATGGTTAGATTTTTTCTCAACAATCAATGATCTTTTGTGGTTGTTTGGAAAGAAAGGTGCTCCTGAAAAACATGTTTGAACATACTCCTTCAAGCTGATGATGAGACCTTTTGCACAAACTTTGTTTTCTAGTGGAAATTGCACACATATTTTTCTTCTTAAATCACAAACAAAACTTCTATATTGGCATATTCAAACCCTTTGTTTAATCACTGTTCATCTCTGAAAATTTAGTGAGAAAACTTCTCTAGACTGACACAAAGCTTTACTATTCTTTAGTATGAGAAGAAACCCTTTCTGTGATAATTTATGACTTAAAACCCCTCCTTGAAACTTAAACTCCATAAAAAGGGTGAGGAATACCTTCAAACATGAGAGCTTAGATCTTTTTGACCATTGGTGTAGCGTTCAAGGGAGTATTTTAAAGACAGGTGAATGAGCGGGTTGTTCACAGCATAAAACGCCGCGCAGAGGAGGTGTCGGGTCGGTCTCGAGCACTCGGTGACCGCAGGCACAGGCGTGCCACGCGCAGCTATAGGTGCATCGTGCCTTCATTCAAATGCTTTAGTCGGGTTCTCATAGGTGCGCCACGCAAGTGTACAGGCGCGCCTCGCAGAGTTTAAGCTCTGAAAATTTGAAAAATGCCCGAAAAACACTTCCTTCTTCAGTGAGCAGGTTAAGGAAAGTTTTCTTCGGGTTTTGAAATTTGATGAGGGCCCTTTTGAAAGCTCTTCCCTCCTTTAAAATTTGAAAAATCTTTAATGCCTTTGCAACCAATTTTAGAAGGGTTTTATGCCTTTTTGAAGAGGTTTTTCATAAAAACATCAATTACTGCCCCCAATATGTATCACTTACGAAAATACCACAAAGACCTATTATTTGAAAGAGACTCATAGAAATAATGCTATGGCCACCCTTTGGAAACACCATAAATCCATTTTTTGAAGTGAGGAGGCCTCTTTTGAAACAAGATTTTTCTCACTGCTTCTCATCAAGGAAATGACCCTTAAAACCACTAATGTACTTTATGAAGATTATGTATTTTCTTTCCTTTATTGTCTTCTCTGTATACTTATGCGGAAACTACTGTCAAACCCAGCTAGCTCTCTCTTTCTTTGGCTATTTGGATGAAGGTTTTTAGCCCAAGTTTCACCCTTATAACAGTTTGGAGGAGGTATTTATGAACAAAGGAAACATGGTTTTCTTAACACCAGAAAAGTCATCTTTTTGCTTGATGTGAAATAGGTTTTTAACCTATGAAACCTCATTTTTTTGTCACTGTTTTTCTCATCATAGGCTGACCGAAATGGGTAGGAGGAAAAAAAAATTTTAGGGGTGTTTTCTAGATGACAGATTTGATAGTTTGGAGATCAACTTCTAGAAAACTTGGCTTAAGAAACTAGTCATCATCGACAGGTGAAAAAATATTGATGACTAATAGTGGTTCCATTTGGGGAGAGCAGCTCCTTTTCAGGAGGTGTCTAGGATTTCAGATCTCTGGCCTTTGGAGACCAGTGCCTTTATCCATTGGCGCAAATTTCTTTCTTCCTTGATGCTACTTCTGAAAATTGACAGCATGATTAGCATCAAAGTCAATTCTACCTACCCAACTACATTTCCTAACATTTTTTCTTCTTTCGGGTGCATTTGGACTAGCAACCCTTTGGCATAATATTTTTGAAAAATGACACTATCTAATTCTACACTTATATCTTCCAGGTTTTCAGATTAAACTGATGAACTCCTTTGTTTCTCTACCTATGCTAGATCGACTGTCAAGATTAAGCAGTTTGACAGGATTTCATTCTCTAATCTAAAACATGAAATTGAAAAATGACCAAATTAGGATTAGACAGTCTGATTTTTCATGTACTTTTGGCATGAAAGACAAGCTACACACAAATATAATTTTGCATTAAAATGAAATTTAGAAAAATCAGGGCTAGGATACACAGTTTGTTTTTCATCCCTATTTTCCTCTTTGGTTCTGTTTTGAGCATGTGGAACCAATATCTTTTCCTAATCTATTTTCTTTGACAAGTCAAGCTTATACAATTTGACTATCTCTTCTTTCACTAACTTATCAGCAAATAAATTTAAAACATGTTTAGTTATGATTAGGCTAGAGAACTGAACAAGACATTTTTGAGCACTAGTAGCGGCATTTAGACTTGCGTGCTTTCTGAATGACTGTTTTTTGAACATGGGGCTTTCTTGTTTTTTTCCAAACTGCCCTCTTTTTTCTACTTTTCGATTTTTTTTGAATTTTCTGTTTTTTGATTTATTTCTTCAAACAATGATATATACAATGATTGAAAAATATGGAACTAGAAATCCTGAAAATGGTGAAACTTGAGCATCTTATCTTCATAAGGATCTCCTAACACTCTTGGTCCACTCAGCTCTTGAAAAGAAAAGTTTGGAAAATTTTCTCTTTCAAGCATAACATAAGGATTCATGCATGAATCTCTAAACAACCTTGTGTCTTCCCGCTATACTTATTTATACCTTTGATCTCCACTTCTCCTTTTGATGTACATATTTTTCAAATAATGCAGATATTATTTGTAATTTTTGAAGTATATGATGACATCATCAAGGTACATCAGAATGCATAAATTTAGAACTGGAAACATGGCTTTCAGGAGCATGTATTTGGTGTCTGGTGGTTTTGAAATTCTAGGTTTGAAGATGGAACTACTTCCAGCATACTTGAAAAATTCTTTGAGTTATTCGCTTTGCAAAGTAATTATTCGGTGAGACCCTGAAACATCATTTTGTAAAGACACATGATTAGAATCACCTGTCATTTGTATAGTATGGTTTTAGGCAGGAAAGATATAATTTTTGTCCTAAGGGTGTGTATTTATGTTTCTAAAATCAACACAGATCCTATGTCCAGCTGTCTTGTCTTTGATTATTAATGTTTGGTCAAGATTTTTTTACTTTCTTTTGTAGAAGTTGTTTCTTGATGTGATGGAAGTGTCATAGTGCTTCTCACTATTTTCCCTACATGTAGTAGTATCTTGAAGAATCTTGCAAATTCTAGCAGTTCTAAGTCTTTGGTGGAGTGGTAGAATGTTAGCTAGTTCAAACAACTTAGGTCTATTTGGACTGCAGTCATCATATCCCTTCATATTAAGTTTATTAGGCATTTTTCTTGGATGCTTAGCTGTTGTGGCTATAGTCAAGGTTTCATTTGAGGAGGTAGAGTTATGAGATGATAAATCATTTAGGTATGGTAAGAACATTAAGCTCCCCTACCCCTGATTTCCAAAGAGATTTGTAATATGCAAGTCTTCTAGTGCCTCTGTTATGAAAAAGTCTCCTGATATTACTGCTGATGTTTGTCTATGGTTTGAGCAATTTTCTTGATGATATATAATGTTTTGTGCTTCCTGCTCTATTTTTGTTTCAAGAGAATCGAATTTTCTTTCCTCAAGACATAACTGCTCAGGGTCATGATCATTTTGAGTGTCCAGCTCATCATAGAGAACCTAGGGTGGCTGATGTGGTGTGCCTAAATTTGTTTCAAATTATCCTAACTGTTCCTCAATGTCTTCGTCAGTGTGTAAAATGAAGGAATTCAGATCAAAGTGCAAGGAGTACATCGGGATGTTATCTCGCCTTTCTTGGCTACTGACCATATATTTCATGTGTGATTCCTGATAGAGTATTCTAGTTTGGTTAAACATAGTAATAGTGGCGTAGGAAATATCAAGTTGAATATCTCCCTGAAGCTTGGCTCCCCAAGTTCGGGATAAAAACATTCCGTACTTGGGAGGGATGTCTGCTACCACTATGTCCATGATTAGGTGTTTTGCAGGTATTTGGGCCAAACTGAAACAAAGATCTTTGATCAGGCCTAGACACTTGACTCTACTTGAATCAAATGAATATATATAAGGTTTTGTTATTTATAGACCTAATATTTCCATTACAAATTTTGGCATGAGATTGTGCAAGGCCCCGGAATCCAGCATGGCATTGTGTATAATTTGGTCATGTATATTCGGACTGATGTAAAAAGGAAGATTGGTTCCTTTCTGGAATTTCCCTTCTATTTTTGGACCAAACAACACTTCAGGGGTATCATCAGCTAGATGTAGGGTGTTTGCATCATTTCCTATGTTCAGGACCTTTAGCACTTTGGATTTGTAAGAGCTTTGGACAAGAAGTTCAGTGAGAGGCATGGTGATATTTAATTTGGTGACTTCCCCTTCAAAACTGAAGGGTGCTTGTAGTTTAGATAGAGTTTCTTCAGTTTTTTCAGCCATGACTTTCTCTATGTTCTTAACTTGTTGATTTTGGTTCGGTATTTTATTCAATGCAGCCATCTCGAGAATCTTAGTAGAGGTACTAGGAAAATTTGGGCCAAGGCTTGTCTGAATAGCTTTATCTTTGTTTTGGTCAGTTTTCTTGACCACGATTTTGTTGCTATCCATTGCTCTTTTAAGGATGGTATCAGGGGTTTTAGTAACAGCAGTGTCTGAGCTACCTTTCTTGGAGTTTTCCTGGTTTTTCTTACTCCTAATATCATACTGCCTGTGAGCTTCTATTATGGCATTCTCAAATCCTATAGCAGGATCTTCGAGGTCCTCATAGTTGGTTTCATTTTGATTTGGGGAGAAGAAAGCTTGTTCTTCTTCTGTGAGGAAAACCTCACCTCGTTATCAGAACCTATTAGGTTTATATGACTTTCATCAATTGGTTCTGTATCTCTCTCTTCCTCATCAACATAGTTTTCATTGAAGGGTGGCCTAATTTGTTGCTCATTTTCCCTTTGTTTATTTTGAGGCTGTTCTCTTCTAAAGTTTTGGTTCTGGTTCCTGTTTTGAGGGTTTGGTTGGTTGTCCCTAAGAGGTGCTTTTTCACTTATATTTTCCCATATTTTCGTTATGGATCTAACCAGGTCATCTATTCTAGGATCTGAGGAGGAGACTGAAGGGGTGACCTCATCCTAGTATGTGACTTTCTTCTCTGATCTGGTCCTTGCTCTCTTTTTAGCTAATTTGGCTTCTACACTCATAGCCACTTTTCGCATTTCCTCTAAGGTTGTGGGGTCTTTGTCTCTTAGTTGATAAGTCATGTTTGGGTCGAAACCTTTGGGAAAATTTGCTAAGGCTGAGCCAAGTGGAGGTTTGAAGTGAGGCAGGAGGGCGTTATAAACACTGTTGAACCTAGTGCAGTAGTCCCAGACACTTTCCCCATTATCCCTTTTTATATTGTTATACTTAGAAAGGATTTGAATGGGGTTTTTCCTGATTTCGCACCTATTTATGAAAGTTTGGTAGAGTTCTAGGAGATCATGTATACTGTTAGGAGTTAAGCTCTTAAAACCATTTCTTGGGTTCTCCACCCAGGCTTTGGGCGAACATCATCATTCTTATGGTCTCCTCTTCTATTTCCATGTATTCAAAGGCATCACTAATTCTATCTACATGTTGTTGGGCAGTAGTAGCCTCAACTCCGGTGAAGGGTAGGATTTTGGATTGGTAGTCATGTTGTAGAGGTGCTAAAGGCTGTGGTAATACCAAAGGTGCATACCAAGTTTCCATGGCGAGAGCTAATGGCTGATTTATAGTATAAGGGTTTGTGGGATGAGATGAGGGGATTTGAACAATGGTGGTCCAAATGGGTGTGGCAGAGGTACTCGGATTTGTGAACTGGTTTTGAGCAGATCTTGGGTGGTAAGAGCCAAAGTGGTGGAGAAGCTGAAAATCAGGAGGTGTAGTAGGTGAGGCTTCTCTACTAGGACTCTGTTGCAAATCTAAGGGCTCAAGATCGTCAAAGTTGATTTTACTTTGTGACTTGCTTCTAAAAAGGGTTTTTGTTGATTTTAAGTTAAACTGGGAATCCTGCAAGGATGTAAGGTGTTTAGGTACAGAGCTTGCTTTATGGATGGACCTATCGGTAGTTAAGTCACCAGTCTTGGAAGTTTGCCACAAAATCTTCTCTGGGTTATCAATTATGATAGGGGGATTTGGGTCTGGATGAGATCTGGTATTGATTCTTCGTGAAGCCATATTTCAAAGTAAAAGTATAGAGAGGATGATAGTTGTGATTGTTTTGGATGGATGACCTCTCTAGGGGCTTCACTAATGTGAAGAATGGTCAAAACAAAAATGAAGGCTAGTGGAGTTGCCAGGTGGATTTCTTTGAGATTTATGGTCCACCACCAATACTGACAAAGATGTTATTTGGAAAAAATTCTCTAGCACACTTTGATATGGAAAACTTGCAAGAAAGACTTAACACTTAGTTTCAACAGTTTGCTCAACTGTCTGGAAAAGCTAATGGTTCTATTTGCAAGCTTATTCTATTTATTTCCTATGTTTAGGTGAAGTTTTCTTAATTGCTAAGTTATACTTTGTTTGTCACTGATTATAGAAATTGCACCATGAATTTTTGGAAAAGATGAGTCAACAGAATAGTGTGGTTTATGAAATTTTTGGTTTTTATAGAGTTTTAGGCCTACTAGAGGCTAGTGGAGTCGCTAGGTGGATTTTTGGTTGTTTTTATAGAGATGTACTTATGGTCCACCACCAATAACTAGGAAAAGCCAATCTGGGGACATTTTTGGGGTTTTCTGAGTTTTTATGTGCAGCCTATGGTTTATTAGAGTGTTCTAAACCTGATTCATCACTTTGCTAGGGTGGTGAAGCAAAAAGAGTTTACTCTAAATGATTCTATGGATTGCTTGCCTGTTTTAAATTTTGAAAGACTAATCAATCTACAAGAGTTTGCTAGACTGTTATGTACTCAGTTAGTCCCACCGTGATCGCCATTATGTTAGGGTCCCGTGATTTGGCTGATTGGAAATCCAAGTGATAGGGTAACATCAAACCAACTATGGAGCCCAAGGACCTAGCCTTCCTAGACTCAGAAAGGGCTCTCTCTATTTATGTAAGGGATATCTATGTGTTTTTCTTCTTATGTTTCTGATTTTAGGCTAGTTGTGAAGTATGTTTTTTGGTTTTGTTTTTAGTTTTTTGAGGGAGGAACTGATCGAAGACTAAGATAGATAAAAATATTGTTAGATCAACTGGGCTATGGGATTGAAAAGGTCGAGAAAGCCTCAGATGGTGATACAAGGTATATTGATGGGCCGATTTGATCAAGGTAAAATGGATCTTTAGGTAAAATGAAGTGGGATGGACACTAAGTTTGTGAAGGAAAAAGGCTTTCAAACATAAATAGTTCAATAGAAGACATTTATATGGTAGGGCTAACCATTAATCATGATAAATGTAACTTCAAACTGATAAATGCATAGAAATAAACATTCAAAAAATACATAGAGATATATGACTCTCTAAATTTAGGAAATTACTATCAGACTTTGGGAAAAAACAATTAAGACAAAAAAATAACTCAAGCTACTAAGAGGGAACTCCTAGACATAGTATTTTGGGTTATCGGGCACTTTGAACTAAGATTGCAGAGTTTTAGGAAAAGGGCAAGATCGATACAAGACCTCTTTGGTTCAACTAGGACAATCAAACATTCAAAGAAAGGTTTTAGAGGTGGAGCTATGACTAGCCATGAGTAAGCAGGGCATACCATGAATCATACTTAGCATGCATAAAACCATAAATGAAACAAGCAAACAATTTCTTCAGTGATCAAAGAGCAATTAAGAATTCTTTGATATGACTAAGAAGGAAGAAAACATAAAAACTGTAATGAAACAGGAAATCTGAGGTGCCTCCAAGGGCATGTCTCAAATATATTCTCTACTATCTTACAGTAATCAAGAACATGAAATATGTATGAAAACTAAGAAACATAACAGAGAGGGACACTATACCATTTTACCAAGTCAAGGAATCCAACAACAGTCCTCTTTCATCATCCAAAACATTCAAGAAACTATCCAATGCATGAGACAAGTATTTCTTCCAAGCTTGTATAACCATATATTGCTCTATATCATCAAGTTTAGACTTGTTTACAATGAAGTATCTTGGAATATATAAGCTAAGATGAAGGAGAACCTCCTAGTGCAACTAGCAAGCTCATTGGCCCATTAAAAATATCTGATTTTGTCCTTGAGGCTTTGCAAAGCCCAAGGCACAAAATATCTATAAAAATATCCTAAAAAAGCTAAAAAAGGAAATTAAATTGACTTTTCCCAACTGAAAATGGCCAAAAAAGGCTAAACGCACATTTGGAAAAGCCACTTCAGAAAACTGCATTTTTACAAAAATACTTCAGAAATATAGTAGCAGAAAATTCTATGTTTTGCGGGCAACCTTTGGAGGACTTCCTGATGTCAAAACGAGGCCCGTGATGGCTCATTGGAAAGCCTTGGATGTTTGGTTTCTAAAAAAAAAAAATTTTCTCCAAACTGATCACTAGAAACCTATCAAAAGCTAACTTGTGTGGAAAAACCTATAAATTAGCCTTTTCTGATATGCGGGGTAGAGTGTTGAAAAAGTGACTGTTTTTCGCCACTTTGGGGGACCAAAACATATTCAATTGATCTAAAATTTTCTGAGTAGATGCCCCTAAAATTATGGCATCCAATTATACCATTTTCATCATTTTAGGGTGCTTCAAACAAAAATGGCGAT
Source organism: Pinus albicaulis (assembly GCA_034641835.2). Lineage (NCBI taxonomy): Eukaryota > Viridiplantae > Streptophyta > Pinopsida > Pinales > Pinaceae > Pinus > Pinus albicaulis. The sequence goes on from CM076583.1 coordinate 933,235,067, forward strand.
GCCCATGTTTTTTTGCAAAAAGCCCAAAAATGTCAATAAACAAAAACTTGTCAAATTATGCCCAATTTTGGCGAGCATGACCCTCATGGATTTTTAGAAGCATGTTGAGAAGCGGAGGCCAAAATTTCAAGCCTTGATATGCCTTTCTTCACTTTTTTGTGTCGGGCACCTCTTTCGAGCCTCCTTGAGTTTTTCTTGTGTAGCCTTCAATTTCCTTCGGGTGAATTGATTAAGCTTCTTATAGTGCCCGGTCATTTTTATTTGAAGATTTAGGTCTCTATTGGTCTTTTACAACTTGTTCTCCAAGTTTTTATTCACCCTTTCAAGCCATGCTTCTCTATTGTTTTCTATCTCTTGGGTGAATAAAGTAGTAAGAGTAAAAGATTGGAAAAGAGTAGTCTCTTCCTCTTTTTGTTTCTCCAAAGCTCTTCTAAGTCCCATAATCCTTGGCCTCTTCCTCCTTAGTTGATCTTCTTCTTCAATATCATTGAATTCACCCATGAGTTCTTCCAACTTAATTTGCGCTTTGGAGGCTTCTTTTTTATACTTGATAGCCCGTGTCTCATAAACTTCCATGTGGACATTCATTTGCTTGTTTTTTGTTTGCAGAAAATGAAAGAGGTTTTTAGACCTCTCTAGAACTGCTCTTAGATGATAAATTTGTTCTTCTCTATTTAGCAAGAGAGACTCTAGGATTCTGGCCTCATTGTCACTGTCATTACTGTTTATCTAAATTATGTCAAAATCCCTCTCTTTCTCATGGCTACTTTCCTCCTTCTCTTTTCCCTTGCTTTGTGTGACCTTCTTGGTCCTCCTCCTCTTTGGTAATTCAACAATGGAATGCTTGGGAAAATTCCCTTTGCTTCAGAGTGCTCTAGTAACATTTGGAGTTACAATTTGAGCCACTTTCTTTATTGATGTTCGGGGCTTTGTTACCTTTGGAGAAGGAAGCATGGCCCCTTGCCTAGGAGAGGCAGCTAGCACATGCTCTAGTTGGTCTTTGCCTTTGCTACTCCCATCATCATCCTTGTTGGCTGGTGGGATTTACTTTCTTTCATCGAAAGTGACCCTTCGAGGACTATTTTGACCCTCCTCATGAATGCCTTGACTGTCACCTTACATGTCTCATTGAGGGTTGCCTTGTTCACTTTTGTCCCTACTTTCTTCAGGAATTTTAGGCTCTGTATCCTCAATGTTTTGTGCTTCATCCTCATCACGTTTGTTGCTGTGTGGGCTACCAATATTTTCCTCTTTGTGACTGTTGTGTTCCTCATCAACTTGTTCCATTTTTTCATCATTTCCCTCTTCATTGTGCTCTTCTTTACTTTGCTTCCTTTGAATTTGATCCTCTTCACTGTTTTTCTCTTTCTCACTATGCTCTTCCTCATCACTGTGTTTCTCTTTCTCACTGTGTTTTTCTTCATCACTGTGCTTTTCTTCATGATCAATCATAGGATATTTTTTCTTTTTAGGAGTGGGTTTACTAGAAGAAGGAGAAATATGATGAGTGGATGGTGAAGGAGATGCATGGGATGAAGAAGCAGTGGCGAAGTCGGAATTTGAAATGAAAGTGTCCCAAGAAATTTCATTTTTCTCAAGTTGATGGAGAATGAAAATCTTGATAAGGGAATGATGGAAAAGACAAGCTTGTTGCTGAGAGGAAGGCTTCTTTTGAACTGTAGAAGCCATCTTTTCAATACTTTTATAGAGGAAAAAAGGTAGGTTTAGTAATTGTGTTCTTGTGAAGTGCATGAGTAGTCTGATATGGTAAGCATAAACCTAGGAAAACCTCCCTTCTCATGTGAAATATTTCATGATTATCTTCATGAGAGGAGCATAGTTGTTCAACAAATATGAAAAAGGAAAAATAGATGGGCATGCATCCTGATGTTCTGGTTTCAAGAAGGGTTTATATCAATCTGAATCTAGGTAGTTCTACTTAAACCATTTTTCTCCGACATATGGAATTATGATAGCTCTGGAAATAGATCTAGAAGAGAGCTTGAAATCTAAGCCTGCTAGATGAACATGTTTTCCTTGCAGCCTTAAAGCAAATAGATGTGTCAAGTGAAGATAAATTTTCACCTCCTGAACCTTTTGACAAAACTCCAAACATCCTACTTCATGAAAGTTAAAAATCACTCAAGGATATGCATTCACTTCCTCAGTTGAAAAAGGTTCATACCTTTTGTGAGGACACTTTCTGCTATCTTGCCTGGGAGGCATTTTGCTTCTGAGATTCTTGGTTGAGTCACCAAGGCAACTATCTCAAATGTTCACTATGATAAATCTTCAATAAACACACCCTTTAATTTTTGAGAAAAACCAAGTCTGTTTTAGTTAGCCCATCAACTTTGTTAATACACCATCAGCTCTCCTTTGATTTTGACTGTATGAACCCCTTTTCTTCAACCGAATGTGTTCTGAATTTTAAACAAGAAACAAATGTCCTTTTGAAAATCAATGCCTATTTGGGTAGCACTATTCTAATGGACTAATAAACACAGACTGTACTTTTAGTTTTGAACAAGACTGCCCTCCTGTGATGATTAATGTCTTTCTACAGCAAAAGAAAACTCTTTGTTACTGAGTAATGAACCTTCTAACATACTTTTTCTCCTATTGAATGATCACTATCTTCTGTAGTTTATTTGAAACAAGAAAAAAGGCCTTCTTAAATCACTATCTTAAGGGATTGATTTAAAACAAAGGACTCTGCTCTTTGAGGAAAAATACTGTAGTTTTCCTTTGAATAATTTTCCCTTCTCAAGTGTTGTTATCTCTCTAAAACAAAAAAAACCCTCTTTTTCACTGAGTACTAGGCCCTTGAAACAAACTATGTCTCCCTAAATGGTTTCAGTTTTTCTCAGCAATCAATGATCTTTTGTGGCTGTTTGGAAAGAAAGGTGCTCCTAAAAAACATGTTTCAACATACTCCTTCAAGATGGTGATGAGACCTTTTGCACAAACTTTGTTTTCTAGTGGAAATTGCACACATATTTTACTTCTTAAATCACAAACAAAACTTCTATATTGGCATATTCAAACCCTTTGTTTAATCACTGTTCATCTCTGAAAATTCAATGAGAAAAAATTCTCTAGACTAACACAAAGATTTATTATTCTTTAGTATGAGAAGAAACCCTTTATGTGATTATTTATGACTTAAAACCCCTCCTTGAAACTCAAACTCCAGCAAAAGGGTGAGGAATACCTTTAAACATGAGTCCTTAGATCTTTTTGACCGCTGGTGCAGCGTTCAAGGGAGTATTTTAAAGACAGGTGAATCAGCGGGTCATTCACAGCAGAAAACGTCGCACAGAGGAGGTGTCGGGTTAGCCTCGGGCGCCCGGTGACTGCAGGCATAGGCGTGCCGCACGCATCTACAGGTGCGCTGCGCCTTCATTCACAACTAGCTGGTGGTAGCTGTAACAAAAAAAGGGTAATCCAGTAGGCTGAGGTAATAGTTCTGGTCTAAGTGTTGTACCCACAGAGCATTGTTCAAGCAAGTGGTGGTTTAGAACGCTCTTCCAATATCAAAGTTCAAGTCTGTAAGCCATTCTTTCTAGAAAGGTAAATAGTCAAGGGTCTCCTAGCAACGAAGGATGATACGGGTGGAATGACGATATGGATGAAATGATGGTACGGCGGGACGGATGCTACGAATGGTCTGTTTTTACATATGATCTATGTCTACAGATGTACTGATTCTACATATCAAATATTGATACGGATGGACAATATGTATGGCTGGAGGGATTCTTTTATATGGATGGACTATATTATATGAATGGACTATATTCTATGGTTGTTCTTTTTCAACGGACAGAATTCTTATCACCTTCCTGAACTGCCTTAACTCGGCGATTTGACCTTATATACTTTATTCATCTTTGCCAGAGGGTACCGAGTGCCTTTTAAACCACCTGCTTGAGGCGGTTGTTGGTCAAGCTTGGTGACAAATGCTTTAGTCTGGCGCTCACAGGCGTGTTGAGCAGAGTTTAAGCTCTGAAAACTTGAAAGACGCCCGAAAAACACTTCCTTCTTCAGTGAGCAGGTTAAGGAAAGTTTGATTCGGGTTTTGAAATTTGATGAGGGCCCTTTTGAAAGCTCTTCCCTCCTTTAAAATTTGAAAAAACTTTAATGCCTTTATAGCCAATTTTAGAAGCGTTTTATGCCTTTTTGAAGAGTTTTTTCATAAAAACATCAATTACTGCCCCAAATATGTATCACTTTCGAAAATACCACAAAGACCTATTATTTGAAAGAGACTCATAGAAATAATGCTATGGCCACCCTTTGGAAACACCATAAATCCATTTTTTGAATTGAGGAGGCCTCCTTTAAAACAAGATTTTTCTCACTACTTCTCATCAAGGAAATGACCCTTAAAAACACTAATATACTTTCTGAAGATTATGTCTTTTCTTGCCTTTACTGTCTTCTCTATATGCTTATGCAGAAAATGTTGTCAAACCCAGCCAACTCTCTCTTTATTTTTCTATTTGGATGAAGGTTTTTAGCCCAAGTTTCACGCTTATAACAGTTTGAAGGAGGTCTTTATGAACAGAGGAAACAGGGTTTTCTTAACACCAGAAAATTCATCTTTTTGCATGATGTGAAATAGGTTTTTAACCTATGAAACCTCATTGTTTTGTCACTGTTTTTCAACTCTGTCCTTCAAAAGAAAAGTTTCTCAAAAACCATATCAAGGATGGTTGATGCATCCTTTTCCCATCTCTTGGAAGCGGGTGATTTACAATTTCTGAAATTACTTTGACAACATAACCCTCTGCTTCTTGAATGAAGGAGGTTAAGCTGGTCCACTAACCATCTGCTCTTCTAAAGGAGGAGGTTTTTTCTGATGCTCTTAACCATCTACTTTAATGAAGGAGGTTAGCACTGTAGATAAGATATTTCACCTATTCCAAAAATGTGTTACCTTTCTGTAAATCACATGTCTCTATTTAGTATCATATCAAATGGGCCAAAAGGTGAAAATTGACAATTTTCTTTGTGAGACATGATGTGAGATATATATCCTTTGTAAAACATCCCTGTGAACCCTTAGACTAGAAACCATGTGATTTGAAATTGTAGAGTACTTGCTTGCTATACACCTTTGACTAATCTCCTTTGAATCTGTTTGCATATTGATCATTGATGAAATCACACCCCTACGGAGATGTAAAAATCAATGAATTTGAACTCTAAAGAACTTCCTTGAGGTCTTATGGAGATTTTGTTTGATCTTAAGAATTTTTCTTAGGCAGTGAACATACTTATCTTTTTCTGTATTGGATCTTTTCATAATTTCTTCCCGACTGAGACAAAAAGACCTCTTAGTGGCGCGACCTATGGATGTATCAAGATTTGTTTTTGCAGATTAAGTGCTAATTCAAGGCTGGCTGGTATTGAACAAATGGTTTTGGGTCAGGATGTTTTTTGCCAAGGAAGGGATTCCCTAAAGAGCCACTACCTAACTTAGGGATGATATTGACAGATTTTGAGTATTTTCTTTGGTATGATTAGATTTCAAAATGACCTGTGACCAGAGATAGGGTGACAGAAATTTTATCAAAAATTGGATAATGAATGAATTGGGAATGAGGGTAATTAACAGTAGATAACCTTTAGCTATGACAGCTCATGGATAGAATTTATATGGCTGAAACTAGATAGGACTTGGCAAATAGGTTTTTCTCATCATAGGCTGACCGGAATGGGTAGGAGGACAAAAATTGTTTAGGGGTGTTTTCTAGATGACAGATTTGACAGTTTGGAGATCAGCTTCTAGAAAACTTGGCTTAAGAAACTAGTCATCATCAACAGGTGAAAAAATACTGATGATTAACAGTACCTTTTCCACCAAACCAATGGATTTTGTAATGTCAGGATGGAGATATCATCAACCACACACCTTAACCACATATGTTGTTCTGAGCTGCCCCATTGAAGAAACTAGCTGGGTAGCAGATTTCATAAGGGTGTATTCTCTTAGACAGATCCAGAGAAGGTTTTTGTTTTACCTTCAGGTTTCCCTAGATATGAATCACCTGATTTCTAACCTTTTTCGAAGTGCTAGTTGGTTGTCTAAAAGCCACCTGTTCCTACTACGCCACAAGCACCAGTGATAGATGATGAGAATATTCCTGAAGGTTTTACCTTTCCCTGACCACCATAAGTAGCATTTTTTTGCACTATCATAAGAGGGGATATATAGATTTAAGTGTTTATTCAGTGATTGATTGACCATCCTAGCAAAAGTACAATCATAAAAAATATGAGTGTTGTCTACTGTTGCATCCATACATAGTTGAAAAACCCTAGGCCCAATACTTCCCCTTCTTTTTAGATTATTCCAGGTAAGGATCTTGTCCTTCCAGACCATCCAGAAGAAGATGATCATTTCAGTTTTTACGTTAAGTTTCCAAAGCTGCCAGAACCAACATATCTTCTCTGAGCCCATTGTTTCTTGCATCATATCTCTGTAGGTATCTCGAATTACAATTTGACCTTTGTTCAACTGTCCTCCCCAGATGACCCGATCCCCCATTCTATATCTTATGAAGCCCATGCTCTTAATACTTTCACAATATTTGTACCATTCTACCTTTAAAGAGTCAATTAGATCTAGCTCCCCAACCTTGTGCCATCTTGGTATCCCCTCCTGCTACTCCAATATTTGGCTCATGTAGAATATGCCTATTAACACTGGAAAATTGTACAAGCAGAAGATGACATTATTTAATGTCAGGAAGAAGGATTTATAGGGATGAAAGACATTAGAGAATCTGGAAATTATTTAAAAATATCTAAGGTCTGAGGAAAAATCAAATTTGAGAAAGTCATAATTTTTTTTGCGCGCATAATCCTTCAAAAAGAGCGCCTTTGCATGCCTTTTAATCTGAAATGTGCACAATCCTAGGAGTGGTGAAAGTCAATTTCTGAGACCACAAAAAGCACACTCTAGCATAGTTATTTCACACTTGAATCTGCCTAAGGACAGCCACCAAAGCCTCCTTAGACATCAAGGTAGCACACAATGGAATCATCCCCCTCTCTTGGGTCACCAGCCACAATGTACCAAGGGAGGGAAGGAGGATTTGAATTCTCCAATGTAAGGCCACCAAGAGATGAAGAATGTGAGAGAAAATTTTTATGCTGGCCATAATTGCCCCAAGAAATACCAACAGTGTGTGATCTGGAGCTGAGATAGAGAGGACCCAATTATTGGCCATCCAACAAGTTTAGTCCACCAAAGTAGAGAGAGGGATACTTGACACCGAGGCAATCTTGGAAGTAAATACATCCTTGCATTAGGACGTAGACCCTAACTTATAAGGGCCCTTTGGCAAGAGGGTTAAAGTTTCATCCTAATTTCCTACCAGCACTCAATAAGAGGGGCCGAAAGAGTCACCGTTCAGATGATTGTAGTTTTTTTACTCTATTTAGAGATTTTGTTTATTTGTTTTAGTTTTAGTTTGAATATGCATGCTATTTCTCTCTCTAGTATGCTTATGTTCTAGCATGTTCCACTAACTTGATTGAATCCAATTCTTTTTCTACATGTGACTTATAATTTAAGAGAGTAAACCACACCCCTTAAGTTGGTTTTATTTCTTACATGTGTGCACCAAACACACTAACCCAGGATTGGCGACTCCACTAAATTTTATTTCCAATTTTATGTGGTTGTGCCTTTTTTTGGCAGAGACCTCCGTCTGTGTTGTGGAGTGGAGCTGAATTTCCCCCTTTTTTCTCTTGCAGTCATTAGTTCATCCCAAGTGACAAAATGAATCAGAACAGCTCCAAAAATTATTTTTGTAGGAATTTGCGCATTGTTTCCTCCCACAAATGTGCCCAGGGCACACGTTTAGAGCTGACCCGTGTGCAAACATCGTGCCTATTGTAGCCTTTTGCACGCAAAAGATAGAATGAGAAATTTCTCCCACATTTCTATGTTTTCCTGCTTGTAAAGTGCTTGGCAGCCCATAATACATCTGCTAGCACTGGTTTAGGTACCCCGTAGCTTGGCAAAGCTCACCCTTAGCTGCTTTTTGTAGGCTTAGTGTCAGTTTTATTTCAAGTTGATTTTTGCAAATTTCACACATAGTTTAAGTAGGGGGGGAATTAACATGCATTCCGAAAAAAAATTTATGTTTTGCAAATTTAGGTACCAAAACACCTAGATAATTAGCCAAAATAAGTGGCCCAAGTCCACACATGCTTAGCTAGTTTATTTTTCCTAGTGTAAAAGTTATTAGTTTAGTTCAATTTTTGCACTAGGATTTTGGGACCAGGATCAAATTGTCGATAGAAGAGCAAGTAATATCTGTTGCCTTTGCACCCTTCGGTGATCCTAAGAAATCATATCAACACTCTCTATTCAAAACTCACCTTCTCCCTTGAGTTGATCACATAGATTAACCAGGAAAAATAGAAAGCAGCCCATATCTGTACATAGTTTTTTTTTTAGCAAGGAACAATACAACCTAGTTTAATAGGGGATTTTGAAAAGGATCATCACATGTCCACACGTTCAAAATATGTGGTTTTCCATTGTTTTCTCACACACATCCACGCGCTAAGAAAAACAAAGACACTTAAAACTAACTTAACAAAACTCCCTAAATTCTCCCCATAGGGGTCACAAAGAATTTATAGTTTAAGTTAGGATCAAGGGGGTAGGCATCCAGTAAGCCACCTTGATCATTCATCATCTTGAAACATATAATTTGACTGTTTAGGGAGCTTTAAATCCACCTATCATCATATTTAAAAGAAAACCGGAGCGTGACAGAGACTCGTTTCAGAGGGGGTTAGGCTTAGGCGAAGTGCGGGTAGGCATCAATTAGGGCTACGTGACTTGGCTGATACTTGGTACTGTTAGCTAAATTAACAAGAATCCCAAGACTCAAATGCTCACGTGGGATGGTGGTACTTAGTGGAAAAAACTAGGGAATCCTTCCCCTATAGGTGACGGTGCAGTCAAGCGATCGGTCCTCTACCCTTACCTTGGTGGATTTTCTTCGACTGACTAGTTGCGTCGCCAACTCTCATGGGACGTGTTAGTGCTAGTTTAGTCATACTGCCATCAATGATCAAAATTTCTCTTTTGCATTTGCATATTAGGAGTCCCATACCATAATTTTTCACCATTCCGCTAGGTCATGGATTCATTGATGGTAGTGGTCCTTCATCCGTTTTCCCTCATGCAAAACTTGTTGATTCTCCTCTCTATGGTCTTTATTCATGAGCTACTTTCACTTTGTGAGTCATGTTAATAGGTCATAGGATGGGTCTCATTAGGTTCTAGGATCTCACCATGGTCAAATTAATGAGTCAAGTGTCAATAAATATCAGCAAGGTCATGAGGAAGTCAATAAACTCAAGTCATAGCACCTTCGAAGATCAAAGAAATTTTTTATTCAGTTTGATGTAATTTTCACCTCAAAACCATGTTTTGAGGTGAAAACATGATACTTTACTTTTAATTATCATCTTTATGTAATTTTATGTCATCATATGTAATAAGTCACACTTCAGAAGTTGTTATCTCCACAAAGTTACCGCCCTGCCCTTTAGAGAAAGTTTTCCACAACATTTTCAGTGAAAAATCATATTCTAAGTATATCCATCAGAAAGAGCCCAAAAATAGCTTTCCAACGGTATACTACACTCTCAAAACTGACTCCTGGATTGAAATTTATGCCTAAGTGAATAAAGTCCTCTATACCCTAACCCTTCCCCTTTTTCCCACCTTTTCCTTAAACTTTATGTTATTAAAGTTTAATATTTTCTTTTATAAAACCCCTTTTTCCCCATCCAATGGTAAAATAGCATTATTAAAATCTTTTAAACATATATGTGATTTAATAACCACTTCCCCTCCATACTCCTTTAAAGTTTATAATAACGTTTCAAAATTTGTTATTATAAAGTCCCATTTCCTTTAATCCGATTACACAAACCACTTCCCCTCCATACCCTTTAACCTTATAACAAATTTTAAAGGTTTTATATTATAAAATTCCGCCATTCCAAACCCTTCCCTTTCCCATCGCAATCGCAAAATTTGAACGGTGCATTCCGAAGAAACCTTTGCGACTATGAAAACTCTGATGCGATTGGTTTAAGCTCGACTATTGATTTGATCAATGATTCGACGGCCCAGATACCATCGGCACTTTCAAACAATCCCCTCTAATTGAGTGCTCCCAATAGCATATACCCGATGAGATCCCTGCTATCGATCTTCCCATCCGATCAAACAGCCCATACTTCATCGGCACTTCCAAAAAGTCCCTCCCGATTTTCCTCTGCCCAATTATTCCTGAGCCGTTGATCGTCCCCTCCAATCGGACGGCTCATACACCGTTGCACCATCGCATCCGCATAATCACATAACATTTGCCCCTTCCTTCCTCCGATCTCCCAATTCTGATGGACCTTCAGGTACCACCATATAATATTTCGCCCATTTATAAAAAAGGGCCTTCTCCTTTGTAAATCATAAAATGTATTTTATTTCGAAACCTCCCCCCTCATTGCTTATCCCCATCGCATCGGGAAAATCCTGTTATGTAATACATTTGGCCCCTCTCCCCTCTCGATTCTGATTGTGATTCACATACCCCGGCCCCACCTTAAAGGCCCTCTGTCCTTTCAATGAAAAATCATTCTTCCCTTTATATAAAGCGAAAAAATCATTTTCGTTTGTTTTACCCCATCGGATCTTCCCAATCGCATTAGAGCTTTCGTAGCGTGCTCCAAATATATCCAACCCTCCGATCCTGATTGCGATGATGCCATCGCAACACGTATTTTCGATATTTTATTATGTATTGTACCCCTTCTGCCCATTGATTCCAATTGCGATTACGATTTTAGGCCCCGCCTCCTTTCCCTTTGTTCCTTCCATTCAAAAATGAGTTTCCTTCCTTCACTAAAGGCATAATTTCATTTTATTTTATTTCAAAGCATTTTATTAAAAGTTAGTTTTCTTCAAATAAATAATGGAAAGAAATAGTCAAAGGGCCGAGAGCTAAAATGAGACAGAGATTTCTACAACAGCAGGAAAATAGGGATTTGCTCTTCAGATTGCCTTTTTTCATTCATCCAGCGTATCAATAGCTCTTCCAAAGTGGTCAAAGGTATTGATGTTCCTTATTTTCAGGGGAAAATTGTTGGTTCTCTTTTCCATATTCAAATTTCGGTTCTTGAGTTGTTAAATCAACTCCCCTTTTTTGTGGATCTATTTTCCCACATCTCAGTCTATTTAATGTAATTATTTCAATCATTTGAGATCAGTCTGTAACTCAGAAGTAGGGGAATAGTGTGGAAATCAAGGAGGACGCTCTGTGCTCCATTTTAATATTTTTTGGACAGTGAATTAATAAAGAGATGCAGCTCTGATTTGTAGGATCCATTTGGTATGAAATTTATCATTTTTTCTCTCCTTTGTGTTCATATGTCAATTTTTATGTGTATCATTCATTGATAAACATTTATGGTTGAACTCTTTCAAGATAGAAAGGTAGAATCCATTTTTTATGCTCTTCCTTGGGAAATCATTCAATACTCTATGTTTTTCTTCTGTTTGAAAAGGATCCATCTCCCATGCTCTTTTTAGCTCCTCATCAGTCTTTCCATTCCATCCTTATTTAAGCTTAATTGCTAAGTTTCCTGCCTACCTTGCCCCATGGGATAACCTGTATCCATGATTTAATTCCACGATTCAAACTGTCCCATTTGTCCCACACATCCCTGAAAAATTCATTCATTTCATTAAAAAAATTTCCCATTAAAATCAATTTCATTATTGTACTTTGCTGAATATCCTTTCACGGAGAGAGCCCTCTCCTAACCTTGTAGGGCTAGCTACAAGGCTGAGCATGGTTTAGATGTTACCCTATTTTCCCTTTTTCAACCTGAGGTCTAGATCAAGTGATAAAATTTCTGGTGACTCCACTGGGGAGACGCGATCTCACTGTCGTCGAGCTCATATTCTTGGAAAATTGAATGTGTTATTCTGTTTTGAAGAAGTTCATAGTCAGGCCGTGTAAACAAAGAAGTATTGAAACCCATGTCTTAAGGTTAAACCCGGGTTATATAGAACGCGACGATTCCTTATAAATATCTGTTGTCAAAGTAAAAAGCTTGGTTCTATTGCCGGTGGAGTATTATTAGTGGGACCTAGCCATCGAGTTAATGCGAGGAGTTAAGTGCCAAACTACAACAAGAAACCAAAGTTAAGTGCAGTTTTTTTACTAGAAGCGGGTTTTAGAAACCAATACTACCTTTGTCGCGCCGCTTTTGGCCCGGAGCAAAACCACAAAAAAAAAATGCGATCCAGTAATATAAGGGCACATCATCTCCCAAATACCACCCATATCACACAACTTTCATGTGTTAACCTTCGGTCTTTGAAAAAATGCGAAATTGATGAGGATCATCCAATATAGAGAATGTTAGATCCGACGACAATCGCGCAGTGAAGTGCACGAGCAATAAATCAAGGTATGATCCGACGGTTTTACATTATTTAATGTTTATTTAATTCATAAAAGGGTGAATAATGGATGCGTGGGCCCCCGTTGAATGAAATCTATGTCGTGTTGGTAGAATAAATGGGTTTTATGATATAAGTTCGAAGGTTGGTGTTTTTAAAAGAATCGGGCCATTGTTATAATATTTTGATATTATGACCAGAGTGATAAGGTTTGCATAAATGTTTTAAGTGTGTTCCCCTATATCACATTAAAAATTTGATTGAGAAGTTTGGATATTATTTCAAAGCGAACATTCTTAAAGCGCTTTTGGAGGGGAATATATTTACAAGCACTTATTCCAAAGATCCACAGTCATAATATCTTTGTGGTATTAGAGCATAAAGACAGATCACCCCAGTGTTTCAGGGAAAATCACCCTAGAGGTTCGTTGGGTTACAACCTCCACAGAGCAGGGGCATGCTACTTAAGAAGGACTCACACAACCATGCATGTTCAGGAAAAACTAAATAGAGTAGATCGAGGAAGTTACCCATAGGTCCTACGGTTGAAGCAGATCCCGCAGGGTCCAAACCCCCAGCAACCGTCCTTCCTTCTTAACCTGAAAGACAAGAAGAAACAAGCACGAAGAACTGGTTGTACAGCATATATCTACTCTAAATGTTAGTGAAATTCATATAAAACATCAGATAAATCATAATGAATGCTTAAATAACAATTTTCTTATATATGTAAGAAGACACTAACACGTATATTTCGGGAACAAGATGGTACTTCTGTATTATAAATAGCATGTACAAAAGTAACGAGTGGAGAGATCACCTGAATCCTTCCACAATCTTCGAGCAGACCGTCGTCTGGATCCGTCCCACCCTTGCCTCGCTAAGAATCCTTCCAAACTGGTGCATACGAGATGACATATAGGGATATGAGCATCTCAAGGAAACAAGGGTTTCCTGTAATGAACTGGGAAAGTGCAGGAGGCACGGGGAATCAGACTTGGGTAGGGAATACCAACAGAGTATAATATCAATAAATTCTCTCTCTCCCTTAGGCCATGCACATGAGGGGTTTTTATACTCCCTCCAAGTAGTTTCAACAGTTGGAAACAGTTGGCCACGTGCTGGTGTGGTTCAAATACCTGAGTAACCATCAACCCAGCCCGAAAATAGGGAATTTTTATATATTTTTTCATAATTTTAATGGCATACGTGGAAAAGTGCAGCTGGACTCATGTATACACGCGGAAAAGTACGGGCATAATCGCGTATGGGGATTTTTACACTGTTTTTAAGTGAATTTGTCCAAGTCTGTAGGAATGGGTGCCCAAAACCATCAAAGCAATCATGAATCATATGAAGGTGAGAAATGATGCTATAACAGATGCCCCCTAATATATGAGGTCAGAAGGGGTACATGATGGCCAAAATGTATTATGCACATAGAAAGAACTTCGCGAGGACAAGAGAGGACTTCACCAGATTTCAGCCTGCCAAAAACCAATGAAAGAAACCAGAGAGTCAACTCATGCTGAGGCGGGCATACCCATGCTCAGTCAAAAATACATCATATAGAAAGTAGTGAATAGATCCAACATGTATACAAGTATAGCTGAACTGAAAATACATAATGAATCATCTGAGCATGGCCCGGGAATACAAGTCTGAATCAATGTCCAAGTATCACATATAGAAAAAGCTGATCAAAGATGGTGCAACTGGATGTCTGATCATGTGACTGAATCTCCAAGTACCGGATCATAAGAGGTGGATCAAACGGTACAATCACGCAAATCGGGAGCCAACATATAGGATGCTGCTGTACTGAACTGCAACATATAAGGGTGGATGGCATCACTGGCAGAAACTGAATGGACTGTCAAAAGTGAACCGAAGAATGTTGATGCAACCCGAGGTCTTCACCGATCACTATGGCACAATTCTACACAATGGGAATAAATGAGCTGAAGTCGACCATGTGAGAAATCGTTGGATTACCGGTCAATGATGTATACCATTAACCAACGCGAGACAACCCACCAATAATGAAAATGAGCGTCAAGGTGCCCCAGTACAATCTAACAAATGCGAATGAATGAGTTGAAGTCGAACACTTGAAAGAATCTACCAATCAGGAGGCAATGATGAATCCCCACTGTCGATAGCAAAGAGTCTGCCACTGATGACTGCAAACCCTAAGGTACTGACAAAAATACTCTAGACCTTATTCCCAGAGCAATGAGTTGGAGTCGATGGGAAAAGATCTGCTGGAAGGAAGGCATTAAGGCATCCCACATCAGTCCAGCGCGAGTGTAACCCGCAGGCCAAGATTTGGAAGGAATCGGACGAAGTAGAGTGATGGAACCAAAACCGAAGTACGTTTCCGACGTGCACAAGATGAAGCTAGCGCACGGAAGAAACCCTCCGAACCAACCAATAATGAAAGCTGACACAGAGGCGAGAAATCCACCGATAGGGTCAAATGGAAATCCAGGTACTGCACGAATCCCAAGTGTGATAATGTGTGCTGACGTCGAACACGGGGGAAACCACTCAGTCAAAGACCCATGATGATGATCAAATGCTGAGCACGAGGTCACCTATCAATGATGGAAATAGGCCCAAGGTGCGGCTCTAGGTTTGCTCTCCGAGCAATGTGTCGTAGTCGATAAGAGACAAACCCGCCGGCAAGAAGTCAATGAGGACCTTCTCAAACCAGCACGAGCAGAAGATCAAAACATCTGATGTGATAGAACATGATACTGACAAGACCAGGAAGGCTGACTGAATAATGAGTCAAGAGACACCGCAGAATGGCCGACTCAGGCTAGACTTCCCTTGAACAAAAGCACGACTCTGTGATGACCATGGCAGTAAAAAGTGACACTGTATAAGTCTGTCTTGCAGGAGGCAAAACAAACTCTCCATATGATTGGAAGAGATAACCAACCGGGGGAGAAATGACAAGTGAAACATGGTAAAGGCTGAACCTAGGTCAAAACTAGAACCATCCCAAATGAAGGAAATATATATAAGTATATGTGCTTTGTTCAAGGGCGACAAACTGACTCTGTACTGCCATCAAAATAACGAAGATACATCATGTTCCCGCTCTTTTTGTTATATTTGATTTTTTTGTCTTTTTCATATAATAAGCCTGAAAAAGAATAAAAGAATGCTATGGTACAATGGATAGAACGAGTATCAAAAAATCATATGCACTAGTTCCTGGGATTGGAACAATCCTATGCTCAATGCAAGGTGGCAAAAACTGGTAAGCGATACTCAGAGGTACGTTCCATCCATGGGTAAAAGGTGTCAAGTCGTGATAGCTAAGTGCATGCAATGGTTAACTTGTACAGAGAGTCAAGGTCAAAATTTGGCTTAAACATCGAGTCCAAATGAAGCCGGCTAAAGGCCAAGATAAACAAGTAGCCAATATGCAATGCAGTAATACAACTTAACGACACCAGGGAGCCTCTAGGGTAAAGCCAGAAAAAATGATAGTGATGAAGAAGAAGAATGAAGCTTCAACACATAAGACATGGTGGGACTAAAGAGGACTCCCGAGCCTACATAAAACGCAACATGGGCAACAAGTGATAGCGAGGAACTAACTAGGAAGCCCATGTAAAGGAAGGCTCTACCATCAAGTCATGATTAAATAATCGGCGAGTGAAATGGGTGTAATACTCATGATTTGATGGGATCGACCCTAAGGCAAGTGATCAGTATGGAGGCTAGTATGCAAGATGCAACGGAGAGTGATTTCCCTAACCTATATGCCAGTGAAGATCATATACCTGCCGTGACGAGTTGGTAATCATGGATCAAAAACCGGGAAAAATCTCAAAATCGTCAAAATGTACCTGAAAACATACCAAACTGGGCACTTCCAAGCATTCAAGTTATGCAGCTTAAGATAGATCAAAAAAATGAGCATAACAAATTTTTGCGAAAATTTTCAACTTTTTAGGCATAAATAGACAAATTACCTCATATTTGGTTCATTATTGCATTGCCGATTTGGAAAAAAGTGCTCTGGAGCAAAAAAATTCTTTCTTCAAATCAGGAACAACCGACCATCGAATCGCGCCGAAATTTCAGGTAGGCTCCTCAATCATCCTTGCAAATCATTTTGTCCGTTTGGAAATTAAAATTAAGTGAATTTTACCCTTAAAACCCTTGCTAAAAAATGCGGACTTGCGCATACGCGGGTTCATTACAGGAAATTTGTGTATACACGCGACTGTGCAAAGAAAAATTCGCGTATGCGCAGGTCCGAAACTTAAAAAGCGTGGCTAATGCATGATTTAATGAAATTTGACAGGATGACAATCTCATGGAGAGAACGTGAGCATAGCACAATTGACCAAGAGGTCATGCAAGATCGAGCAGCGCAAAATATCCTTCGGAATTGCGGATTGTTCAAATTCTTTAAAATGCCAAATATGAAAAGAAATCCTCGGTTGCTAGAAATGCTCGTCAATTACTAGGAACCAGACCAAGACTGTTTCGTGATAGATCAGATGCTAATACGCATTGAAGTGGAAGACATATACTTTATTACTGGACTCTCTCGGAGGGGAGAACCAGTAGACTTGCACGGGAAGCCCCTGGGAGGGTTAACCGTGGAAGACTATGTCCACGTGTATTGCATAGAGGGTTCCAAAAAGGTTGGAACTCAGATTGCAATTAAATATTTACGGGATTTGCACATGAAAATACTCCTTTTCACAATCGGCAGAGTGGCAGGATCTGCCTCCCTACATCAGGCATCCAGGACACAAATGAGCATAGCAGTAGAATGTTTGACTCATGTGTATGATTAGTGCACAGCCCTTTTACTGAACATGAAACAACAGTTGACCTCAATCCGCCAAGCAAAGACCAAACACTTTGGCTACGGTATAATTTTGACAACATTCTTCTTTGAGAAGATTCCAGCATTGAGACCCAGAGTTATCTCTACCATCAGTAGCCCACGGGACCCAAGAATTGCCCGTTGGGCGGACATGATGAAGATATTAGGGGGTAGTGAAGTACCCTGGACCACATGGGACGATGAGTTCTTCCGTTGGTGGGGAGAACAAATCATCACAGTGGACGACTATCCCTATTCCAGGATGGACTTCCGTGGAGATCCAGATCTAGTTCTTCCACTAGGCACAACATGGGGCATAGTCGGTAAGTTTGCAAAAAATTTTGACTTATATAATTTTTTGGATTTTTTAAAATATGTATGAAAAAAATGAAAAACAAACATGTTTTTGATTGAATTCATAATGACTGACAATTTAAAATGATCATGATTCAGATTTTGGACCAGTTCGACCTAAGGGTCTCCCGTGCCACAAGCGCCGCAGGGGCGAAGCAGATACTGTGGATTCAGATAGGACTCTCCAGGCCGTGCAGAGGAACTTGGAGGGACTAACCCGCCAAATACCTATGGCTGATGTGGAGGACCTGCCGGAAGCCATCCAGAGACGGGTGGTAGGAGTGCCCCGAGACTGGCTTAGATTATTCCGCCGAGCTGCCACCGCAGTCACATTCTATAGGAACACGACTTCTGGGCAGGGACCTCAGGAGTAGACAGATATTATGTATTAGACGACTTATGGGCAGAGACTGAACATGATCGGGGCATAAGCCCAAGTTTTGTATGACCTTATGGATCCAAATTTTGTAAAGTTTTTGAACACTCTGATGATATATATACAGCGATATTTGATGTGATGTGATGAATGTATCAAATGTATGATGTTTTTGATGATTAAAAATTTATTTTATGGAATGATTAATATGCCAATCTAATGCTTGATTAGCTAATGAGTCAGCAAACCAATTGTCAGCTCAAGGAATATGAATGAAAGTTAAAAATTGAAATGACCTTTGTAACAAACGTACCCTCAAGAACAATCGTAATAAAAATGGATCTCGTACCCGATAAGTATTGTTCAACTGCGACACCACCAGCTGAGAGTCCAAGAAAACTACCAACAAATCAACACCCAAAGATATTGCCTCCGAGAGTAGATAAACAACTGCAGTGTATTCTGCTATGTTATTGGAAGCAGGACCAATGCAGACCCCTCTTGATACTAACAGCTGACCGGATGGATAATGAAGCACCCAAACCGCGGAAGCTAAGTTCCGGGTGTGTCTACTAGCACCATCGGCGAAACCAAAATGACTCATGACATCCAACACAACCTGCCAAAGCAGATCAAAAACATCACCAACTCATCAAAGATCGAAAATCAACCAGATATGTACAAAAAAAAACTACTATATACAAAAGCAACATGCCAGGCCAAAGCCTAGGCATAATACTTCTTCAAATAGAGCCCATTTCGGGGCTCCGGCAACTCGTTCCCTTCGAAATCAACCAAGGTATACGCTCCTTTCTTAAGGACTTTTTAACGATATAGGGGCCATACCACATAGACTTAAACTTTCCTGCCCCCAGGGCATCCTTTTCTTGGGCATAGACCAAAACAAGGTCACCTTCCGAAAAGACCCTAGGCTTGACCGCCTTATCGTACTGAACTTTTACTCGGTTTTTATGTGCTTCATTCATCGTGGCAGCATCTCGACGCTGCTCATCGAGATGTTCCAGATGAAGAAGCCGTTCTGCCAGACTAGAAGTGTCAGGAAGAAGTTCAACAGCTAATTTAAGAGAAGGAATCTCACATTCAATAGGAAATACGGATTCCACCCCGTGCACTAACTGAAACGGAGTAAAGCCAGTTGCAGTTTTCACTGATGTCCTGTATGCCCAAAGTGCAGGATATAGCATAATATGCCAGTTGGATCTAGCTTTATCAATTGTCCTTTGAAGAATTGGCTTCAAGGATTTATTCACGGCTTCCACTTGCCCATTAGCTTGAGGATAATATGGAGATGAATGCTCCTACCGGAAACCCAATTTGAGAGCCAACTCAGCCATCATACTATTCTGAAAATGACTGCCATGGTCAGTGACAATCTCTCTAAGAATACCAAAACGAGCGATAACCTGGTTGAAAAGGAACAGAGCTGCAGTCTCACCATCATTCCCAAAAGTAGGCATAGCCTTGACCCACTTCGTAAAGTAGTCTACTGCTACGATAATGTACTTGTGACCTTTAGCCGAAGGCGGGTTACAACTAGTATAATCAGTACCCCACTTTGTAAAGGGTCCAACAGTAACGACTGGAAAAAGTGGAGCTGGATGAGCGCGCATTTTTCGAGTATAAACCTGACACGGATGACACTTTTTGACCGATTCAATACAATCTTTGAAAATCGAGGGCCAAAAGTATCCAGCACGCAAAATCTTTTGGGCTGTAGCAAGCCCAGATAAATGACCCCCACAAGCTCCACTATGAGAATCATTGAGCACAACCTCAGCTTCTTCGAGAGTTAAGCAGCATCTTAGGATTGAATCAACCCCTCGATGGTACAACGCATCACCAATAATCAAATAATTCTTGGCCAAGTGACGCAATTTACGACGCTCATCTTTCGAAAAAGTAGAGGGAAACTTCGCAGTCTGGAGATACACAATGATATCCCCGTACCAAGGATCCTGTGGAGAGATAAGAAACAAGTGTTTGTCCGGAAAGGACTCATCATAGATCATCTCCTCTCCACAGGGAAACTCGGAGATCAATTCCGCAAAAACTAATTAATTCTTGGATTTGGCAGACATGAACTCAAGATCAAATTCCTGTAAAATCACAATCCATCTATTATATTTTCCCCCAATCACTCGCCTGCTAAGGCCAAACTGAAATGGATTGGCAGCTTCCAAAACATAAGTTTTGCGAAGAATAATGTAATGGCGGAGTCGCTGCACAGCATGAACTGCTGCTAAGGCTAATTTTTCTATCGGAGTGTACCTTAGTTCAGGTCCTACCAATCCTCGACTATCAAGTCAATCCTGGGCTGAAGAAGAACTTAGCGTCCAAGTCGGAGCCACATCACCATCCAACTCTTTCGGTGAAAGAGGAGCTGGGATGGTTTCTGCAGAGTCAACAATAGACTGATATGCAATCTCAGCTGCAGAAATAGGAAATGCCATTCCACCCACTTGACCTTCCGTTAATGTGGCAGTAGGGGAAGGTAAGGTCCAAGGGTCCGAAAAATAATGAGTTCTGAAGAACTCTCTTCGAAGGGGAGCCTTGGAGGATGAAATAGCATTAATATGCACCATAGGAGGAGGAAGATCGAAAGTACCCATCAAGGAAGAATACATTCCAACTCCTAAATTCTCAACAGGCGCCTTAGTATTATCCAAATTCGGAACAGATGAGTCAGAAGGCGCATTCAGGTCTACAGGAGGACAGTCCAGTTGATCCACTATAACGATCCTCCCTTCATGGGGGAAACATACAATCCGAAATAATGAGGATGCAATGGCATCCATCTCATAAATCCAGTTCCTCCCCAACAGAAGGTTGTAGTCCAAGCTTGCATCCACTACCTCAACCTCTAAATTAACAGTTTTGCCCCCAACACAGATGGGCAAAGCCGGGACAATACCATGGGGTCTGTGAGAATGACCATCGAACGCAGTAAGAACAGTGCTAGATGGAACAGCTTTGGGAGATCCAAGTGTCTTCCAGCATGTGAGAGACATCACGCACGTGGAGGCACCCTCATCAACAACCATTCGAAAGATATTGCACTTCTGATACGATGATTTAATATGAAAAGCCATGTGATGAGGAAGTCTCTTCTTAAAATTATTCATATCAAAAGTAATCAGAAGAGAATTTTTTGGATCAATAGCCCCAATGGCAGTGAGCAAGGCACTGCGCTGAGCCGGACAAGACTGGAGTACCTCTAAAGCGGACATAGCACAAGGACTCTGCGCCAGATCTTCCACAATCGAGTAGTTCTGGGCAGCCCTAGCATTTGGATTAATCGTTGATCGCTTAGAAGATGCTTTGGGCATCCGAGGCATAGACTCAACAGTAGGCTTCGTAATGTGAAGCGACTCAGTAGCATCAGGAACTTCCTTAGCTTTCGAAGACTCTTCTCCTCCATAATCACGGGATCTCGTAGCGATATCCGCGTGAGCACTCATCATAAAAATGTTCGATGGAATTTCCTCTTCCTGGGTGCTCCCAGAAGAAGCCCCAGGATTTTGGTTTGCGGCAACAACTAATTGTTGCCCTTGGGGAAAAGGGTTTGTTAACACAGCCTGGGAACTAGAAGAACCCTGCTGGGCTAACAAGCGCTGAGCATCCTGAATTTTAGGGCAAAGGTGTGTGAGATGGTCTCCAGCACACAGCTTGCATGGAAACTTCACTTTCTTCTTCTCCTTTTGACCCTCACCAACACACTCGTCGGTTTTATTTGCATTAGCCTTCCCGATCTTGCCCTTCTTCTTGAGCTGACTCTTCTTCTTCCCATCGGATTGTTGATTTCCTTTGGGATCAGAAGCTTGGACAACATTTATGGACAAAGACTGGGAAGGTGATGAATCAGCAGGCACAGCCTGACTAGAAGGAGCAGCTTGCAAAGACAACTGCTGCAGTTGATTAAGCAGGCTGGCTGCACCACTATTGATCGATCCGACAAGCCCATCACCATGCGGACTGGGCTTAGTTTTCGATAAATCTAATTTGGAGCGAGGGGCATTGGGAAAATATTTATAAAGGACCCCAGACTGAGAATAGATCAGTTCCAGCTGCTGGGCCATAAAAATGGCCTGCTCCTCAGAAAATACCCCAGATAGGGATACATCTTTTGAAATTTCTGACTGCAGAGATTTTAGAAACCATTCGAGAAGGAATTCTCCAGGAATATGAGCTTTAATAAGCCTTTCCTCCTCCTATTCTCATCTTGGCTGGGAAATGGTGAGCTTCCTCGGCCCCGCTTTGCATCGATGTGTGAGTTCCGTTGGCCCCAAATTTCATACTCCCGACAGCAAATCGAAAATGGCTTAGAAATGCATGTACCAGCTTCCAAATGTGGCAACCGCTCTCTGGGCGAGCTCAACATACCATTTGGCGCCGTTTTCCAAATAGTGCGTTGAAATATCGCCTAACCTAATCGACCACGATCGGGGAGAACACCATAAGTGGAAGGTGGTGATGTGGCTTCACCTCGTATCCTCCCCCATTCTTACCTTCAAATTCTTGGGAATATTCATACCCTTGGTTTTACCGCAGGGCCACCCCTTAATTGGTAAATCTTAACTTGGGATCATTAGTCAATTTCGACAGATTTGGCAAGTTTAACGTTGCCAGAAAAGGTAAACGAGGCAGAGCCTGAGGATTCCATCCTTGATAGGATGAATTCCCAACATTTTGAAAAGAATACCCTAGATTTGATGAGGCACCAGGTTGCTAGAAAGAACTCGTAGCAAAAGGAGAAGAACCTCCTCCCCACGCCGAGTTACCAAAGACCGAACCAGTTCTCCCACCCGAAGTATTAAATGAAGAGGAAAGCCCCTGATAGGGGTTCCAGGCATTAGATAGAGGGGAAAAATTCTGATAAGCACTCGATGAAGGGAAAGCATATTCTCGATAGACTCGCGTAAAATTGATTCCCGCTCTCGTAGTGTAAACATAGGATTCCATCCGTAAAAGTAGTCGAACTTTTTGCCCTTCGGCATCAAGGCGAAGGTTTAAACTCGGCTGAATGAAAACAAGGACCCGAAGAAGGATTGTATTCGAACTAGGAATATGCCTAGTTCCAAAGGGGAACCCCTGAAAAGAAGCTGATCCACTAGCCATGCAAGACATGGGTGTAGATCCAGCTGCAGAAGCGGAAAAGGAAAAAGAAGGAATCCCACTAGTGGGCATTCCGAAGCAAAAGGGACCAGAATGAGAAGCATGTGCTTGGGTGAAACCAGAGCCAAACACAACAGCACTAGAAGCAATCGAAGATAAAGCAATAGTGCCCTCTCCTTCAACAAGCAAAATCAATGCCTCGCAGCATCCTCAGTAGGCCGTGTTCAACAAGCACGAAAGATATGAATGATACCAAGATTCTCCTGCCTTCGTACCAGTCCGATGTATCGAAAACGTCTCGATAGTCGTGGAGGAAGAATCTGGGAGATGGACCGGCTGCAGGGCTGGGAAAGAGCTCAGGTATGTCTTCGACTTGGAAATCTTCTTCCCCAGAAACAAACTGCGAGGTATTTTAACGCTCCTCGAACCGACAATTCTAATCAGCTATGAAACCTTCAGACCTTTGTGGAGGATCTCTCTCCACCGCGTCAGATGCCACAGGGTGGTAACCACCTGCTAAATCACTCCTACGCCTTCTCGAAGAAGGCTCTGGACTCTCGGGAGATAACCCCCGGATTCTCCTCGATCGACGAGGCGCTTGATCAGCCACTTTTATAGATTTTAAATTAGACTCAAAAAAGTGAAAAGCTAGGCAAGCTAGGAGCAAAGAGTACTCACTAAAATAAAAATCCCTGAGATACAATCAAGCAAACAACCTCCAAGTATTTCCACTCCGGGTGATGAGGACCGGACACCAAAATACAGGAAAGTGAAATATAGGACCTCCCGAAAACAGTCTGGGATGATTATGGCCCAGAACAACTAGCGAAGGTATCAGAAACAGTTACGCCGACCTCCTAACGATAGCCTTTGCCTGCTCAAGCACCCAAGCTTCGCAAGGGCACCCCCCAGAAGTACTGTTGAAAGTGATGCGACGTCTGCCTCAGGTACCACGGGTATTCCCCCCCACAGTCACCTGTGTGGAACCTAGGAGTGGCAATTATGGGCACCAATCCATGTCAGAAGCCAGGCGGAACAGTCTTGAGGTCAGATTTAGCTAATCGGAGGGGGGGTATCCCTCTTCTCAGCCTTCACTTCCCCTCGCGCTTGACTCTCTGGAGGAGAGCTTTCCCGGTCCACCTAACGGAGTTGGATTTCACTCAATTAATCAACTTCTATGTTTTGTTTGAGCGGCCTTGGAGAGTTAACTCTCCTCTCACCTAATCCAAGGCCCTACAACCTAGCTAGTTGGTGTATGACACTTAGAAAACTTGCTAGTTGATTTTAAATTATATCGCTTATTTTAATGGGCTGTTATGTTAATTCACAAGGATATGGAGATGAAACTTATGATGTTTTTTACGCAGAAAGAAATTAATAAAAACTTAACTACATGCAGATGCAGTTATTGTCTTTCGATGAAAATCAATCTCTACACGGGTTGTACGAGATTAAAAATTGTATTTTTTCTTTTCAAATAGCAAACTCACACTCACAAAAACTATGAAATTGACTAAATGTTTAAATGCACCTAATGCAAATCACTACAAGCATGAAAATCCTAAGATGCAAATCTCCTAAAGCAGAGTGGAATTTCCCAAAAATTCCTTCAGTTTTAACTCTTCTTGGTTGTGCAGAAAGCTAGTTCCCGAAATCAAGAACTCTTAATATGAAGACACCAAAAATCTTAAAAAACAAGAAGAAGAAATGAATAACAATTCCCTTCCAATTATCAAGCCAAAAACCAAAAGCAAGAAACCTCACAAAAGCTTCAAAAGATATGGCAAAACAAAAATAAAAATGCAACAACAAAAGCAAATAACAAGAGAAAATTTTTTTTAAGCCTTTGAAATGCAAAAACAAAAAGCAAAACAAAATTTTTTTGAGCTTTTTAGTTTTATAGAGAAAGAGCTCGAAAAGACCAAGACAAACTATCAAAATCCAAACCAAACAAGACTGAATTTCAAGCACAAACTTCAACAATGCTCCAAACCTTATAAAGCTAACTAGTAGAAAGATCAATAAGAGCAAAAGAAGACAAGAAAACTCAGCCACTCAGCCTAGAAGAATAGTATAAACTTGCCGCAAGCAAAAACTTCAAAGAAGCAAGAAAAACTCTTCAAAAGTTGCAACAAGACCTAGCCTACTGAACTCAAGAAAACCAATCAAGAAATGAGCAAAAATCGTAGTGCCAAGAAAACACAAAGACAGGAAAGAGTAAATGAGCAGGAGCTCACTGTTCTGATAAAGCAGAACAGCCAAGAATGCTTAGAAAGCTATCTTGGTACTCAAACCAGAAGTGCCAGCACCAGAAACAACACTTTGCCAAAAAGACTAGTTTTCAATCAAACGAAAGAGAGAAAAGGAAAAATACCACCTTCTTCACAATCCAGAGAGTGCAAAGACACTGTAGGGACAAGTCTCCACAACCAGAAAGGACCAAAAAGTCAAGAAATCCAAAAATTCAAACTCTGCCTAGGTATACGCTACTTCACAGTTTAGCAACCAGCGTGCATACGCGACTGTTCTAAAGGAAACTCACGTATACGCGGGTACCTTTAGACAAACTTGCGTGTATATGCGACTGTGTGCAGAAAAAAGCGCGTATACAAAGGTAAAAAATGAAAAAAACAAAAAGGACAAGCCTGGATAACAAACCAGGACTTCAGACTGACTGAGAAAAAGTAAACTAGACTGCAAATGAAAGTTAAAATTGTCGGCAACCTATCAAACAGCTGAAACCACCCAACAGGGGAGTCATAAGAATGTGATCCCCAGCGGAGTCGCCAGTTCTGTTTCGGGGAAAATCACCCTAGAGGTTCGTTGGGTTACAACCTCCACAGAGCAGGGGCATGCTACTTAAGAAGGACTCACACAACCATGCATGTTCAGAAAAACTAAATAGAGTAGAATGAGGAAGTTACCCGTAGGTCCTACGGTTGAAGCAGATCTCGCAGGGTTCAAACCCCCAGCAACCATCCTTCCTTCTTAACCTGAAAGACAAGAAGAAACAAGCACGAAGAATTGGTTGTACAGCATATATCTACTCTAAATGTTAGTGAAATTCATATAAAACATCAGATAAATCATAATGAATGCTTAAATAACAATTTTCTCATATATATAAGCAGACACTAACACGTATATTTCGGGAACACGATGGTACTTCTGTATTATAAATAGCATGTACAAAAGTAACGAGTGGAGAGATCACCTGAATCCTTCCACGATCTTCGAGCAGACCGTCGTCCTGATCCGTCCCGCCCTTGCCTCGCTAAGACTCCTTCCAAACTGGTGCATACGAGATGACATATAGGGAGATGAGCATCTCAAGGAAACAAGGGTTTCCTGTAATGAACTGGGAAAGTGCAGGAGGCACGGGGAATCAGACTTGGATAGGGAATACCAACAGAGTATAATATCAATAAATTCTCTCTCTCCCTTACGCCATACACATAAGGGGTTTTTATACACCCTCGAAGTAGTTTCAATAGTTGGAAATAGTTGGCCACGTGCTGGGGTGGTTCAACTACCTGAGTAACCATCAACCCAGCCCGAAAATAGGGAATTTTTATATATTTTTTCATAATTTTAATGGCATACGCGGAAAAGTGCAACTGGACTCGCGTATACACGCGGAAAAGTACGGGCATAGTCGCGTATGGGGATTTTTACATTGTTTTTAAGTGAATTTGTCCAAGGCTGTAGGAATGGGTGCCCAAAACCATCAAAGAAATCATGAATCATATGAAGGTGAGAAATGATGCTATAACACCCAGTAAATATCTTTCTTGTAAATTCTTGGATTCTGGAAGATGATGATCAGAGTCTGCCAGGCTGAAATAAATATTGTACAATAGAAAATTAACCACACTGGCTTCAAGA
The DNA here is from genome assembly GCA_034641835.2 of Pinus albicaulis. NCBI lineage: Eukaryota > Viridiplantae > Streptophyta > Pinopsida > Pinales > Pinaceae > Pinus > Pinus albicaulis. The sequence continues at coordinate 933,262,190 of CM076583.1, forward strand.
AGATACACAAGGGCTAATCTAGATCCAAATCCTCCCCCTGTGTTTTAGAATCCTAATCTGATTCCAAGAATTGTTAGAAGACAAAAAGGATCACTAAGTCCTAGACCTATCTTCAGATCCCATACTTGGCCCAGTGAGTGGTTCTTTGTAGAAGATATTTCTTTTGATGAGAGTTTTGAGCTTTCTTTGTTTAGAAATAAGTCTGAAACTGCACTTGATTACACAGTCTTAGATCCATAATTCCTTGTAGATATTGAAGTTCAAAGGGAAAATACTTCAATTGATGATTATATTTTGAATTCCCCTCGGTCATCTATCACTGTAACTAATATCCCTGAGCCTTCAGAGTCATCAAGAACATCATTCCCTCCTCCTAATTCATCAGCATTCCCATCAGTCAATTCTCAGCTTTCATCCCCCCCATCAACACCTCCCTTGAATCCTTGTACTACAAACAATACTATAAATCCACCTAGAGTCATGGCTACCCGGTATGCACCCCTGGTTTTACCTCAAGTTCTGAATGATATGCCTGCTGATTATCAAAGTAAAATTCCTATTTTTTATGCCACTCAAAGCATTACAACCCAGCAGCATATTGATAATATGAATGACTTTTTTGATCTACATGAGGTAGAGGCAAAGAATGTAACCACAAGATTGTTTGTCCAAAGCTTTAGAGGTGAAGTTAGAAAGTGGTTCAGAGCCTTACCATTAGGCTCTATTTGAACTTTGCAGGAGTTACACACACAGTTCTTAGACCGGTGGGAGGTAAAGAAAAACCCACCCCAAATTTTGTCTGAGTATGAAAATATTAAAAGAAATGTGGGTGAAACTATACTCAAACCTCCTGTGGGATTAGCCTTGCTTAAATTTACAGATAGTTTCAATGCTGATATGGCATATCAGCTACGAGAGAGAGATCCCACTACGCTTGAAGACATGTAGAAGATAGTTCTAAGTGTAGAAGCTAATCTGCTAGATAAAAGAGCATGAACCAGAGCTGAAAAGAGAGTCACGGTGAAAGAAGAAGCCTCTCCTTCAGACAGTAACATGGACACTTTGATCCAAACATTTGAAAAGATGGTTGATCGATTAACCATTTCAGATAGGCCTGAACCACAAATCAAGAATCCGAATTTCAGAGGGCAACAACCACAATTCAGAATTAAGCAGAGAGAACAGAGAGCGCAGGACCAAGCGCCACCACAGCGAAAAATCAGGACTCCATTGCAACAGAATTACGTTCAAGGAACAGAGACAGATGAGGATGATGATCCTCTGATTGAAGCCAACCATTTCTTCACCGTCGATGGTGCGCCAATTTTTCTTACTGAAGACGAAGAATATACAGCGACTGCAGACATTCAAAAGGACGAAAATTTCATTTTGGCCAATGATGTAGTGTTAGAAGAAGAGTCCGATGACTACCAAAGATGGTACATGAACGCTTTATCAGCACAACAAAAGCAGTATTCTTTGAGGAACAGAGAGGTCCCGATTAGTCCCATTCAGAAGAGAAAGGAGCTCCAAATAAAGAACGATTCTCAGAAGAAAGGGAAAGAGTCGGCCGATCCTTCCTCTAGCAAAACACCTTCAACAATTAATAGTCCAATTGAGAAGAACCAATAGAGCACAGCAAAGGAACAAATAGAGAAGAAAGATCCTCCCATTAAAGAGGTAGAAAAAGTCCCTTCCTTTAATTTGGAGAATGAAATTTCTAAGTTGAAAGTGTCCATGCCCTTGACTGAGTTGGTAAAAAATAGTGCTTATAAAAGTCAGGTGTCTATAATTTTGCAAATAGACTCTGTTTCAGATATGGTAAATGTTGAAGATGATTACCCTGAACTCATCTTTGGTCCAGCCACAAAAGATCAGTCTGACGAAAGTGAAGTCCCTCCCTTTTACCTGAGTCTTAGATTACATGATTTCATCGTACATAATGCTATTTTGGACTCTAGAGCCTCACATAATTTGATACCCAAGGCCATCATGGAGAAGTTAGGACTTGATATTCCTCATAAATACCATGATTTGTATTCTTCTGACTCAGGTAGGGTCCATTGTATTGGTCTTATCAAAGACTTGGTGGTGTCTTTAGACCAAATCCCAGCCAAGAATGTTTTGATGGATGTAGTTGTTGCCGATGTCCCACCACGGTTTGGAATGCTCCTATCTAGGTCTTGGGGTGTGAAACTTAAAGGAACCATGCAGCTTGACTTCTCTTATGCCACCATTCCCGTGTTTGGTCAGTTGAGAAAGCTATATAGGGAAAAGAAAATGAAATATATGATCACTAGAAAAGAGAAGCCAGTAAATCATCCCATTAATGCAGCCCACACAGATTTAGAGTCCTTTGTCTTATATTCAGATGGTGGTTTGAATGATGAAAGTGTTCAGTTGGTACAAGTAGATGACATGCCAGAAATTTCAGAGAATTTCAGGGAAGTCCTCAAACGGGAAAAAGATAAAGTAGCAAGCACTTCCGAGCCTCCTGCCTGTCAGCAGCAAAAAGACAGTGAATAGCAGAAAGATGTAGAAATAAGTCAAGGTAAAGAAGAGAAAGAAGCAAAATTTCAACATCTACAAGAATAAAAAGAAGGCCTTATAGGAATTTGGATTCGGAGCCCTATTTTCCAGCCTGAAAAGGTTCCTATTAATGTTAGAGTATGTGCTTATAAGTTGGCTTTTGACTGTTTAACAATGAAGCAGAGTATGAAGCTTTGATTGTAGGTCTGAAAATTTTGAAGAAGCTGAATGCAAAGAGAATTTCTTTCTATGGAGATTCAGAGCTGATAATCAAACAGGTTAAAGGAGAGTACCAAGCTAAGCATCCTCGATTGAGGGCCTATCGAAATGTAGTCCTTGACATCTTGAAGTTATTTCCTGAGTACACGTTGACTGCAGTACCCAGGATGCAGAACATAATTGTTGATTCTCTTGCCACTACTGTAAGCTACTTGAAGATTCCAATGAACTCCAGCAACAAGTTTGAGATTTATGTCAAACATAGGCTTGTTGTTTCTGACAATTTAAGATATTGGCAACTGTTTTGGGATGACAATGAGATCAATTCTTTTTTTCAGAGTGATGGAAAAATCAAAGATACCCCAATAGAAGGTGAGTATGAGATTGATGATCAAGAAATTGAAACAAATCAGATGGACATATTGCAGCTGAAGGATAATGTAATTCCTAGAGGTCTCATACCTTTAGAGGAGCTTTTTGATCAGGATGATGTTGCAAAGAAACCAAGTTTGGTGCCTACTGAGAAAGGAGTCGAAGATGTGAATCTTGGAACAACTGACAAGCCCGAGTTTGTGAAGTTGTCAAAGTCATTGTCCCCGAGGTAAAGGAAAAGTATGTTAAATTTCTTTCTAAATTTCTTGATGTGTTTGCATGGGATTATTCAGATTTGAAGGTCTATGACAAAAACATAATTTAGCATACTATTCCCATCAAGTCAGATCGGAAGCCATTTAGACAGAAGCTGAGAAGAATCAACCCAAAGCTACTGCCATCCATTGAAAAAGAGGTAAACCGATTGTACAAATTTAGTATCATAGTTCCAATTAGATTTTCTGGCTGGATTTCAAATTTGGTCCCGGTACGTAAAAAGACGGGAGAAATAAGGTTGTGCATATATTTTCGGAATCTGAATAAAGCATCCTTAAAGGATAATTGTCCACTTCCGAAGATGGACCATATTATGTAGAGAGTAGTTGGAGCATCTAGGATGTCACTACTCGATGGCTACTCAGGCTATAATCAGATCTTGGTGCATGAGAAAGACCAAGACAAAACTACCTTCACAACACCTTGGGGAACCTTCCAATATGCCAAAATGCCATTTGGACTGAAGAACGCTAGAGCCACTTTCCAGTGAGAAATGGATATTGTTTTTGCTAATGAAAAATATGTTTTTCTTGTTGTTTATTTGGATGATCTGACAATGTTTTCTGGTTCTGATGATGAGAATTTGCACCATTTGAGAGTTGTTTTTCAGCGATGTAGAAAGTTTGGGATTTCTCTCAATCCAAAGAAGAGTCTCTTTTCCATGGATGAAGGCAAGTTGCTGGGGCATATCATATCTAAATATGGTATCCACATCAATCCATCTAAAGTGGAGGAAATTTAGCACATAGACCTTACACGAAACAAAAATGAGATTCAATCATTCAATGGTAAGATGAATTTCTTGCGCAGATTTATACCCAATTTGGCTGAACATCTATGGGAAATGACTAACATGTTGAAGAAGGATAGCACTGTTAAATGGAGTGAGGAAGCTATCAAGTCATTTAATCTGGTAAATTTTTCTTTGTCCAATGCCCTAGTCTTGATTAGTCCTGATTATACTCAAGATTTCATTCGCTTCGGAGCATACTATGGTTGTTGTTTTGATGCAAAAGAGAGATCAAGTTGAAAATCCAATTGCCTTTTTCAGTAGAACTATTAGAGATGTTGTTTTGAGGTATAATATTATTGAGAAGAAAGCATTGGCTCTTATAAAGGCATTGAAGGATTTTAGGGTCTATATTTTGCATTCACATACTATAGCATATGTTCCTAATGCAGCAGTAAAGGATGTCTTGATGCAAACTGATCCAGAAGGTCAAAGAGGTAAGTGGATAGCAGCTATGTTGGAGTAATATTTGGAGATAAAACCCACGAAGTTGATCAAAGGACAAGGCTTGGAAAAATTGATGGCCTAATCAAATCTGTGTGCCCTGGATATAAACCTCATAACAACAATGTTAGAGGATGAAGATGAAGGTTTGCTTGTTCCAATTTAAGACATTTTTCTACAATCCCCATGGTATTCAGATATTGTTTATGTTCTTCAGCATCTTTCACCTCCTCCAAGAATGTCTAAGAGTAAAGGTAGATCACTGAAACTTAAGTCTGCTAAATATTGTATTTTAAACAATGTTCTTTATTAGAAAGATCTAGGAGGTATTATCCTCAATTTTTTGGTTGAAGAAGAGGCTCAGAAGGTAATGCATGATTTTCACAAAGGTGATTGTGGTGGTCATTTGTTTTGGAAAACTACAGCTAACAAAGTGTTGAGAGTAGGATATTATTGGCCCACTTTATTCTCATATTTTTATAATACAGTGATGAGTTGTCATGAATGTCAAATATTCCAAGGGAAGAAGAAATTGCTTCCTCTTCCTTTGAAACCAATTTCAGTAAACGCTCCCTTTCAACAGTGGGGACTCAATTTCATAGGATAAATCCATCCCACATCATCAGCACAACATTGATGGATACTGACAGGAACAGATTAATTCACTAAATGGATTGAGGCCATTCTAGCAAGGCAAGCTACAGATACGGTAATTATTCAATTCCTAGAATCAAATATTTTATCTCGTTTTGGTTTCCCCCACAAAATTATAACAGATAACGCAACAGCGTTCAAATCTAAGAAAATGGTGGATTTCTGCAACAAGTACAACATTGTGTTGGGCCATTCAACAACGTACTACCCACAAGGCAACGGCCTGGCAGAATCATCGAATAAGTCTTTGATAAATATAATCAATAAAATCCTGGAGGCAAACAAAAGAAACTGGCATCGAAAACTCATCAACGCATTATGGGCAGACAGAGTTAGCAGCAAGGAATCCATAGGTATGTCACCTTTTGAATTAGTTTATGGTACTGATGTTTTCTTTCCTACATCACTTACAGTTCCAGTCATGAGATTATTGCAAGAAGTTGGTAGTGAAGACGATGACAATCAGCGAAGGATCAATCAGATGATCCACCTTCAGCAAACAAGAGAGGAAGTGTCACAAAACGCTATTCAGTTTTAGGAGAAGATAAAGAAGATCTATGACCGAAAGACCAAAGTAGAAAAGTTTCAGTTGGATGATGTGGTGTTGAGATGGGATGCAAGAAATGAGGACAAAGGAAAGCATGGTAAGTTCAACAACCTGTGGAAAGGACCATACAGGATTTCGGCATATAGGGGACAAAATGCTTTCTTGCTTTCAGAAATGGATGGCCAAGATTTCCCTAGAGGAGCAGTGAATGATAGGATTTTGAAGCACTACCATTTTTTAAGATAATGGACCAAAAACTATGTCACAATCATTGTATATACCATGTTATTTTTTGTCAGAGTTCAAGTACACAGTCATTGAAGTTTGGGGCCCGAGGTGAAGGCTATAAAACTTAAATGATATGTCTATGGTTTGGTTTTATTTTAGTTTTCAATCTTAGTCTAGAGTCAGAGTCAGTTTGCATTGTGTCAGTTTTCAGTATTTTGACTCCATGCCCAATGGATAAGGCTACTTGGTCTACGGTGTTCTTGGAACCTCCAAGGAGCTACCATCCCCATTGGAGCCAATGTTAGTGTCAATTTAGTCATACTGCCATCAGTGATCAAAATTTCTCTTTTGCATTTGCATATTAGGAGTCCCATACCATAATTTTTCACCATTTCGCTAGGTCATGGATTCATTGATGGTAGTGGTCCTTCATCATTTTTCCCTCATGTGAAACTTGCCGATTCTCCTCTCTATGGTCTTTAGTCATGAGCTGCTTTCACTTTGTGAGTCATGTTAATAGGTCATAGGATGGGTCTCATTAGGTTCTAGGATCTCACCATGGTCAAATTAATGAGTCAAGTGTCAATAAATATCAGCAAGGTCATGAGGAAGTCAATAAACTCAAGTCACAACACCTAGGAAGATCAAAGAAATGTTTTATTCAGTTTGATCTAATTTTTACCTCAAAACCATGTTTTGAGATGAAAACATGATACTTTACTTTTAATTATCATCTTTATTTAATTTTATGTCATCATATGTAATAAGTCACACTTCAGAAGCTGCTATCTCCACAAAGTTACCGCCCTGCCCTTCAGAGAATTTTTCCACATCATTTTCAGTGAAAAATCATGTTCCAAGTATATCCATAAGAAAGAGCCCGAAAAGAGCTTTCCAACGGTATACTACACTCTCAAAACTAACTCCTGGATTGAAATTTATGCCTAAGTGAATAAAGTCCTTTATACCCTAACCCTTCCCCTTTTTCCCACCTTTTCCTTCAACTTTATGCTATTAAAGTTTAATATTTTCTTTTATAAAACCCCTTTTTCCCCATCCGATGGAAAAATCGCATTATTAAAATATTTTAAACATATATGCGATTTAATAACCACTTCCCTTCCATACTCCTTTAAACTTTATAATAACATTTCAAAATTTGTTATTATAAAGTCCCATTTCCTTTAATCCGATTACACAAACCACTGCCCCTCCATACCTTTTAACCTTATAACAAAGTTTAAAGGTTTTATATTATCAAACCCTGTCATTCCAAACCCTTCCCTTTCCTATCACAATCGTAAAATTTGAACAGTGCATTCCGATGAAACCTTTGCGACTATTAAAACTCCGATGTGATTGGTTTAAGCCCGATCGTTGATTTGATCAATGCTCCGACGGCCCACATACCATCAACACTTTCAATCAATCCCCTTTGGTTGAGCGCTCCCTATAGAATATACCCGATGAGATCCTTGTCGTCGATCTGCCCATCCGATCAAACAGCCCATACTTCATCGGTGCTTCCAAAGAGTCCCTCCTGATTTGCCTCTGCCCGATTATTCCTAAGCCGTTGATCGTCCCCTCCAATCGGACGACTCATACATCGTCACACCATCGCATCAGCGTAATCACATAACATTTGCCCCTGCTCTCCTCCAATCTCCCAATTCCGATGGACCTTTGGGTCCCACCATATAATATTCCACCCATTTATAAAACAAAGGGCCTTTTCCTTTGTAAATCATAAAATGTGTTTTATTTCGAAACTCCCCCTCTCATTGCTTATCCCCATCGCATCGAGAAAATCTTGTTATGTAATACATTTGGTCCCGCACCCCTCCCGATTCCGATTTCTATTCACATACCCTGGTCCCACCTTAAAGGCCCTCCACCCTTTTAATGAAAAATCATTCTTCCCTTTATATAAAGCGAAAAAATCATTTTCGTTTGTTTTACCCCATCGGACCTTCCCAATCGCATCGGAGATTTCATAGCTTGCTCCAAATATATCCAACCCTACGATCCTGATTGCGATGATGCCAGCGCAATGCATATTTTCGATATTTTATTATGTATTGTATCCCCTCTGCCCATTGATTCCGATTGCGATTGCGATTTTAGGCCCCACCTCCTTTCCCTTTGTTCCTTCCATTCAAAAATGAGTTTCCTCCCTTCACTAAAGGCATAATTTCATTTTATTTTATTTCAAAGCATTTTATTAAAATTTAGTTTTCTTCAAAGAAATAATGGAAAGAAATAGTCAAAGGGCTGAGAGCTAAAATGAGATAGAGATTTCTACAACAGCAGGAAAATAGGGATTTTCTCTTCAGATTGCCTATTTTTCATTCATCCAGCGTATCAGTGAATCTGCCAAAGTGGTCAAAGGTATTGTTGTTCCTTATTTTCAGGGGCAGATTGTTGCTTCTCTTTTCCATATTCGGATTTTAGTTCTTGAGCTTTTAAAACAGCTCCCATTTTCTGTGGATCTATTTTCCCACATCTCAATCTATTTAATGTAATTATTTCAGTCATTTGAGATCAGTCTGTAACTTAGAAGTAGGGGAATAGTGTGGAAATCAAGGAGGACACTGCACTCCATTGTAACAATTTTTGGACAAGGAATTAATAAAGAGATGCAGCTCTGATTTGTGGGATCCGTGTGGTATGAAATTTAGCATTTGTTCTCTCCTTTGTGTTCATATGTCAATTGTTATGTGTATCATTTATTCATAAACATGTTTGGTTGAATTCTTTCAAGATAGAAAAATAGAATCCATTTTTTATGCTCTGCCTTGGGAAATCATTCAATACTCTGTGTTTTTCTTCTGTTTGAAAATGATCCATTTCCCATGCTCTTTTCAGCTCCCCGTCAGTCTTTCCATTCCATCCTTATTTAAACTTAATTGCTAAGTTTCCTGCCTACCTTGCCCCATGAGATAACCTGTATCCATGATTTAATTCCCCGATTCAAACTATCCCAATTATCCCACACAACCCTGAAAAGTTCATTCATTTCATTAAAACATTTTCCCATTATTATACCTAGCCTAAAATCAGTTTCATTATTGTACTTTGTTGCATATCCTTTCACGGAGAGAGCACTCTCCTGACCTTGTAGGGCTAGCTACAAGGCTGAGCGTGGTTGAGATGTTACCCTGTTTTTCCCTTTTCAGTCTGAGGTCCAGATCAAGTGATAACAGGACGTTGTGCCAACACTCGCAAAATATATTTTCAAGGCCCAGTTACATTTGAGTGTGTGAGGACGAATAGGTCTTATAGGATTTGAGTATCATATGCAAACAAACAAAAACCACCTTTTTATTAACTGATCACATATGATTAATTTAAAGGGAAAATAAATTTTATTTTCGCTTTGTTTTATGTATGTGATCGAAATTTTGTTGTGATCATATTCTCTATCCTCTCAAATTTTTCCAAAGATATATCTAGTCAACACCAGAACGGACCCAACGAGACCTCGTCGATCTAGCGTCTTTTGGACCTCCCCCCATTTCCAGGAGGGGTTCCAGGTCTTTCATGGTTTAGGCTTTAAAGACAGAACACTGCCACCATTATTGGTTCATCCTTTATTGGGGCATTCTTAGTTGGGAGCCCTAGTCGGTCTCCCAACGCCACACCACACACCACTCCTCCCACAACCTCGAGAGGGCAGAGGAGTGCAACCCGTTCGGGAAGCTAGTCGAATACACAATAGGGTACGTTGCAGACTAACCCTCTTCCTAACCAGAACTTGTTTTTTTGTAAGTTGCAATGGCGTCAACCTCCCAGTCACCTTTCTTAGCTTCATTGAATCTACCATATTTAACCAAGTTTAATAATGACCCCATCGCACACAACCCTACATGGCCACCCATGCCCACAAATCACCCTTCGGATATTCCAAAATTTGAAGGAAAGCAAGTGGAAGACCCAAGTAATCATGTCGTGACCTTCCACCTGTGGTGCTCATCGAATAGTATCAGCAAAGACACTATTCGATTGAGACTATTTCAACGCACTCTGACAGGAGTAGCTGTGAAGTGGTATGTGGAACAACCCTCTGCTACACATGGAACGTTTAGCGCCCTCGCTACCGCGTTCCTAACATATTTTCAGTTACCCATTCACCATGATTATGGAATGGAATTACTGACACACTTTAGACAAACCCCCGCCGTCAATATCTCAGACCATCTACACAAATGGAGGTGAGATCGTAGTTTATGTAAAGCTAAACTCGATGATCGGGTACTCTTAGACCTTTTTCTGAAGACTCTCACTACAGAGATTTCAAAGGATGTGGTGCAACAAAGGCCCACATCTGAAGAGGACACCATGAGCAAGGCCCAGTAGCTTGAGATGATTTATACGCATTCAGGATATATTTACAATATCCTACCGAATGTCCCACGTCTGCAAACTTATCAAGAATTTACAGGCACATTGAACTCTGCAAACGGTCTCATTGGGTCATTGACCCAAAGTTACCTAGGCAACAACATTCAACACCCCGGTTACACGTATGGTTCTACCCATAACATACCACAACCCGGTTTTCAAAGTCATCATATGCCTCAGCAAAATATGACCAATAGGGTGCCAACGTATCACCATGGAGGACCCTATCCTTCGGCTCAGGGGACCCAGTACACAGTAATAAATACTGACAGAAGAGCTCCCCCCAAGCCACTATACACCAACTAGGGGCAGGGGAACCTAGTTGCCTCATCCTCCTGAGTCATCAGGCACATCAATTACTGCAGACGACTTGATCGGGTCTTTGAACCAAGGTCACCTAGGCAATAATAATATGTATTCGGGGAGTGACCAAGCGCACTGCAGACGGTTTGATACGATTCTTTGATCCAATATCACCTAGGCAGCAGTAACACCCATGATACTCATAGAGTTACCAGGTAGGTCAATTCTACAAAAATTTTAATACAAGTCTTTGACCCAAGATCACCTAGGCAGTAGCAACACCCATGATACACAAAGAGTTACCAGGTAGGTCGATTTTGCAGATGGTTTGATACGGGTCTTTGACCCAAGATCACCTAGGCAGCAGTAACACCCATGATACTCAGAGAGTTACCAAGTAGGTTGATTCTACAGACGGTTTGATCATATTTTTGACCCAAGATAACCTAGGCAGTAGTAGTACCATGCGCATTGATTCTGCAGACAGTTTGCTCGGGTCTTTTTCCCAAAATCACCTAGGCAACAGTAGTACCATGCATGTCGATACTGCAGACAGTGCGATCGGGTCTTTGGCCCAAGGAGACCTAGGCAGCAGTAATCAATACCCTAGATATGCATATGATTCTACTCAGAATGTATCACAACCTAGCTATCATGAAAATCACCCTAGCACTCATATACCAACTAGGGATATGGGAACCAATATCACCCATTCCCTGCATAGAATGGACCACTGGCACAACGTAATGTGCTGGTCAATCTAGTGCAAACCTTCCTAGGCTCATCAGCAACCATACAACTAGGAGAATTATAAAAATCCTCCAAATGCTGCAAAAAGAAGCCGAGGAACAAACAAAAGGGAGATCATGGACAAGGGGCAGTAACTAGAAATTCCCCTCGTGATCTCAGTCTTGGGGCAACCCCACCCAAAATCAAAAAAAGGAGCCAAGTAACAACTCCCAAGGGAAAACTGGAGCTTAGAGTATCTGATCACCAGACCGAAATCAACACTATGATCAACGCTCCATAATGCCCAGAAGAAATGCCTCACATTCGCACTCCCGAAAAAATAATTTTTCAGCATCGGCAGGTATGCCCTCTCTCATCTTCTTTTTTAAAGCTCATGACTTTCAATAATATTTGATAAAGAATATGCTTTCACTTGAGGTATTTTTTTTTGCAGGAAAGCTCGCAAGCCATCCACAACTCCATCCACTGAAATTTCTAGAGCAGGTATCATTCTACCCCCAGCATGATAGAGTCCTAGAAAGCTCTACATATCTTGACATCATTTCTCCATCAAAAATCAACCATAGGTTCCACATATCTGACCATGTTTATCATCACCTCGCCCTGCATGTGATAAACATCCTCGTTGGTTGGTAGAGCCTCCCCTCCATGGCACTCGTCACCCACAGTAGACCATATATCATAGCAAAACGACGCCGTGGCCATACCACTTTAGTCTGGGAGGCACCTCATGCCCATCCATCCACCATGCATAAGGTAAAGTTTTACCATACAGAATAAAACCCCTTTCCCAGACGATTAGGTTGTAAAAGCAGATCAAAAGTGCACTATTGTGCCTCGCATTTGGCCCACTATACCTCCATCATCATAATCTCGTCTGCGATATTTTTTCATCTGCTTCATCAACCTCACACATGAGACCAACCGATGGGGCCCCCACCCTTAGCAAAATACCTTCCTCACATCATCAATGAGCAAACACTTTCATGTTTTGGGGCACCCGTCTTTATGTTTTGTACAAACCAAACCCCATTATTTTATTCTTTTGGTAAGTATATAAAGACCACAAACGGTGTTATGTCCCCCACCCACTCATTCATCTTTTATACCATGGCAGCAATCCCTAAACACCCTTGGTCGGAGTATCACACCCTCACGCAAAAGCCTCCATGAAATTCATAACCATTTTAAACCACCCTCGAATTCCTACTAACCCCAAGGATTTCCCCACTAGAAATAGTTATGACTTCCACCAAGTTGCTTATCATACTCCGACCTTGGGCCATTGAATCCCCAGCATCAATTTTCAGTCACCCCTTGCCACCATGCCTATTTTAAACCCATCACATCCAGGTCTCTGACTCATCATATCAGCGACCCCTCATTCGGTTGAGGCTTCCTTTTTGTCGACTTCAACACCATTTTCCAAAAAGGAAGTGGTACCTTGGATCACCCCTCTCCATACAAGGGGCATCCTCGGGTGGCACTATGGTAAACATAATTTCCCAAAGATGTCATCAATCTTTCTGACATTCGAATACGACACAAGATTTCATGTCAATATGGTATTGTACCTTACAACCATTGCACTTTGATCAAATTCATCGAAGCCCCGTGCTTTCATAAGCATCTCTTTCAGCAATGCTTACACAAGAAGGTCCCAGCTAACACCTATGCATACAATGCGTAGTTATATGCCAAACGAAGTTTACGCATATGGGTACCATATTCCACCTATCATCTAAGAAAAAATGCCCCTGAGGGCGCCAGTAGCAGTCATCATCAACCAACTAATCACTACCATATTAGTGACACAGACAAAACATGTATCTGTCAACTACATTTGTTTAACTAGCCACAACATTACGAGCATGGGACATGCCCGCCTCGTAGAATTTTTTTATATATATTGTATTATATTTTCTTACAAGGGTCCCATAGGACATGGTCATTCTTCGAACCGGTGCAGGGTGTCTCCAATTCCAAGCTTCACACAGGTCTCTCTCTCTCTCTATGCATAATATACAGGAAAATAAACTATAATTTATTTCGGATATACAGTTCTTCCTAGACCTCACACATTAGAGGGCAACTGTTAACACTGGAAAATTGTACAAGAAAAATACGACATTATTTAATGTCAGGCAGAAGGATTTATAGGGCTGAAAGACATTAGAGAATCTGGAAAGTATTTAAAAATCTCTAAGTTCTAAGGAAAAAACAAATTTGAGCAAGTTATAAATGCTTTTGCGCACATAATCCTTCGAGAAGAGCACCTTTGTACACCTTTTACCCTGAAATGTGTACAATCCTGGGAGTGGTGAAAGTCACTTTCCAAGACCACAAAAAGCACACTCGACGATAGTGATTTCACACTTGAATTTACCTAAGGATAGCCACCAAAGCCTCCTTAGACATCAAGGGAGCACACAATGGAATATTTGTGGCACATAATGGAATCATCCCCCTCTCTTAGGTCACCATCCACAATGTACCAAGGGAGGGAAGGACAATTTGAATTCTCCTATATAAGGCTACCAAGAGATGAAGAGTGTGAGAGCACATTGTTATGTTGGTCAAAATTTTCCCAAGAAATACCAGCAATGTGTGAACCAGAGCTAAGATAGAGGGGACTCAATTGTTTTCCATTCAACAAGTTCAGTCCACCATAGTAGAGAGAAGGAGACTTTTCACTGAGGCAAGCTTGGAAGTAAAGACATCCTTGCATCGAGAGTTAGAACCCAAGTTCTAAGGGCCCTTTGGCAAGAGGGTTAAAGTTTCATCCTCATTTCCTACCATCATTCAATAAGAGGGGCCAAAAGAGCCACCATTCAGATTATTGTAGTTGTTTGACTCTATTTAGAGATTTTGTTTATTTTTTTAGTTTTTAGTTTAGTTTTGGTTTGAATATGCATGCTATTTATCTATATAGTATGTTTATGTTCTAGCATGTTCCACTAACTTGCTTGAATCCACTTCTTTTTCTGCCTGTGACCAATAATTTTAGAGAGTAAACCACACCCCTTAAGTTGGTGTGATTTCGCACATGCGTGCACCAAACACACTAACACAATGCCTTTTTGGTGAAAGAACGAGATCAACTCCCTACTAATGTTGTTGTTCTCTGGATAACCCCTGAGACCAGGATGACCAATAAGTATAAGCCCACCGTTGCAAAAGTTCCACCTTAAATTCTCTTTAAACAGTGGCCAATTTTAGTGAAACCTGGCCATATAGAGGATCCCTTCTGCTTCTATAAACCGCCCTCCGTAAAAATATCCTCCATAGACTTATTTTTAAAAAAATTAAAGTTCGTTATGTCCTTCCACAATCCCAGGGTGTGAAGGCATCTCCACAACATCTTCATACATAGAGCCTTACCGAAAATTTCCAAGTCGATCACCCCCAACCCCCATATTCTATTGGCCGATCAAACATATCCCATCGAGCCAAATGATAAGATTCTTTCCCCATACCTTCGTTCAATATAAAGTCCACCATAATGCTATGAATATTGTCGATAATATTCTTTGGTATACAATATAAATGTGCCCAGTAAACTATAAACTGCTAGACAACCACCCGT
Organism: Pinus albicaulis; assembly: GCA_034641835.2. Taxonomy (NCBI): domain Eukaryota; kingdom Viridiplantae; phylum Streptophyta; class Pinopsida; order Pinales; family Pinaceae; genus Pinus; species Pinus albicaulis. The sequence goes on from CM076583.1 coordinate 933,277,289, forward strand.
GTTAAAACCAACCTCCCTCCATTTGACAACCATTTATAAGAACATGCCTTAATTATTTGTTGGTATCTCTCCAGCAACCAGATCCAATCGGATGCATAGTACCTCGTGGTATTCATATGGAAACCAAGGTAAGTGAGTCCCTCGTCCAATTGGGTAATTCGGAAATTGAACAGGTTTCCTATGTATTAAAGTGACTCCCTTGACCCTTCAGAATGATAGATGTAAGACTTTTCTCCATTTGCCTCCATGGTCGAAGCTAAGCAAAAGTTCCTGAAAATATTACATAAAACCAACCAGCCGATTTTGATTAGTATCCCAAAGACGAGAATGTCATCAACAAAAAAATTATGAGACATACCCCTCTGATTAGTTATCCTTATGCCCCATAAATATCCCATATCCATAGCACGCTTGATTTTCAAGATGAAGGAATCCATCACCAAAATAAAAATGAGGGGAGAGGACACATCCCTGACGAAGGCCCCTCCTTGGTCTAAAGAAATTTGACACCGAGCCATTTATAATGACCACCATGGAGGTACTGCTGACACAACCCATAATCCAGTCAACCGAATCACTGACCAAACCAATCTTATGGAGAATTAATTTAAGGAAACCCTTGTCCCCTCTGATCAGGTGATCATGTCCTAATTGGAAAAATTCTCAAATATTTATTTGCTTGGAATTAGTTAAAACTAGAATGACAGGAAAGATCTCGTCAAAACGATCTTGTAGCCGTGAATGACAATCAAATCCGATGTTGTATGAGGAATATATTCAAGTTTGAAGTTTCTCAATTCCAGGGAAAAAGCCCAATTTGACTCAGTTTGACTTTGGATAAAAAAAATGTTAAAAAAGGAATATTCCACGAAATATTCTACAAAATATTCCATATAATATTCCATGGAATATTCTATGAGAGGCCAATCATAGGGTGCCAGATGGCCTGCCCGAAGGCCGCCATGTGGCCCCAGAATTTCAAACAAATTGCATTGTAAATTTTTTTGGTAACCACCAGAATCGAACCCGCGACTAGCAATTCAACAGCGCCATGTCTTACTGTCTCACCACTCCGTTAGTTCTTAATATTCAATGGAGTTAAGTGCTATTTGAATTTTACATTTCATACGGGCAAGGCTGAAAGGGGGCCAACCCCTATCCATATAACCACACGCTCGGAACCTCGGCATAAAATCCATGGTTAAAATTTATCGGCAATGGTTATGGTCAGCGTGTGGACATGTCAAGTGACAGTTCCGGTGGAGAAATGAATGTAATGGTTGGAAAACCGTTAAGTCCGACCGTTACGTCTGACAATTTATGCCGACGGTGCGATCACATGACCCTGTCAACATTTAATGTTTACCTGACCACGCGGGCTAGAAGGCGAAAGTTATGGCGGATTTCACCCAGATTGGCCCCGCTCCCTAATTAGTGGAGTTAACTGGTAGTTGCACCAAATTTGGTGGAGTTTTTCAAGGGAAAACCGGGCAAAACTTCAGTTGGACATAACTTTTGCTAGGAAAGTCCATTTGGAGCGAATTGTTTTTTGATTTGGGGGTATTGGAGCATTCTAGAGTCACTGGAGTAGGTTGTAGAGCCATTAGAGCATTTCTTCAGGTGTTTTTATCAGCGAGAGAGCTTAACGATCCACTAGGGCTTGGGGATTAGAGAGTTGTATTGGATTATAGTTATCCATTAGAGGTGAAACTATAGTCATTTCTTACTATTTTCTGCACTCTAAACTCAATTATTCAGCTATTTTCTCCTGCTTAGGCTTTCTACACATTGTATAACCATTTTCTTAGCATAATAAGAGCAAGGACATGCCCATTTTGGGGCCTTGGACCCGACAGATGTAGCCCAGGAGGGGTGAACTTCCTTATCATATGTTGAGTTATATTATGTGATTTATTTGCTGCTTATTTCCAGAGTTAAAGATGTTAAACAGTAAACAAAAATAAGCCTCCTACATACAAAAAGACTCATAAACTCATCAAATTCACTTTGTTCCAATTGCAAAACACATTAAAAAGCTTGCATGCATATGTTAATGGATAATGAATACCTTGCACGAGTAAACAAGTAGTTTCATTTCGAGATCATTAGTGATTACTTCTATTATTTCTTTAGGCAGAGTCTATAAAGGGCCAGGTAGCTTCGGGAGCTCATCCTTTCTTTGAAAGGTGACATATCCTGTAAATGCCCTTATAGTCCATCTCTGTATTAGAAATAAGAAGTTCTCACATTCAGATCACACTCTATCGTAAGCTTTACTTAAATCCACTTTCGTCACCCCTACCTCTATTTTCTGTGACTTAATAGAGTGCATGATCTCCTTTGTAATAGCAACAACGTCATGAATGCTTCTATCCGGTAAGAAGCCCAACTATTTGGGTGTGATGTAGTGCGATAGAACCTCCTTCATCCTCTTCGCAATAAGTTTAGAGACAGTTTTATTTAAGGTGTTACATAATGAAATAGGTCTGTAATCCTGAAATCTCAAAGTATCCTTTTTCTTTGGGATAAGGGCCAAGAAGGTCGATTTTATTCCACCGTGAATCTTTCCGGTCTTTCTAGCTTCTTCGACCAAATCTGTGATGTCCTAGAGGATAATATTTGAAAAGTGAAGGAAAAACTTTGGGGTCGAATCGTCTGGCCTTGGGCTCTTATCTGCTGGAAAATATTTTAAGACTCATTCCACCTCCTCTTTGCTGGTGAATCTCTGAAATTTTTCATTGTTTTCAGCCCCAAACATTCTAGGGAAGTCCTACAGGGCTGTAACTATTATATGAAAACTACATCCTCCCTCCCTTTATATAGACCTTCATAAAATTTAATAGCCTCTGCTTATATTTCCTTAGTATAATGGAAGTGGATAAAATTTACCTCAACCTCCCAAATCGCGTTGACATTTTTTCTCCCATTTGCATAATTTTGGAAAAAATTGGTATTGTTGTCACCCTCCTTTAGCCATGTAGCTCGACTTTTTATTCGCCAGGTCTATTCATGAATCAATATAATCTTCCTTCTCTCTAATTCGAGAAGCTTTAATCAAGACCAGTTATTAGGAGACTGATCACCTGCCTCTATATCTTTAATAATCTGCATAGTCTCCCCAGATAAGAACTTCATCTCCGATAACATTTTTTATTTCTTTTCTTTCTCCAACTCTCTCACCTAGCCCATCAAACATCGGTGAGTATTTGATAAATAAACCATATCTGAAAGACCTGGCTCTCTTCTGTTTGCTCCAAAATTTTCCCTGACAAGTGAATTGAAAGTCTCATTTGCTAACCAAATCCTGTTGAATTTAAATGGATATCCCCCCTTCGATTTCTCAAAATGCCACTCTAAGGTGATTGGTCGGTGATATGAGATAACTACATCTTCTGCTCTGACCTTTATATTCCCCATATGAGATACTATTTTCGCTTGAACTAAGAATCTATCAAGCCTTTTCCCTATAAACTCCTCTCCTTTGCACCCGTTAAACCAATTCGGGCCTTCTCTCTCTAGAGATAAGTCAACAATATTAGAGTTATCAATAAATATGTGCATGAAGCCCTCCAAAGGATCTCTTCTTCCCCTAATGCCCCAAGTCTCCCCTTCCTAGAGGGTGCAATTGAAGTCACCCGCTATGATGGAACAATTAAGTAGTAGAAGACCACATTCCTCCATCCTCCTCCAAAAATTGGATCTGTCTCTGTAAGGAGCATATAAGCTGATCAGGTGAATCCTGCGATTAAATTCCCTGAAGAAACCTATCATAATTATTCTGCCAAAGAAACTAAAAGCCTTCATGGAAGCCCGACGAGCATCCCAGATGACCGCGAAACCTCTCAATCGTCCCTCGAAATCTATAGCCACCAGATGCCATGTTGGGAACATGGCACGATATAAATATCGAGTTCTGTCAACCAAAATCATAGTTTCTTGCAGAAAAATAATGGTAGGATTCAAAGAAGAAGAAAAATCCCGCAGGGAGACAAAATTTTCCCTTCCCCCCACACCCCGAATATTCAAAGAGCATAAAATCATAACTGACCATCACGAGTAGGGGCCAATTCTCTAAGGACCCGGTCGAGTGCGAGAATAACAAGAACATCATGGGAATTTCCGAGCAGAAGGTAAGGGAGTGTAGCAGCAGTGGAATTTTTCTTGCCTCTGGGCCGACCCTTTCCTTTTCAAATAGTCACATTCAAAATGGAGGAAGGACAAAGATCAAGGATGGGAGACTGCGGAAGACCAGAATCAACTTGGAAGGGAACAAATTGGGTGTCCAAGTTGTGGAGTAATAACTCCAATTCACTTCCTATTGAATTACGAGGAGATAGACACTCTACGCTACCCGGGTCAAAAGATGGGAGCAGGGTACGTGACACCGTCTCATCAGACAGAAGAGGCCCCTTTGGAGAGACAGGCCTGGGAGGGGGAGAGATTGAATTTTGGTTCAGGCCTAGGATGAGTAGTGGAGTCGTACCCTCCCTTAGAGTAACTCCTCGATATCATTCATCGAACCCGATATTTGATCCCCACCCGACTGACACAATGCGGCATCAGGACCCCCTGAAACAGCTGCTCCGACAGACACTTCATTCCCACCATACACAATATCGAATTTACAACAAGGGGAAGGGGATACAGGAGCAGAATTACCCAAATATACAGGAGGTTCAATCATGTTCTCCAACCGATGTCGGGAAACCCCCGGGCCAGATCCTTTGCAGACTGAGAATTGTCAATTGGGTGGTGATTCTCCTTATAGCTTTGACAATGGCACATAAGATGACTGGTCCCATGGCAGATGTGACACTGAAATGGAGTCTGCTAGTAGTCGAGAATCTAATGGTAGAACACTCCTTCCCACTCCAAGTCAACCTGTGTAGGAAGACCCCCGAGAAATATACCTCCACTAAGAGCCGGGCCACTCTTTTGTCAAACTCCCATGTACATTTTGGATCAACAAATTGACAAGTCCCAATATTATCTCCAATCACTGTCAGGACATGAGAAGTCCAAAATTCCAATGGCAGGCCAGGCATCTTGACCTAAGCTAAATGATTCTGCGGAGTATTTCGAGTAGGATGGAAACCTACGTGCCACTGGTGTAGAGCCAAGAAACAACGTGCATTAACCCAAACCTGTCTATACACCTCTCCGACGTCCTCTGCCTTAATAGATTTAAAGAAATACCAGCCGCTCTGTAACTTGCTCACCTTCAGCGTATATCCAAGGAGTTTGGTCCAAGCCTCCATCAGCCACGGGAAAAACTCCACTTTACAAAATTTTTCAAAATGCCATCTACCCACCAAGGCGCGGTCCAACAGGCTTTTCGCGCGCTCCCATATCATGTCTCGACCAAAACTTAAAATTCTGCAACCCGTAGCTGGTTTGAAAGGCTTCACCGAGGAAGTCTTATATGATACACTGACTGCACGCTGTAAATTGGCCGAGGAAGGGTGGTCATTTGACCCACCAAACTGGAGGAACGGTTCTATAAGCGGAAGAGCAAAAGCATCATGGGAGAGCAAGCGAGAATGAGGTTCCAAACGTCATTGAGAGACTTTACCACCCTCCGCCACGTCGATGGCATGTAGGAATGCATCGTCATATTCCCCCTCCTCGAGATCTGTTATGAGTGAATTAAGGTCCGCCATAAAGAATGTCAGCTAAACATAAAGACGACAAGCTGTCAGATACGACGAGGACAGGATGTTCAAAAGAAATCAAATGGAAGGATCCACGATCCCAAAAAAGATCACCAAGATAAAACGTGGAAGACTGGAAATGGATATACCGATCAGGATGATTGATAACAGCCTCCCTACGACGTATCCATTTGGACAGGCAAAGGACACATAATCCGTCACCTTAATAATGTTCGAAAAAGGATCCCAGAGGAGGATGGTACTAAGAATAAGATAATCCACCAACCGTCGTCGGGGACAAATGTCTAAGTATCCTCCCGATAAAAAATTGAATAAACCGATCCCCGAGCTTCTGTCGGCCCACCGGAAAATCAGAGATGTTCTGTCGAAGGAAAAATCCCCCGGGTGACAATCCCTAACCTCTCGGATGAAGAAAATAAAAAATCCGCTGCTACAAACGCCCATAAACCAGTTTTAAACAGACACCGATGCATAGCAGCAGCAAAGACACTGACCGATGTTCCACCACCTATCACAAAGTTGCAATTTTAAACTTTTCCAAGGCTAGTGAAGGAGGTAAAGCTCCTTTCCCTCAAAACAGAGTCAATGGTCTGGAGAGTGTAATTCTGGATGGTCTTGTATGCGACAAAGCTGATGAAACAAAACCCTGAGATTATGAATCATGATTATTAAAAAGAAAAAACACAGACACCAAAACCCACACAGAAAAACTTGTTTCAGTTTCTCGTTTCAATTTCCGAATTAAAAAAGATAAGAAATTAATATAGTGGAAAAATTTTGTTTTCAAAATAGAATGAATTCCAAATATATCAAGGCTAAGCCAAATTTATCAAGCTTCATCCGAAAGGTAGCGGCATCGTGTGAGGAGGGGCGAGATCGTAACGAATGGAAATGTGATCAATAAATGAAATCGAGTCTTAAGGGATCTCTTCTGAATGAACAAGAAATGTGGTGGGTTTTAATGGCATCGGTTTATCGAGCACCAAGACCATTCCCAACCGTATTTTGCAGAATTCGATGGCCTCAAGAAGCCTTCCTTGGCTAATAAATACGCTCATGATATTTTAATATAAAATATTACATTAAAAGAAATTAATATTCTCTCTCTTACTATCTATTCTTAGATAGACATCTTTCGCATGAATTTTCTTGATGTCTTGTAGGTGAAATTTCACTTATATAATGTTGGTAATATGTTAAAGGTGAGCTCTCTATTTTTCCAAGCTTAATTACTAAAGAGGAAAATGAGAGATTTTATTCAACTGGGCTTTTACATTATTTAAAGAAATTTTTAGGAAAGATGGACAACTAAGCAAAAATGGACAAACAAAATATTTTATTGCTTTCTCTGATGTATTAGAAAAGGATTTTTTTGCGTAATGGAAAAAGTTATATTTTCGGAAATATTTTTTTAAATAATAACTCTACTTATAGAATATGGATTACTTGAGACTTTGGCGGTAGAGTCTTATCTTGTTTTTCAATTTTATTTAGGAGATAAGTATCAAAGTGTTTATAGTAAGACTTGTATATTTTCTATTAAACTTTATTTTCATAGAGTAATTTTCCTTTAAAGCAAGGAAGATTCATTAGGCAATTGTCACTATGTAAGAAGGATTGTGCATAATAAAGAATTCAAGGAGCTAGGATAGTAGTAAAGCTTGATTTGTGCAAGGCCCATGATAAGGTCTCCTAGATGATTGCTCAGTTAGATAGGTTTCTCATATGATGTATTTAGGTAGATAGTGACATGTGTTTTCTTAATTTTTGGTGTAATATTAATTAATGGAGGAACATTTGAGCTCTTTATACCTTCTAGGTTATTGAGGAAAAGTTATCCCTTATCCCTACATGTCTTTTTCTCTTGGTAGTCAAAGGCCTTAGTAGGACCTTGGTTGATGCAAGAAGATGAAATTAATTATAGGAAATTATGTTAGGCTTCAGAAAGAGAGTGGTTCTCCTATTGCTTGTAAATTATGTTTTCTATTTTTGTTTTGGATCTATTAGCAATTTGAGATTCTTTATAAATCTATTATTACTATACAAAAGGACCCAAAATTAATTATCACTTCATGGAGCACAATCATGTTTTAGTTTTTGGATATTTTTTCTAATAAATGGGATTGTATAAATAAATTATCGAATTGCACAAGATATACTTAAAGAGTCATTCAAAGTATCACCTCAATTCTCCTCCAATTTTGGTTGAATTCAATGTTGTGAGAGTATGCTCAAGGCATTGGTTAAAATCGTTATCATGGTCAAAATCATATAATGCACACATCACCATCATGTGGGTTAAAGGCACTTATTCTCATAGTGAAAAATTTGAAGAAGTTAGATTTAAAATCCATGAAGACATGGCTATTTTGACATGGATAGCAACGTGTGAATAAATATTGGAGGTAGGAAGTTGACAAGTAATATTATTTCATTTGAAAAATATATTTGTATGGATGTTGTTTAGTATTCCTTAAATCTTGGCAATACATTTAGTATCAAAATATTCCCCACATCTTGGTGATGCACCTTGTATCTCACCATTCTTCAAATATTGGTGGTAATGATCTTTTGTGTTGTAACCACCCCTCCCACATTTACCCAGTTTCATCAACGTGTTGGGGTAAACATGAGAGGAAGAGATACTATGACATGAACACACCTCTTATGTTCCATCAAGGAAGTGGGGTCGACTACTGATGAACAACTGACATCTGAGAACAACCTACAAGGGCTATAGGTCACTCAGAGGCCAAGTAACCACCCTGTGTGTCCAAACATGAGTTCCCAAATGCTAGACACACTTTTCTCTGACCCGAGTTCCCAAACACTGCCATAACAAGCACTCCTTGCGGTTGGAAACCTTCAACCACATGCAAAATATTTCATCCATGCGATTGAAACCTAAAATGTCTAGTTCAAAGCATGCAGTCCCAGAGTTTGAGCCTAAATTATAGGTTAACCTCCATACCACTGCCCAAAATTCAGTGATACTTTCCATAATAAACAATAACATGAAAGAGATGCTATACATACAAATTTGAAGGCATAACTTGACCTATATTTCCTAGAATATGACAGTCATTTCATCAAACATATGGTGAACATCTAATCTATAGGTCATGAATGCACATCTGAACTAGAGTTCTAAAAATATCTGAGAATCAACAAGAAGGTCTAATTCCCTCTCATAATAGCTGCAATAAAATCTGTTATCTCATGCATTTATTAACCATTCATCAACTAATAAAAAAATTTCAAAAACCATAGATAATATACATCATATGACCCACATATAACCAAAAAATTAACATCATATAAACCATAATAGAATAGTCATCAAGGGCACATAATATCAAGTACAAATGTTCATAAAAATACCGTAGGGAGAGAGCTCTTATTACTATATGCAAAATTCAACCAAGTGAGGGAATTCCACATACCACCTGACCATAGATTAGGCTAAACCAAATCTCAACCAAGTGAGGGACTTCCACATACCACCTGACCATAGATTAGGCTAAACCAAATCTCTCTTTCAGAAAATCAACCCCGCACCATATTCCAAGCACGAATGTGGGATCTCATGAAATAACTAAAACAAAAACAAAACAAGGCTTTCATAGGAAAAACCACCTCAACCGTTAACCAGTGATTCCACCTCATAGTTGGACATCACTAACACCAACCAAATCAGTCTCTAAATAATTTTTCCAGGGCTCCACGAACCAGTAAATCAACCCACAACCTTCTAGGGCTCTAGAGAATTTGTGAAACACAACTCCAAGATTAGTAACTCAACCCACCAAGGGCTCTAGAGAATTTTTCCAACGTAGGCTCTATGACGAGTAACTCAAACCATGCTATTTTAGGGCTCAAGAGCATTTTTTCCAGCCGAAAACCATAAGGAAACAAGCACAAATCATAAAACAATCAAGTAGAAACACTCACAACACCATGGCTATCCAAGAAATGGAAAGGCTAAAAACAATGTCAATCTAAGCAATCCTCCATGCCAATGAAAAATCATAACAAAATAACCACATGCATATACCATGCATGCCAAAAATAACATGGAAATAATACATGTAACTCGATAACTACAAAGAAATCGAGTTGTAGTTGCTGATCCTACTGCCCCCCTGCACTTTCCTACTTTCCCTTTTCCTTCTTTATCCAAATCCAATGTATGCCACAATCCTCCAAGAATTCTCCAAGAAAAATTTAAGTGTGCAAGAGTATGCGAAAGAGAGATCCAAGCTAAAACTAAAAAAAAAGGTTGTGAACTGATCCTTAAAAGAATTTTTTATCATTGAGGCCTCTATTTTCTTCATTTTCCTCCATTTCTGCTTCAAATTTCCTCACATGCTATTATGTGACCTTTCACCTTCCTTTTCTCCTATTTTCCATTATTTCATAAATAAAATTCTAATTAATGTCACTTTTCCTTTGCCAATTTCCATAGCCATTAATTAATCACCATTGATAACCCATCACTATGTTTTTCCAAACATTCAACTTGGAATACGTGTCCCATGACCTTGGTCTTATTTTTGTCTTCGTTAACTTTATTACATGAACTTTTAACTCAAGGCTATTACCTGTGCGATGAAAGATGTCATTAGGAAATTATTTTTGGAGTGATGTGACATTTCAGGAGGGATGAAAATTTTCTGTGACTCAATAATAATATTTTGTAAGATGCATCATTTTGTAGTAAAAACTCTTTGAGTGTGACATATTGCACAAGATAAAACATTTTGGCCATGTCAAATGTGATTTTTTTGGAAATATTATGAAGAAATCTACATTTGTAGCAATGCATGATGACATCACATAAGAGAAATTTTTGTGTGAAAGCAATGTCTCATGTCAAAAAAATAGATGAGGTGTGATACATTATATTGTAACAAATATAATTTTCTTGTGATATGTTGCATCATGAAAACAATCACTTCCATGCAAGACATCACATCAAACTTTAAAAAACCATTAGCCTTGATATGTCACACTATAATAAACAATATTTTCCATGTGATATTTTGCATGAAAGTGAAAATCATTGTGATATACAAAAGAAACAAATGTGACAATAATATTTTAGGAGATCTTTCATTTCAGAGGAAAACATCTTACATTGAGATATATTGTGCAAGATTAAAGTTTTGGGAAATGTGAAATATGACATTTTTGGTAAAAAATTCTTAGTTTTCCTTTGTCATTACGAAGATGATAAGTTTGCAACGATGCATGTTGTAGAATGAGATAAAATTTTATGAGGATGCAACATGTTGCAATAGAAAATATATGAAATTGAATACATTGCATTTTTACAAAGATATTTTGAGCAAAGTACATTACATCATAAATAAATAACTATTCTACATGAAACATTGCATAATTACAAAAATTTTGTCATGTGATATATCACATCATGGCAACATAATAATTTTTCTATGCAATTTTTGCACAAAAATGAAAATAATTGAGGAACAAGTTGTAAAAATTATATCTCTCACCAAAATAAATAAATAAATAAATATTGTTGCAATTTTTGGAAAATAAAAAAGTGAGTAAGTTTAAAGAAAAATTTCTAAGCTATAATATTTTGTTTTCTCTAAAACATTAGATATAAGAAAAATATATTCTCAAAACTAAATGATATGCAAGAAACCACTAAAACTAAAATGAAAAAGTATATTTTCCAAATTTAAAAGAAAATTTGTACCAACAAAAATAAATTTTTTAGGTGTATTGTGAACTCAACACAATCTATGTAAAACTTAATCTCGGGCATAATCTTAATTTATTATTATTATTATTTTTTTAATATACTCTTTTATCCTTAATTTAGTTTGTTTGTTAAGTAATATTGAATAAATGTTATTGAGAACCATTAAAGTTATAAAACTAAAAAGAAAATATTAAAAATATTAAAAGCGATTATTAGGTGGATGGTAGGGGTTTCATCTCCACAAAGTATTATAGATATTTCTCATTAGTAGCCACAGATTAAAGGTTTAAATTTATCTCAAAACTATTTATGCCATATTCACCCAAAAAAATTCAGATGAACATAACTTAAATGACTTTTTGGGCATGTGGTATTAGTAACCCATGCCATTGTTCCATATTATTTTAAAAATCCTATTTATAAATTAAGAATCTCCATGGTTTAAAACCTTGTACATGTTTTTTTGAATGTATATATGTTTAATTCATATATTAATTATTTTTATAATTAACAATAATATTTTTCTTTTTGTAAATTGAACTCTATTATTTCCAAAAAAGAAGATTACACGAGATAATCAAATTACATCAATGAACATCTATTATATCTCTAGATTTTGAGACCATGATGATTCATGGATTTTTATTTTTTCCCCTTTCTCCTAGGAATATGAGTCCACCCTGCAAAACTATCTGTCATAGCTAAGGATAAAGCTAAATCCTCATTTTCTTGAGAGAGTGCCACAACCACTAGACTCGTCGTGATCGAATATATTTCTCTACATCTAACAAGTTTGATTCATGATTAATTTTTCCATAAATTGCAAGTAAGGTTATATCTAAAGTTTTATCCTTTTCCTTTGCCGAAGGATTTTCCACTACTCAGAAATGTGTCGGTACTACTGGGGGCTAACTTGGATCCTAAGATGTTAAGTTTTTCATTGATGTCTTTTGTTGCTGGGAGATGTTCTTCTTTTGACCTACAAAATTCTTGCCACTTGGTGTTTCCTTTGGGTCTCGCCATCCACAGTTGCTTCTTTTCACTTCTTCAGTGTGGACGGTCCAAATTTGGAAAGGCACATGGATGTCGAATTTTCCTAGGTTGTTGATAGGTTCTACATCTAAACACAATGTTTTCATAGTCCAATAGTTAGGAATACTCCTTGTCTCCCCACTTGAGGAAAATTTTATCTAGAAAACCTTCACTAAGGTCCATTTCCACACATATATGGATGAAACTTATGAATCCTTTTGTTAATATTTCACTTTCTACCTTGATAAAGAAGCCTACAGAGTCACCAATGTCATCTAGGATTTTTGGATAGATCCATTGAAGGGGAAAATTTGGGAGCTTAACCCAAATAGGTACAGGAAAGGACTTCATGGTAAGTAGATTAAACTCCAAAAACCATGGCTGAATCAAAAGGCCAACTCTGCCCCGAAACCAGGAACCTTGGTGTAAAAACCTCTTTGAGTCTTTAGGATTCCTTAACGAAAACCACAAGAAAACCTTTCGAGAAAAATAGAAAAATTATACTTTGCGACCAGTTCTGATGAATCCAATCCCACAAAGTGGATTTCGAGCACCAAAATACATTGAAGGGACATATAATAACCCGATACATTGAAGGGACATATAATAACCCAAATTTTGAAATATGTCGTTCTTTTTTTATCAATGATCTCATGCCCCTCTAGCATTGGAGTTCCTGAATAATGATCTTCCACAAAAGCCTGACCTGAAATATCCTTGTGTGATTGAGACTTGATATCCTGCTTCAGGGCATCCTTGAAATATATGGGCTTTGAAGTAGAGGATTCCCCACCGCCCCTCACACCCCCTTTTAGACTTGCAACTACTGAGATAGTGTCATCCTTCTTTATGCAGTAACATTTAAGGTGCTTTACCATCATTAGTTGTATCCCCTCATGGAGGAGCCTCATCACTCTCATAGGGGTTCCTGTCAGCTTGTGAATGTTGTTCACAAGAAATTATATAGCATCTATTTCATTAACCATAATGTAAAAGGAATTTCCAGACAAGGACCTAACAAAAATTGGGAATTTATTATGATCCAAGCCCACAATATCATTCTTAGCCAGTTCTCTTCTACTAGCCAAGCTTCTTGGAGAAGACCTATCGACCCATGGAAACCCCACTTGCTGGGGGATTACATTAAACACTTTTCATACTCTGTCATACCCCTGGTGATTTTCTCTCTGATATTTTAACAAACATTTTGGAGACATCCTTCCCTTGAACACATTTTCTAAACCCTTTTTCTCTAGCACACTCTACAACTAGAATGGAATACAATCACTAATAAGAATCTACAGGTAGAGGGATGACATCACCTATTTGGGGGGACTTGATAGCGACTCTGCAATGGCTTCCATACCCCAAGTGACCATCTAATTCAAATGTTTCCATGAACCATTTGTTGGACCCCAAGCTTGACTCCTTTCATGGCGTCCCTCGAAAGAGAAGCTTGGACCAAAAAACCTTTCATTCAAATCTTCCAGAACTAGCCTGAAAACGCCATTCACAACCTTTTCTTTTAGGTTCTATTGACATATCCAATGCCTCGTTAGCTATAGCTCCTTGGGTATGGACAATGCTAAAGCCTAGATAGGAAGAAGGGGCCATGATCGAAGCCATTTCTCAGACATAAATTTTGTCTCAGGTTTGTTGCTTGAGCGTATAAGGGCCTCAAAATATTGGGTCCAATTGCACACATTGCCAAAGAGTAAAATCTTAAGATCTCTAAGTGATTGTATCCCCCTTTGGAGCCTATTACAGTATTGTTCAGCATCGACATCACCCACCAAAGTTATGAGAAAACTAAAAATCCTAACACTTTTTACAACATTCATCGCTCCGTTCCATAATCCAATTAATAATAATATTTTAAAATAAAATTATTCTTAATTTTATAATTTTGATAATATAAAATATATCCTAACTTAAGCTTAAATGTTTTTAATGTGTATTAAAATTTCCCAACCAAGTAATTATTATATAATTATTTAAATTATAATAAAAAATGTATTTTCTATTATACATCACATGCCAATAAATGTTTTTTCCATATAACAAATCACATTAATTTGGGACAAACTCATTACACCAAATCAGTTTTTTACAATGATGGCTACTAAAATCTAAAAAGGTACTCATCGAACCAAACCTTTTTCAATTGTGATGTACATAAAATTGAATTGTAAATAAAAGCAAGCGTTCGAGCAATTCCTAGTAACCTATCATTTTTACCCAAAGCGATCACAGATCCACAAAACGCATATCTAAGATCGATGTTTCCCCATACCATGCAGTATTTCTTTTAAAAACCCAAAAATATTAAAGATCTGGAGCTTTGCTAGTATGTTTTAACGTTACAAAGTACAAAGTACAGCCATGGAAAGCATTCTAAGGTATCCTTATCATTGTCAAGTTAAAGATGGTACAACATAACAAAGTACAAGGTAAATCCATGGAAAGCATTCTAAGGTATCCTTGAATTGGATTTATTTGGATTACAGTACGGTACTTAATATTTCTCATAGTGGATTATAGTATGGTACTTAATATTTGTGGTAGTGCTTAATATTTGTAAGTAATAATGCTAAAATCATTAAAAGTCACAGGACATGACATTTTTTATAATTTCAACTTAATATTTCTCATAGTGGATTATAGTATGGTACTTAATATTTGTGGTAGTGCTTAATATTTGTAAGTAATAATGCTAAAATCATTAAAAGTCACAGGACATGACATTTTTTATAATTTCAACTCATTCCTGTAGAAGAAAGTTGAAAGAATCACAATAAGCCCAAATGAAGTATAAAGTATATTCCTCAGCAGAAACACAAAGTGCCACATGATGTTCCAACTTGAATCTGAAACTATGAATGGATAAATCGAAAGCGAGAATATACTATTAGCGAGAGAAATCTTGAATTGGTTTTAATGTAGTAAGCCTTTCAGAATCACGCAGAAATATACTACGAGTCTATACGGATTGCTCTTTGTGTTCCAAGTTTCAGGATTTCATCTTTCTAATCATGATTTTTGTACTTCAATTTTATAGTTCCACACCTGACTTTTATATAGTTTCAGACCCATCAATCTCCAGTGCATGATATTTGATGTTGTCCTTTTGAAATTTGAAAGCAAGAAATTTGGTCAGTTAAAATGAAAGAGCTTTTCTTTTGTTTTTACAATCCAATTTGTCTTGTGATGCATTAAAATTGTTCCATTGAGAGTGGAAAATTATAATATATAGTCAACTAAGACACCTACTTGTCTTTTTCATATTTTTTAGCATCAGCATATCGAAGTAATGATAACATTTTATTTTCAGTGTGATTTCTCAAATATCCGTTATAACTTGTTATAATATTTTTTAATTTTTAATTTTAAAATTATAAATGAAATTTGTCATAATTTCCCATTTATTTTTAAATTTTAAAACTTATATTGAGAAGCAAGAATTCATTTTTATGGATTGAAAATTAAAATTTCATTAAAAATTGATGAAGAGTGCACATGTATGTTTTTCTTTTTGTGTGGTAAGTTTAGATTTTATATTCAATTGAAGATAAATTTACTTCATCAAAACTATCAAAATATTTATGATATATCTATTAAGACAAGACCAAAACCTAGGTTGTAATTCCCCATATATGAGTTTAACACTTAACATAAAACATATTCTTGTAGGTTGAGACAAGATAACAAAAATTAGATAGCATTAACAATAAAACTATCTAAATGACTAGATTCAGATCATGAGTTCCCCTACACCAGAGGAGCACAATTAACTAGAGGAGGAGGCCCTTGACCATGTAGGAGGACTCGTTCAATGCACTAAAGTTGATGATCCATGATTTCATATGGTAAGTGTCGTTCCTCCACCCTAAGGAGGAGATCATCGTGGCTGGCATTCCAATCTAATAGAACTTTCCTCAACATTTTTTTATGCCTCTAGTATAGCTCCACATTGAGGAGGTATTGGTTGCACCTCTCTCTCTTGGAGCCCAAATCAGTTATCTAGCGAGTGATCAACTCAAGTACTTTAGTATAAGAAATCTCATCATGCTCATCTGCCACATCTTGTTCAATATCCTCAACTTCCTACCATGCTGCTAATGGTATGTACTCTCTATATCGTTTCACCACTGCACTTGCTCTAGCTCGATCATGCGCATTTCCAACACTGTCACGACGTCTACCTCCCTTGTGGGAGTGAGATCTTTGTTTTTTCGTGCTCAACAAGGATACAACTCAACGATATAGTAGAAAAAAAAACATGAGGCTCACTAGCGGAGGGTTGAGTATCGCATACAAAGAGAAGAACATGCAAATGGAGTGAATGTCATGGTAAAAAAGAAGAAACCTCACTGAGGGTGACACAAAACCCCATATAGTAAATAGTGAGAGAAAATACAAAAATTAAAGTTATCTATAGCATAATGAAAGAGATTGTCGTTGTTGATCGATGCACAGCAGAACTCACCTAAGTCAATCATGATTGACTTGGTTAAACATGGTCAACATGAACATCATGTTTAGCCATGATTATCAATAGTCATTATATTCAACATGCCTATATTTAACAATAGATATCATGCCCAACAATCGATAGTCAACCTTAGTGACCATATTCAACTATAGTCAACAAAAATCAACCTTAGTCAACGATGGTTAACGATAATGAGTCAACCATATTCAAGGTTTAAAAATGTTTAATAATAATAATACTTTTATAACTCTTGTCAATAGTGCGTCCATATTAAACCTTGGTCAAACTAAACTATAGTTAACCATAGTAAACATGGTCAACCATATTCATTTATAGTTAAACATTGACAATCATCGTAAGAAAATTGTTGAAGATTGCAACAAGAAACAAGAAAGAGGCATCCCGAAACATCATTCCCGATCCTAGTTGGAAAAGAGATCACCCAAACTAGGTGGGGCCCACACAGTGATTTTTTTCGCAAAGTCTGGTTTTCCTTTAGACTACGTCTATTTTTAGACATGTTGATCATATTATATGAGTTGCGGGATGCTATTTGTGGATGGTTGGTCAAGTTGGAAAAAATAGGATGGATTTTCTATTTTTAGACATATTAGCTTTAATCTATTTTTAGATTTTAAAATTTCCAAAAAATTAGAGCCATATGTCGAATATTATTAGCTCTTAATAATATTTGGACTCCAAACATTATCTTATTCTCTTGGAGCACTTCAGTTAAGTGCACAGATGTGGCACAGGAGCTGACAGAAGGAATTACGCTATTCCTGAGGGTTAAGTGGAGCTATTGCATGGATACTTCAGTTAGAACTCATGTGACAGAGTTTGGTGGAGTTGATCGAGGAAGTTAATGGAGTTGTGTTCAGTTTAACTAATCTAAACATAGTTGAGCTATTTGTGTCTAGTTTAACTGATTGATACAATTAGTGAGAGTGGTGTGAATTAATTATTAATTAATTCACTAATTATAAACTCATTAATCAACTAAAGAATACATCAGTTAACTTCAGTGCATGGATAGTTTCAATGGAGACCAGTGCAGAGATAGGTGAAAGGGCAAGTGTGACTATCAGTTGTGACTATAAGTGATGCATGGTTTGCATCCAACACTCAGTAGAGATGCCTATAAAGACTGCGTGAGCAAGGCTGGGGTAATTCATTCTCATCAAGAGGCATTCTTCAGCAGGGATTGCGCAGTAGAGGCAGGCTAAGGGCTGGCAAAGATCGGTGCATGGGATTTGCAAGATTGGGCCTGATTAGTGTGTAGCAAGTGGAGATTATACTGAGAGCTTGTGAGGAGCTTTGTATGATGATTGTTACATGATCTCTATGACATATATAATATACAGATAGTTGGGGGTTTTCAGCTTTAAGCTTTCCCATTACATACCGTGTTCATATGTGTGAATTTTTATGGTTTTAATGTGTGCATGCAATTGATTTTATTTCCGCATGTGATGATCAATGGTAGAAGAGATTCTGTATTGTGCATGAAGATAAAATAGTGTGTGATCGGGAGAATCCCGGTGGATAACATATCAATTATTCAAATTTCTACAAAATTCTCACCCATATTCAACCACAATTGACCATAGATAACCATATTCAAAAATTGACATTGTATTGTGACAAATTAATATCAACAACACGATGTATCAAACAAAAATAAATGTCATAATATAATGAACAAAAACTGGCACCAAAATGTGATGAACAACCTATGACGACCAAGAAATTTGCACTATATTATCATGAAAGAAATCAACATCGTAATATGTCCAAAAAAATCTTCAACGATAGTTTTAAATTCAACCATAGTAAACATGCATGCCATGATGAACCATAGTCACCATGTGCAATAAATTCAATTTTGTGCCCAATGTGAAAAGCAAAAAATAATGCCACAATGTGATGAACAACAAATGTTTTCACAATGTGAAAAACAACAAACATTGTCAAAATTGGAAAAAAGTAATGACATGAGAATGTGAGAAACAAGAAATGACATCACAACACTACAAGGAAAACACCCTCTAGCAGATGTTTTTTAGGAACCCCTTATAAAAATACCCCAAACATTCATTTCTAGCGGACGTTACTATAGGAGGTTCGCGGGTGGAGGTTTTTTCGGATGTTTTTCGTCTGGTGTGCTTATCATCCTAAACCGCACCGATGCATTCAACAAGAGAAAACACCGGTGCACATAAAACATTGACACACTGGACACTGTGCGCTCTGTACACACCCGCCTAGTGCATCTTATTACTATGGAGAACTGGGGATTTACAAAGAGTCTGCACCGATGCATCATAAAATCCCATGCCAAAACAAAAACTGCTTGGTGCGGTCTTAAGAAACCGCACCGATGCGCCTATAAAACCCTACGCATTGGAACATGATTAAATAAAAAAAAATTACGGCCAAAAAACCACATTTTTCACTTTTCTCAGTGCTCCAGATCTCTCAAGCACCGGTGCAATTTATCCTTGTTTGAGCCACCCTGACATCAATGCTCCCATTGCACGCATTGTTGCTGTGCATTGCCCACCAATCCCCAGCTTGAATTTTGCAAAATGGTCGGCAAATTTACTTTTGAAAATTCTACAGCCAATGTGCCTCCTTGACGGCCAAATGTATAGGTATTTTTCTTGTTTTTCGATAATTAAGCCATTTAGCAGATTATAATTTCAAATGACCTTAAAATTAGCCATTTAAAAGAAAAATAAAAAAAAATTGTCGCGTGGTGCGCTCGAGCCATTCGACTCGCACCGGTTCGCGGTGTTGCTTGTAAATTTACAGGCTGCACTGCAACCGTTGCTAATGGTATCTGCACCAGTTCCGGGGCGGTACCGAAAGGAGCACCATGTTATTTTAAAATTCTAAAAAAATTACGGTGTGGTCAGTTACCCGGCCGCACTGTTGACCATGTGGAATAGCAGCAATGTGATGCGTTGACTTAAATATTAGCCCCAAGGTAGATATTTTTGTCAACACACCGCATTCCGCATTTCGACAGGGTAAACGGTGCAGCCTGGTAAAAGACTACAATGTTGACTATGTAATGATGTCAGGAGGTCAGTGCGCTGACCGAACAATACGCCCCGGGGCATAGAGTTTAGTTAGCGCACTGCCCTCCCGACACAGTCCATAGTCAACAGTGCGATCTATTATACCACCGCACCATTGACTTAAGAAGAATGCTAGGAGGGTGGTGCACTGAAAAGTTTCAGGTGCATCGCCGCCGGTGCGCTGAATATTTTCGGGTGCACCGTCACCGGTGTGCGACAAAAAAAGACGCACCAAGACCCGTGCATGCCTGTTTTTTGTGGTGCATCGACTGTTTTTTTTTTCCAAAAAAAATTATATATGTATATTCCTAAATACATGTCTCATTTAATAAAAAATTGTATTTAATATGTCAATCATTCAGAGACGTGAAAGGAGAGAAGAGGGGGAACAACAGCAACAACAGGCGGACCAGTATAACATGGTTCGCCTATGGGAGGCATGAGAGAGGGAGAGAGATGTGTACCCTTGCCCTATTACAGCAGCTACCCAGGGGATCCTAAGGTAGGTAGCCCTCCTCAAGTTCTATGGGGAGTCTACTTCCCTAAAGGGCCATAGTTTGTTTTTGAGACATCTTATCCGCAGGTGGAATGCTCACCTATAGGATTTTCGGGTTGGTCCTAACCAGTGGTACGCGCCCACTGAGGAGGACAGATATTTCATTACAGGGCTATCGAGGAGAGGGGTGCATTTTCCCTCGTTCCTAGAGGTTCCACTTGGCTATATAGTAGGGATTCAGTTGGTGTAATCCCAGAGATACATTAGCGCAGATATATTGTCTCCTTCAAATTTTCAAGTCTCCGGAGGTCAGTTACATATTGCTGCATTTGGTAGTCGGGAGGTGAGGTGCCTCTCACTTCTGATTTCGACCATTTCACACAACACCAGTGATGGGAAACACACTAGTTGTCCGCTTCTATATTATGTTGATTCTTTAGTACATGAGCCATGACTTGTCAGGTGGTCTGCCATTTTTTGCAGTAGTTCTGTAAAGCCTTAGATAGATGTTGTGCTCATGCACAAGGGAGGGTCAAATTCCCTTTTGCTTCAGAGTTTTTTTGTTTATTTTTTGAGAGGTTTCCAGAGACGATGCCTAATTTTGTTCAGAAGCCTCTTAGGCTGATGTTGGAGGCACAGATGCACATGTGGGGACAGATGATGCCCAAGAGGGGCGAGACTGAGTTTTCCACGAGGATATCACATGATGCAATGGAGTTGCTAGCTAGTGTTGATGAACATCCCTTCATTATGGTCCCTTGTCCTTATGCTGGTTTGGATTGGCGAGGGTGTGCCATCATCCTATTCATAGATGATGAGCTGTGGGATGATAGAGGTAATATTACTGTTTTATTTAAATTTATTCTAACTTGTTCTTTAACTTTTTTTTATTGAATTGTGTAACGAAATTGTCTAATTATTGTTTTTTACTTGTATATATTTTGAAGACATTGGGTCTTTTGATAGGGAGGACATGCCAGAACCACCACATGATCCAGGTGTGGATCCTGATGACGATCAGGATATGCCAGATGTCGAGGATCTTTAGGAGGCCGATGCGAGAGACCTGCTCTTGCTGGTGCATAGGTACCGCCTTTTGCTAGACATGGTAAGCTTGATAGCAGATTGAGAATGGAGTTAGTCGACCAACTCTGTGCATTGATTGTTGAGGTGGGAGTAAGGCCCGCTACTATGAGAGACATACAGGTTGATGGTAGGCTGGTACATATGTGGAGAGGCATGCCGCATGAAATGTGCAGCCTAATGCAGCATGTCATAGGAGCTACGACCTTAGTTACGCGCCTAAGGAGGACCCTTGAACGTTATAGGCATGGTCAAGATGCAACACGTGATCGATAGTCCGCGAGCAGTGCCACGCATCATCTTATGATCATGATCCGGGGAGTGATCATCATTCACCTCGCGCCATGCCAGATGAATAACCTCCACTTGCATCGATCAACAGTCATCATGGAGAGCAGGCTGGACCATCAACCATGTCCAATCATCACGATGATCATGAGCACGCTGGACCATCGACCATGTCCAGTCATCACGATGATCATGAGCAGGCTGGACGATCGACCATGTATAATCATCACGATGATCATGAGCAGGCTGGATCATCGACCATGTCCAGTCATCATGATGAGCAGCCGATAGTTGATCATGATCAGCATGAGGCATCAGTACTAGATTAGTAGGCACATGATGATCAACATGTATCGATTGATAATCTTATCAAGGCTACACCATTCACTGAGCATGCCTCGACTAGTACTACTACTAATGATGTGCCACCAGCTGACAGATGACATTTATATTTTAGTTGTATATTTTTTACTCTATATATATATATATATATATATATATATATATATATATGGTCCATGTGTTTTATGTTCATGTTGCAGTTTTACTTAATTTACATGTTGGTGATCATCATGATGTGTATATTGTTAGGTCATGTTAGATATGTTTATTTAATGTGCAGCTTGCAGATAGATGTGTATGTGATAGCAGTTATTTCACATGAGATGTATATTTGATGTTTGTGTTGTGAAGATGTTATATAACGTTATTTGTGTTTTGTTAGATGATCATGATCACGATGATGTTAGTGAATTTGAATGTGTTTTTTAGTCAAATATGATGTTTGTACGATGGTTATCATGATCGTGATGTTTATTAATTAATTTAATATTAAATGACCATGATATTGTAAAATTGTAATATTTGTAATTCTAATTGTATATAAAATTCTAAAATTGTAATTGTATTTGTATTAATTGTAATTGTTATATGTAAATATTTGTAAAATTTTAATTGTAATTGTAATGTTTAATTTATTGTGAAATGATTGTAATTGTAATTTAATTGTAATTGTATATGGCAAATTTATGTAATTTAATTGTAATCAGATAAAATTGTAAAAATGTAATTGTAATTGTAATTGTAAATTGTAAATTTGTAAAATTGTAAATTAAAGTATGTAAAATTTTAAAATTGTAATTGTAATTGTAATTGTAATTGTAATTGTATGTAAAATTATAAAATTGTAATTGTAATTGTAATTGTAAATTGTAAATTTGTAAAATTGTAAATGTATATGTATAAAAATTCTAAAATTGTAACTGTAATTGTAATTGTACTCGTGAAGATGTGAAATTGTAATTGTAATTCTAATTTTAATTCTAATTTATAAAATGCTTGTAAAATTTTAAATAATTGTAAAATAAATAAATGAATAATATGAATCATTGTAAGATAATAAATTTAGGAAATAATGCAAATAAAATCAAGGGTATTGTACTACCAGTTATTTTATTACGATCTTACATACAAAAAAAATAACTTTATACAATATGCCATTGTTTTTGAGATCAACATAATTGCAAATTATGAAGTGAAATATTGGTTTTAACATTAACACAGTGAAAATTACCAATTAATTCAAAATACGCATTATAATGTTTCGAAAAACCCATATTAAAAAGTATAAATATTGATGATCAAATAACACATGTACCATATCACTATTGGTTCTCATGATCACCCTCATTATCTTCTAGCTCGCATGGCATGATAACACTATTGTTCTCAAAAATATTTTTTGATCTAGGGTCATGTCTCAATACGAACCACCAATCCCTATCCAACACATCTTGGTAAAAAAACACCTAGTTGCAGTGTTTGGTGAAAACATAGGGCTCCTTATCTTCATCCCACATCTTTCTAGAGTTGATACATATCAGCCTACTATCACGATCTTCCTTTACATTATTCTGATCAAAGGTGTCCCGTCACTTGCACCTAAAAATAACACATTGGAAAGAAGAGAAATCCACTTCAATGATCTCTTGTATCTTTCCAACATAACCTAATGTCCCTAGTACTAGGCTTTGATCACGGTGGCTAGATCGACTAGATTGATCGAACTCGACTTCCACTCCACAATCTTGTGTGACGTTTCTAGCATCAACATTTTCTGTGCGAAAATGGTGTCGATATGCCCAAATAGATGGGAAAATATGCACCTATTATAAAAAAGTTAAAAAAATCATAGTGTCATGTGTCTTATAATAACCCAACAGTTAAAAAATGAAATATAGATGTCTTATAAGTTTCAAATGTACATATAAATTAAATATATTATTACTGAGTTGTTGCACCCAATCACTACATTTAGTGCATCCTCTTCAGCACACGGGTAATGACCGGTTGCACCGTATATCTCTCTGACTTGGTTAGTAACCCAACTATTGGGGCATATTTTTGGCATATTTTCTTTTATATGATCGGGATAAGACACACTTCTACCATTCAACCGTCTAAATTCTTTCCTATCACTAACCCATTTCATCCTCTCTTTTTTGTACAATGCGACCCACGGTTGTGTCGCTTCATAATTGTAAAGAACAAATTTATTGATTGCTTCAATTTCTGCATTCATTTATGAAATCAAACTGACATTATAGAGTACATAGAGATCAAAATATACATTATATCGAAGTTCAACATGAATATTTACTTTGTGTAAATATGAAAAATTATAAGTCGCTTACTCTTTATCAAGTGCTTTTTTTCCACTTTTTTGGAGCAACTCCCCTTTTTTTTATCTTTATCCCTTTCATTGTCCCAAATCACCACACATGGTCTGTTGTTGATCTGCTTGATGTACTCACTAGAATAATAGAAATATTCATACGATATGTACCCCTCTGCCATAGACCCCTTGGGTTTTGCCCTTTGTCGAACAAAACCTTTCAATTTCTTCATGTACCTCTCTAAGAAGAACATCCAACGATAAGAAAACACCCCAACTAATTCAACCTCATCTGCTAGGTGGATTAGAAGATGAACCTACAAGTCCATGAAACTCATCGGCATTTCCTTCTCAAAGATACAAACAATATCAACTATCTCTTGACGCCACCGTGAAATGCTAGCCACATGAATTTCCTTTGACGTGATCGAAAGTACAAATGCAGATAGTTTAGATATGTCACATCCTAGGTCTTGAGGGAATTCATGTTTCACACACCCATGCACGAACAGAGGATAATGACACTGCAAAATTGTAAACACGTGCAATAATATACAAAATTAGTTATGTTTTATGATCCCCGCATGGGATAAAATTTATTAATATAAAAAATAATAAAATCATGATTGTGACATTATACATACGCTTAGAAGATTCAAATGGTCATGTGATTTCAACCCCAACAAATGTTCATCCACGGTAAAGCAGCATCGTAGTGAATACCCGTATGAAGTTGGCACCCTCACACCCATTATAACTTCATTTGCCAAAGAAATATCATCTTTTAAAAAATCCATGGGACATCACCTTCTTTGAAATACCATGAAGTAGAGGGACCAGCGTCTGCCTTTGATCCCATAATTTCTAATCGTCTTGGCCAATGTTTATTTTTAGTTTTTGAAGTAATGAGATCTTTTCTAATAGCCAATGTGTCACTTTGTTTCGATGATATGTGCCTCCATAAAGAAGATGAAAAATTTTTAAATATATGCATGGGATCTAATAAGTGGGTAATCTTAAGATGCTCCCAATATGGGAGGTTATAAAAGATAGATTTCCTTTTCATCCCAATGGGAAATTTCTCAACATAGGTGTCGAAGAATTATTGATCATCGAACATAGGCTCCCCATTTGAATCGGACATTTCTATGAACTCCTTCTCCTTATCTCTCTCATATGATCTAAGCCATTCAACTAGTGTCATTATTGGAGGCCTTTGGGTTCTCTCTCGTTTACCATTGAAAGCGGATGCTTCTCTATATAAGGGTGTTCTTCTGGGAGGAATACCTTGGAGAAATCATACATTGGATTTCGTAGGTCCTTGGACCATCTAGCTTTCATATAAGGTCCACAACATTTACATCCAAAATACCCTTTTGTTACAAGACCTACGAGATTATTGTATACAATTAATATGCATGGCACATTAAAGAATATCATGAAGGTCAGAACAATTAAAACAAATTAAATAACTAATATGTGAAAGAATATTGTTAGGTATATATACAAATCAATAAATTAAACATGTAATTTACGAGAGAAAACTCCTAAGCCTGGATAATCATGTGTCGTGTAAACACATTTTCCATACAACGTAAAACTCCTCTCTATTGTAGTGGGTCATGATACATC
The DNA here is from genome assembly GCA_034641835.2 of Pinus albicaulis. Lineage (NCBI taxonomy): Eukaryota > Viridiplantae > Streptophyta > Pinopsida > Pinales > Pinaceae > Pinus > Pinus albicaulis. The sequence goes on from CM076583.1 coordinate 933,303,475, forward strand.
GTATACATTTATCCCATCCCATAATTCCTTCAATTTATCTACCAGTGGTTGTAAGTAGACATCTATATTCTTCACTTATCTTCTACCAGGGACTATGATAGCGAACATAAGATGTTCATTCTTCACATACAACCATGGGGGGATATTTTTATTGATCATTACTACAGGAAAAACAGAATATTTTGGTGTTCTAGAGGTAATATGGGTTGACGCCATCCATGGCTATGCTGAGTCATAGACTTCGTACTTAATCCTTGAATTTTTCAAGCCATGTATCCTCTATATGCTTCATGGCTATTGAAACAGTTGGGATTCACATAACTCCCAACTCACTTTTGTGTGAGGCATGTCATCCTTGCATTAACATAGCTAATTATTTTCAACGAAAGAACCTTTGAATCCTTGGGATTATAGGCATGTGCCTCTAATATCTAAAGATATGACCAAGATGATTTAATTCCTCTCTCTTTATTTATCTATACTTGTCATGCCCACTGCCCATATTTCTGATATATCGGATATATCTCTTTGTCCGCATATTCTCCTCATAGAACACAATCATTTATACATGCATGATAAGGATATGTACCAACACCCAACATTTTCAACAATTTCTTTGCCCTTCTTAGCTAATGAGTAAGACATTATCACCGCTTGGAACCTTATATTTTAATAACTCTATTTGGAAAGATCATGAAAATATATTCCAATGTACATTACCAATGATTTGATTTATTAACGTTCATAAAATTTAATATTTGTAATGTTCATTGCAGTGTACTGATTATATTTAAAATTTATATATAAGGGAAGTACTTTATGGTAACTTACCTCAAAAGTTCTGAGAAACATGCATTCGACAAGCCAAACTTTGCTTTCAAGTTGTACAGTAACATCTTGTCCCCAACTGGGTAGGCTTTGACTGACCACTGGGTCTAAAGAGAGGGGTGGTGGAAGCAAATTTAAGGCTTTCGAAAAAGATGTCAGTGATATGAGCATCATCCCCTAGCTGATCATAATTTTGGAATGCATCTAACAACATTCTCTCCATGGTAGTCATATCCCTTAAGTAATCCACCATACCAACCTCTATTTGATTGTCTCCATTGCCAACTTGTGAAGAACTACTATTGTTGTAGTCATTACTAATTGGTGAATCTCATATTAGTTTAATTGAATCGATGGCGATTCAAATTCATCTTGTATCGTCTTCCCATTTCTTAATTCAAGATTTCATTTGAAATTGTCTGTGCACCAATATTTAGTAGGTAGTTCACCATCATCAATTAATCCTAACCCACTAAAAATATTTGAACATGATTAGTACAAAATATATGATATCAATTAGCAACTGTTGTTAACAATATTACATGATTAAATGTTTGATAAAGACTCACATTAATTAATATACCGCTAAATTATAATTATTACTATCATTGTCTCAGGATTGTGGTTAGAAGATGTAATATTGCTACAATTTGACAAGAAGTATTGGCCTCATTTGTATCACTTAATGCGCCTTTATATACCTCAGAGCTTCTGACGTTTTGGATTTGTTTGAATATTTTGTGCATTTAAACTCGATTTTGAATCTGCATGAACCTACAAATTTGTATACATTATAAATTTAATTAAATTGTGCATGATTGACATGGATAAAAAACATAAATTCAATTAGATAATGAAAATATAAATAAAATTTGAAGTAAATATTAAGTCTCGAGATGGATAGGGAGAAATCCGCGATGGACTTTGCCAAATATTATGGAACGAGCTAGATTTTGAATAATTGTCCATTCAATATAATTATGATATTTTCTACCTGCATTTGAGCAAAATCAACAATAAAGTGTGGTGCACACACCTAAAAGTAATTTTGGTGCCTTAAAAATGGACTTCTTGTTATTGGTGCTAATGTACAGATCACCACACCAGTGTGTTTTTGTTACTGTGCACCGGTGCCGTGATATAAATGGATGCACCAGTGCAGTGATATTAAGTGACACACTGGAAGAGAATAACCGCAAATAAAAAAATGCAACTCTATTTTATTGAAGTGAAAAAAAAAACGGTAAATTGAAAAATGGGTGGCAAAATATTTTCGAAAATCTAATTTCTTAAAACAATTCTTTAAATACTAAACACTTTTCATTATTTCACTATTTTTGCAAAAAATTTCAACCAGAGATTTGCAGGAGACATAGGTTTATCCTACATTCATTATGTGAACGTAGGTTTACAAGGTTGACCTATGTTTACTAGGTTTACCTATATTTACTAGTTTCATTAGGTTGACAAATATTTCCTAGGTTTACGAGGCTCACAAATATTTCTTATATTTACTAGGTTGACTTAGGATTACAAGGTTGCAATTTAACAAACAATAAATGACATCACAACATAATGAACAACAAACATTGGCATCATGTGACATTATTGACCCACATATAATTGGTTGACTAGATTGACCTAGGTTTCTTGGGTTTATTAGCTTTACTAGGTTGACCTATGTTTCCTAAGATGATTTAGGTTTAAAAGTTTTACTAGGATGACCTAGGTTTACTAAATTAACTTACGTTAACCTAGGTTTACTAAATTAACCTAGGTTAATCTAGGTTTACTATGTTTACCTAAGTTGACCTAGGTTTATTAGGTTTATTAGCTTGACCTAGCTTTACTAGGTTTATTAGATTGATCTAGATTTATTGGGTTTACCAGGTTAGTTTTACCTAGGTTTACTAGCTAAACCTAAGCTTACTAATTCAACTAGGTTGACCTAGTTTTGCTATGCTAATGTAGTTCTAGTAGGCTGACTTAGGTTTTCTAGGTTTACTAGGTTGACTCAAGTTAGGTTTACTGAGTTAAAAAATATTTCAAAACCAAATTGACTTCATCTATAATTAAAAATTCACAACCCTTAGTCAACCATGGTTGTCCTTAGTTAATAATGGTCAAATAAGTTGAACCATGGTAAAAAATTCTCACCATGGAGAATTATGGTACAACATGGTCAATAGGTTCATCCATGGTCAAGATAACTCAACAATGGTTGATTATGGTCATTCATAGTCAACAATGGTCATCATATGAGTACAATCAACCATAATCAAAATGGTATCCCATATACATTTATGTTACATGTTAATAACCATGGTCAAATAATCCAAAACAATGGTCAAACCAACTCTTCAATGGTCAACCATTGTGAAACCAACTCAATAGTTGTGAACAACAATTAACCCACTCAATGATGGTCATAAATATTCATTTATAGTAAAAAATTAGCAACCATGGTCAATTCAACTCAATAATTTTAAGCCATGGTTAACACGGTCAACAATGGTCAACCATATTTATTTATGGTTAAAAATTGACAACCATGGTCAACCATATTCATCTATAGTTAAACATTGACAATCATGGTCAACCATTTTCAAATACAGTCACCCATTTTCAACCATGTTCTCCCATAGTCATCCATGGTTGACCACAGTTAACCATGGTCAATCATGGTCAAATAATTTGATGTTGTTATATAATGAACAAAATTTGATTTTCTATGTCATTAATAAATACTAATCTTGTGATGTGATAAATGTAGAAAATACACATAGATTCAATTGATCTTGCAATATGGTAAAACAAAATACTTTAATCTATTCTACAAATTGCAAAAACCAATTACAATCACAAAATCACATGAAAAGAAAGAGAAATAATTTCAATCGCATAACACAAATATTTATCTAGGGAATTCTTAAGCTAAAAACCGTGCTATTTGTATATTTCATAAGTGAAGAATATGACATAAAACAATTCTTATCTAAGGCTTGAGAGCTCTCTGCACTAAATTTGATTGTCTCACTCTATCCTAGGCCTACTTTGGTTCAATGCTTAACCAATTTCTTTCCTCTGGATGCCCTTCCTTGCTTGCACAATCCCTAGGGAAATTGAGCCCCTCTTAATTAGGAGAATCCCAATTAATGATTGTGCAATACATCTAAGGCATTCTGCTGACCCTGTGCATGACCTGTACAATTTTCTAATTATACAACTAATATTACACTTCCCTTTAACTCCAATCTCAACTGGGTCTTCCTCAGAACTGAAATGAAACAACTATTTATAATGAATTATCAATTATCTGATTGATCACTACATGTGAATTAAGTCATATTTAATTCATTGGACCTCTCACTAGTTCCTCCATCTGTTAGAACTAAATAAACTGATTTTAACTCAAATAATTAATTTAAATATTTACAACTCAAAATAAACTATAACTGGACCCCCTAAAACTTATATAAAACTCTACGTGCCTCTAGTTTGACCCTCAACTTGAATTAACTAAGCTAACTAAGTCTTCTTAACTCAGTTAACTTGTACAAGCTGTCATGTGATGTGGAATTACAATTTCCTTATAATTTAATTAAGGGAAAATTAAATTAGAATCCTCTTCTTGTTGCCAATTTCAACACTCCCTGTCAACAAGAAATGGATTGTCTTCTACCTCGATCCTGCCTCTCTGAACTCGAATTTTTCTCTTAATAATGCCTTCATCAAGATGTCTACATCCTGCTACTTTGTAGGAATGTACTCTAATGAAATAATCCTCGTCTGGACACAATCTCTGAGATGGTGATACCAGATATCAATATGCTTGGACCTGTCATGAAAAACTGTATTAACCGAGAGTTTGATGCAATTCTGGTTATCACAATAATTCATTTTCATATCTATCTACTAATCAAACAAACCAACAAGTATATTCCTCATCTAGATGGCCTCACAAGATGCTTGACTAACATCCATGTACTCTACGTCTATTAAAATGAGTCCAAATGATCTCTACTTCCTATTGTATAAGGAAATTGTTGTTGACATAATACTGAAGATGCCTGCTGGTGTGATATTCCTATTGGATGGACTCCTTGCCTAATCTGCATATGTGAAGCCTTGAAGCTTCACTCCCTCTGGCTGCTTGTACCATAGCCCAAACTATGTGGCGCTTCTGAGGTATCTCAACACATGCTTTCCTACCTTCCCATAGAGCTTGGTAGGCTTAACATAACCTCACTAGGCTGGTTAACTTCATAGAATATGTCTGGTCATGTGTTCACCAAATACATGAGTGAACCCGCAACCTTCCTGTAGATGGTAACATCTACCACTTCACCTGAAGTAGCATCCATCTTCCTCCAGTTCCCTACTAGAGGAGTCTCCATGGGTTTGCTTCTCTCCATGTGAAACTTCTTTAGAATATCATTGGCATACTTGCCCTGAGATACAAATAGTTCCTCATCCCTTTGCCAAATTTCCAATCCAAGGAAATAATGCAAGAGCCCCATATCCTTCATCTCAAATTATCTTGCAGGATCCTCTTTGCAAGAGTTGATGAGATTCTCATCACCTATCAGAATCAAATCATCGACATAAAAGTACAATGATCAATAGTTTACCTTCTACCACAATATGGTAAGTGTTCACATCTACTTCACTTTTGGTGAAGTCTAACTCGGTGAAGTAGTTGTCAATCCTAAATACCAAGCACGAGGTGCTTGTTTCAGTGCATACAACGCTCTCTTGAGTCTAAGCACATGTGACTCTCTGTCGAAGGTCTAAAAACCTTAAAAATATTCAATGTAAACCTCTTCCTCAACCAATTCATTGAGGAAGGCTATCTTTACATCCATCTGATGTATCTCCCATCCCATTCGTGCTAAGAGTGCAATAATAGATCTAATTGACGGGTACCTTGCAACCGGAGTAAAGGTATCCTTGTAATCAATTTCCTCCACCCGATAGGGAGTTTTCCTGCTTCACCTTGTAGAGCCATGTGGATTCTACAAATGAATTTTCCTCTAGTCATGGGACAACTTCCCATTCATTATTTCTGATAATGGAGTCATACCGCTATGGGGACTTTCTTCCTACTCCCACATTCTCTTTAGGGACCTTCTGCCTGCAATGTGATGTGGTTGCTCCCACATTCTCTCTAGCATCAAGCACCAACCTGTCATCCTCTTTGGTGTGCTTCCTTCCGTCTCTTGATGTCTCTGCATGAGTGGGTGCTTCCATTCTCTGTTCGTCTACTTGTCGTTGCTCCACATCTTGAGGTTCTTCTTTTGGAGTGAAGAGCTCCTCAACTGCATGCAACTTAAGCTCCCTCTCAAGGGAAATTCACATGGCCTTCTTTTCATCAAATTTCACATCTCTCCCAGTGACCACTGTCATCCTGTGAGATGGAAATTACACCCAATAGTTGTGAGGTGTATCGGTGTACCCCTCAAATATTCCTAACTCAGCTATTGGCTCTAGCTTTTTCCTGGCATCTTCAGTTACATGGAAATAAAATCATGAACCAAAAATTTTAAAATCCACCACATCTGGTTTCTTACGTGAAAAAACTTCCTCTAGTGTACTCATCTCGAGAATCCAATGAGGAAATTTGTTTTGCACAAATAATGTTGTGTTGCATGCTTCAACCCACAACTGAAATGGTAGGCCCTGATCATACAACATTGCTCGTGATGCTCCAACAGTAGTTATATTATTCCTTTTTTCAACCCCATTCTACTGTGGGTTATGAGGTACTATCAATTCTCATCAAATTCCTTCCAAAGCACATAAATCCTTGAATTCATTCAAGATATATTCTCCACAATTGTCACTCCTCAAAACCTTTACCTTCTTCCCTGTATCTTTCTTGACAAGTGCTTTGAATTCACAAAATTTTGAGAACGTATGATCTTTCTTTTACATGAAAAATATCTAACACTTGCATGAAAATTCATCTACAAAAATAAAATAATAACATTGTTTTTTTGTGGATGCTATTGAGAACGGTCCATGCACATCCGAGTGAACTCTTTAAAGAATCACCTTCGCTTGACTATCCTTATCTTGAAATGTGGCTTTGGTGTACTTCCCCAATGTACACCATTTTCATGTATTTCACTGCTCAAGTGTAACCTTTGGAAGTCCTGTAGAAATATATTGCATGATATTCAAAGTGCGATCATATCACATATAGTGATACATATTTCCTGGGCTATAGGCTAATAAATGTGGTTGGGCAGTATATGCCCACTACTAGATTTAAACGAATTTAAATCTAACAGTAGGCATATATTGTCCAACCATATTTATTATCCTATAGCCCAAGAAATATGTATCACCATATGTGATATGATTGCAGTGAATTCAAACAAATGAATACTTGATTAACAATTAAGTCTTTATAACCAATTAAATCCGAAATAAAAAAATAAAAAAAAGAGCTAAATTATTCTCCACACTATATGCATTAATTATATCACATTGGCACATCAACAAATCCTTTGATTAAAAACTAATTCTTTATAATCCATTAAATTCCAAATAATAAAGTTTAAAAAAGAAGAACTTAACAAGAAATTATTTTACACACTATCTCCATTAATTATATCATGTAGTTGATATAAAATAATCGAAGGTTTTGTTACTCTAACAACGTGAATACTTATTTTTTACAAAATTTTCTATTTTTAAAATATAAATACTCGAGGTTAGTTTTCTTAACTCATGGCAGCCAACTGATTATAACATGGTTTTTGAGGTAACATGCATGAATTAATGCTTACAAGTACATGGCACATGCACAACTACGTAATGCTTATCATATCAACAAGTGACATGTATATAAACAACTAAATCCTACGTGAGTGATTATTTTTTGCTTGATGATTATTATCTAATTTAATTACCCACGTCAATTTTTTTTTTTTTTTTTTTTTGAATAATTTGATTATTGGGAGTCTTATTTTTTGAGTTATCTACTATTTAATGTGGTGTAGAATATACTGCTTATTGTTAAATTTAAATTCATTTAAATTTAATAATATGCAGTATATGCCACACCGCATTAAATAACTAATAGAAAATAAGCTTTGTTTTTTACTACTACTTACATATTGCAATGATAGTAGGTGAATGATTATTTTTTGGTTGAGAATTATTATCTAATTTAATTACCCACGTGTGTATTATGTGGACTTTTTTTGTATATGTACTTTGAATAATTTGACTACTACTTACACACTGCAATGATAGATTCATATATAGAGTTTTGATCACCTTGTTATTTTGTAAAAAACCCCATACATTTTATATTATGTATTTTTTATTTTTTATTTTTATTTTTAAATTTCATAGTGCCTTTCTATTTTCATATTTTTATAGAGCAAGTTGCTATACACATTGTATCAGTTGCGTTAACCTCAACCTGCCCGAAGGAAACCAGGTCTGTCGGCCACCGCCGAGAGTTAAAAGCTAACCAAAACTTGAATTGTCTTTTTCTTCTAACTACAACTTTTATCACTTTAGCATGTCCATAACATTTTTAGCTGAAACAAAAAATATAACTAATATCTGCCAAAAACATTAGAAAAAACTATACTTTAAACAAAAATCCCAACAGAAGAATCGACAGGGGTTAGGTCCTTCACTGTGGTGCCCAACAGTTCCACTCGTTGCATACTTTGAAGCTGTCACTCTATCTTTTCAATTCTGGCATTTGTCTGGATTTGAACCTTCACCATCTCATGTATGTCTTGTTTCATTTGTTGAAGTTCAAAAAGCATAGAAGAATTGTCTTCTTTTTCTTCCATGTTAGCCAATGCCTTTGCTAGAACACATTTCATTTTCCAATTGTCTTAACTGATTGCTGAAAGAGGGATACACGACCTCTTGTGCTTCTTGGGTCTGATATGAAGTCCATTTTGACAGTCTGTTCCTTCAGGTCTTCATCTTCACTGTCAGTTTGTCTCTCCCAACCATGTATTGTATTTTGTATATGAACCAAATTCTCAGATTCATACACATCAGTTATATTATGTATTTTTTTTTTTGAAATGCTACAATAACTAATGCATCATCTAAAAGGTCCCATAGACTTCACTCATTGTATTTAAGTGGATTCTTTTAAAGTAAGTTGTTTTCAAATTTCAATTTATATGTTTCATAATTATATATCTAACTTTATGTGATTAAATTTTGATGAGATTGATATTTTTGGGAAATTTATCTTAAAATTTCAATTCATACATACTTTTACATTAGTATAGTGAGAGATAATTAAATAATCTTTAATTTTAGTTATATCACTAAAATTTTATCTTTAAATTTATTTATACCACTAAAATTTTATCTTATAACTTTCACTATGCAACAAAAATTTTATGAAATTGAATTTATAACAAAACTAAGCTTACATAATTAAGGAGATATAGTAGTTGTAATGTCAACAAGGATAAATCTCAAATTCAAAAAACATATATGTATTGACATGGACTACCATACATTTTATTAATCCTTTACAACTAGCATATTATTCTTTATCAATTGTTTGATATTCAACAACTTGCATATTTTTTTATTAGGATAGGCGAGACATATTGACTTACATATTTTTCTTGTTTAATTGTCATTTTTAGTTTTTTTAATGTATAAATAGATTTAACATCTTGAAAAACTCCTAAAATATTAAAATTATGCAAACTACACAACTCAAATCTACAAATTCCCACCAAATTACATAATATATATATATATATATATATATATATATATATATATATACACCAAACAAAGAAAAAAACCTAAAATAACTCCACTAAAAATATTTTTATGCTGTTTTTAGATGTCCACTTACCATTAAAATTTTACATTTTTTTTCGAAAAAAAAATAACACTTCAATAATAAATTCGTGAGAGTATATATATATATATATGTGTGTGTGTGTGTGTGTGTGTGTTTTAATTTCTGGTTTTAAAACGTAAGAAATGTTAGATCTACGACTTTTGTGATCTATAATATAGGGGTAAACCCATGAAGTTGGGTTACACTTTTGTGAGAATCAGGGGTGGAAAACTCTTTTTCTCAACAATTTGGATGAAATGTTATAGAATTCGGCCGAACTTTTGAAATTATTTTGGTTCAACTCATTCTGTCGTTTACATTGACGGCGTACTGACGGTGTGGGAAAACTATAAACATAAGTTCGACCGAACTCTTAAAATAGTATGGCCGAACTTTAGTTTATAAATACACCAGCAAAGACTTGTTAACGGGTTTCGGGCTTATTAGCATCTGCGTTTGTTGTGTTTTTGTTTCGTCTGCCTCTGCTATGTTTGTGTTTCGGGCCTACGTTTGCATCTGGTTCTCTGCAGGGTCTTGGCAGAGTCTTTTTGTTCAGCCTCGGCTCTGAATTTCAAATTTCCAGGTTGGCACCACCTGCTTTCAAAATATAAATTGTTGTCTTTGCTGTAAATTCTATAAATATATAAGTAGAGGTCTTGAGATGACTACATTTTGTTTGGCTGTGTTCCAGTCCAATAATTATTTTGTGTGGCCGTGTTCTAGTCCAATAATTATTTTCTGTGGCCGTGTTCTTGCTGTGGTGACTGTGACTTTCAATTAGTTATTTTTAGGTGATTTATAATTATGTTTAGGTGTTTTAGTTAATTTCAGTTAATTCAGTGAAGCTCAGTTATCTACTATTGCATGTTTACCACCTGCTTTCAAGAAATAAATTGTTGTCTTTGCTGTAAATTCTATAAACATATAAGTAGAGGTCTTGATATGACTGAATTTTGTGTGGCCATGTTCAAGTCCAATAATTATTTATAAGTAATAGCAATGGTTTGTCACATTTTTAGTAATTCATTGATAAGTTTTCTAACCATGTTTGAAAGAATTGATCGTTGCAATCCATTTCTCAACTTAATTGAACCATGCTCGACATTCAATGGTTTACTTGCCATGTTCAGAGTGCCATTTAGTTGCTTATAATTCACGTTGATAATTGAACAAAATTATTCCCACAAACAAAATTTTAACAGACTTATGAATTGAAAGAATTATAATCAGAATGAAAAATACTCACCCAAAAAGGACAGATCGGATGATGCTTAACAAGCTGCCATGTTCGAAGGCTAGACACGTTAAAATATTACGCAGAACACTGGGAAAGCAGGACCTTTCTTCTGCACTTGTTGCAGAAAGTCTTGACTGACAGAAAGTTTTTGTTGCAGAAATTCTTGACTGCACTTGTTCTACCGGTGCATAGTGCCACCATGTATGTGCTAGTCCTCCAAATCCATTAATGATTTTTTGTGCAATTTTTCTCCTCGATTGAGTAGGATATTCATAAATTTTCTTTGTAGCCCAGCTGGCTAACAAAGTTATAGAATTCTCTAGTTCTACCTTCGGTTGGCAGTTAGGCATGAACATAGGATTTGCAGGCATCTGTTGGATGGATTTTTTTAACATTGAAACTCCTGTATTTGTTGCAAACATTGGTAGTCTTGATGTACTCCCTTGGGTTAACATCAATGTATCAGTATCTGGTTCTACTTTTGGGAAAACCAAAAACTGTTTCTATTTGTCTTGTTGGGAAGCAGGACCTTTCTTTTGCACTTGTTGTAGAAAGTCTTGACTAATAGAAATGACCTCGTCCATTTCTTCTTCTTCTTGGGCTAGACTAGCCCCAAAATCCCATGTAGGTAGTTCTTTTTGAACTACACTAAAACTGTATGTCCTTTTGAGATGGGATTTAGAATCATCTGTAAATAGGGTAGATGATTGAGGTTTATCCATTATGGCTGAATAATTTGGTTTTGGTTTCGAAACTTGCTTTTTCAGTATAGCAGTTTGCATGGATAATATTGTTTCGATGGCATCTAACCTTTTGTTCAACTTTTCCATGGCCTGAGTTAGATCGTCAACTTCATGTCCTAGCCTCTCAGAATGTGCTAAGATTTTTTCACAGATCTTTCTCTCTTCAGAGATTGTTTCTTTGATAGATTGGCAAAAGGCCCTTTGGAGCATAGCTCAAAATTCCCATTTATCTATGAAAAAAATACTTGTAGATCATTGAAACTCTATGCTGTTAATATTGGACAGATTTTGGCAAGTTTAAGGCATTTTATCGAGCATGTAGATGATACCCCTTTAGAGACTACTTCCATGTTTCCAATATTTTGGACCTTTGGGTACCTATTTCTTGTGGTTTCCAATGATAGATTTCTAATAAAGGGATATATTGTAATGATCAAAAAATTCATATATAGCCAATAAATACCTCATAATCTGCAATAAGAAGGTGTTTAGATGCTTTTCTAGCTCAAAAAAAAATTAAATTAGGATAATCTCAGCTTAGAAGTTTGATCCACAATTTATAGGAAATATTCCGTATAGGCTAAAATTGACTGAAAACTAATTCAAAGTTTCCATAGGGGAATCCATGTAATTGAATAAACAAACCTTGATTGCACAACCTCCAACCAAACCCAGCTTGTGTGATCAACAAAAAAATGATTAACACTTATAGGTCAAATGAGTAGGACTCAATAGATGTAAGTGAATCCATAACTCAATGGCCTAATGTTGGATGTGTCCCACGGCCATACTAAGTCTCACTAATGGACAACCTTAAACTATTTTCATTTTCGGCCTTCCTCACTTAAGTTTTCTCTATTTAAAAATGACATGATTGACTTCATATAAAAAAACCTTCAGAAATGATTTGAAATGTCTAGACATTCGATAATACCAAGTAAAACCAACAAACAACTCCACATCTTGAAAACCATGCCATTCAGAAAATCCATTGTTTCAGTACCTTGAAATATATAGGGAAAGGAAGATAATAGAATTTTAGGTAGAGGGAAGATAAATATGTCATAACAGAACTCTAATATATAAGCACAGTCTTCAATTCCATTGTTTTGTAGGTAAATTATTATCTTCACATTAAAGCATTTTATAAGTTTACTCTAATACTTAAGGCTTTCTCCCATTAATTAAAGGCAAACTTTAAAGCCTAAAAATTGAACCTAAAGTGGCTGAACTTCCATAGGATTTTAGTCTGTCTGTTGAAAGTTAACTTCTACAAGGTTTTATAGGCAAAGTCTGTAAAGGGCCAAGTAGTGTTAACTTCTATAAGTTCTAAAGGCAGAGTCTGTAAAGGGCCAGGTAGCCTTTGGATCTCATCTTTTCTAAAAGTTGACATATTCAGTAAATTCCCCTAGTTAATCTTTGGAATAGATCTAAATAGAATTTCTTCATTTTAATAACCATAAACTGCAACCACTTTAAGGCAAACTGTGTACATGTGTCATTTCTCCCATACATGTGTCATTTCTCCCATAAATTCTTAGGAAAAGTTTTTAAAGCATGTGTCATGTTGGATTTCTCCCATTAATTTTAAAGCATGTTTTTAGTAAGTGCATAAAATAATTTTTCAAAACATGTAAATTTCATTTCTCCCACAAACTAAAGGCTTTCTCTCAATAATTCAAGGAAAACTTTAAGGCCTAAAAATTGAACATAAAGTGGTTGAACTCTTATAGGATTTTGAACTTCCATAGGATTTTAGTCTATCTATTGAGTGTTAACTTCTACAAGTTCTAAAGGCAAAGTTTGTAAAGGGCCATGTAGCCTATGAATCTCATCTTTTCTCAAAGGTGATATATCCATTAAATGCCCCTACAGTCAATCTCCAGAACAAAAATATAAGTTCTTCATTTTAATATCCATAAACCACTACCACTCCAAGGCAAACCTTGTATATGTGTCATTTATCCATTCTCCCATAAAATTTTAGGCAAACTTTAAGGCATGTGTTATTTCTATTTCATTTCTCCCAAAAACTGATAAAGGTGTGACTTTTTACATAACTTCATCAACCACCACAACTAGTTGTTTTATTAAGTGCATAAAATAATTTTGCAAACCATGTAAATGTCAATTCTCCCATAAACTAAAGGCTTTCTCCCATTAATTCAAGGCAAACTTTAAGGCCTAAAAACTGAACCTAAAGTGGCTGAACTCTCATAGGATAGTATCTCCCAAACTCAAGGCTTTCGCCCATTAATTCAAGGCAAACTTTAAGGCCTAAAAACAGAACCTAAAGTGGTTGAACTTCCATAGGATTTTAGTTTGTTGGTTGAGTCTTAACTTCTACAAGTTCTAAAGCAGTCTGTAAAGGGCTAGGTAGCCTCTGGATCTCATCCTTTCTTAAGGCATGTAAAGGGCCAGGTAGCCTCTGGATCTCATCCTTTCTTAAGGCATGTCATTTCTAGATGTGATTTCTGCCATAAATTTTAAGGAAAAATTTCATGCAAACCATGCATGAACCATGTATATGTGTCATAAATATCCCTTAAACTCTAGGCAATGCAATCTTTAAAGCATCTCATTTCTAGATGTGAATTCTACCATAAAATTTAAGTCAAACTTTAAGATAAACCATGCACATGTCATTTATCTCATGCTCATGTGTCATTTCTCCCATGCATTTGCAATAAATGTCAATTTAATATATTTTTATTGAATTTGTTTTTTTTCACGGATAAAAAGACCCACTAAATATGGTTAAAAATGGACATTATGCATAGATGTTTCTTGCTATCCCAATCCAGGGAAATCAGTGATTACATATATGCTTTCCAATATTGTGACTAGAAAAGTTGTCCAAAGGAAAATGAATATACCGGGAAGAACAACAAACATCAAGGCATATTATATTGCATTGATAGAAGGCTTGGGAACAACTATGGAGTATGAATCAAATGGAATTATAGTTTTCACCAATTCTGAACTTGTGTGCAACCAGATGAAAGGCGTGTACCAAGTTAAGAAGGAGAGGCTAAAAGAATTGCATGGAATAGCAAACAATATTGTTAGCCAATTTCAATTTTTTAGTATAAGATATTGTACAAATGTGAATAAGATGTCTGCTTATCTATTGCATGGGGCAATGCCAATTCATGATTCATCTATCAAAAATAAATTAATATAAGGAATTAGAATTATACAGGGCAATGCCAATGAAAGATTCATCTCTCAAAGATGAATTAGTTTTGAGACACTCTTCTTCAAAAATTCAAGTTTCATCTCGCAAAGATGAATTAGTGTTGAGACGCTCTCCTTCAAAATTTATTGATGGACATTGTAACATATCTTGGATATGTTTGTGTTTTTTACTTACAAATGTGTCTTTTTTAATGACCATGTGTTTTTTTCAGTTATATACCAAGTGTGCCCCCACCACACCATGTAAAGTGCAACTTAGTGAACTTCACATTTGCAACAAGTGGTGAACTTCACATTTTTATAAAATTAAAATGTGAGGACTTCAACAATTTTTTTTTTAAATGGAGTTTCACACTTTCTTTTTAATGACTGTGTGTTTTTTTCAATTTTATACCAAGTTTGCTCCCGCCATGTAAATCGAAATTTGGTGAAATTAACAGTTTTATAATTTTTTTTGCTTAAATTGAGTTTCACATATCAATTAGTGCTTTGAAAGTTATGTTTTACATAATTTGTGTACACTAAATTACATTAATTTTCTGAAACTTATTTTGAATTTATTTTAAATAATAATTTAAAAAAATAATTGTAAATGTCCACTGTAGATATATATATCATGGAGGGTGAACGACGAAGATCAACAGAATCCCATATCTCTACGATAGAGGGGGATCAGGGATCGAGGGATGTTCATGGTATTTAAATATAATCTTAAATCTCCATACATGTGTGTACATATGGAATTGATTTTTTATCAATTTTGTGAGTTAAATTAGTTATTAATAAGTTTCATTTTTTAATTTTTAGGAGTTAAGAGAAGAAGGTTGTCTACTCCATCAATGGAGCATGCCCATGGTTCACGCAATTTAATCAATGAATATGTACATGTATTTATATGTATGAATGTATTTTTGAATTGATTATAAATTCATATTTG
This sequence comes from Pinus albicaulis, assembly GCA_034641835.2. NCBI lineage: Eukaryota > Viridiplantae > Streptophyta > Pinopsida > Pinales > Pinaceae > Pinus > Pinus albicaulis. The sequence continues at coordinate 933,319,269 of CM076583.1, forward strand.
TTTATGAAGCTTCTCTCTCATCTCGTGAGGTTGGTGGTGGTTCACATTCCCTTAGAAGGCCATCAATAAGTGCTGGCGGATTACGTAAAGGTGGTGATATATATTCCCCCAAAGGCCAATAAACGGATGGTTGTGTTTTTTCTCAACCAATCGGTGGTCATGTTGGTTCTCAGCAGGGTCGATCTGGTTCTCAACACTCTCAGGGTGGGCAAGATGCTAGCCAACCACATCGAGGTGGCCATCAATTTGAATATTATTTTCATTCAATTTGTATAAATTTGTTTACATGTGTTTTTTTAATATGCAAAATTTTATATATTTATGCAGAGAATGAAAATGTTGCTCCAAATGTTGCTAAAAGAAGATGTAGGGCAGAACGCGTCATTCAAGAAGAAGGTTGTTCACCAACCACGACTTATCTGTCTAACATTTCTGATATACCTTAGGAAACAAATATGCAACAATGCACCTTAGAAAGGTGTCAACATCTTCATGCAAAATTGAAGAGAGATCTTGTGGCTTTGACTCTACTTGCTGACAGTCGACAAAGCTTGGAAATAGTTACATACTCTTTAGGCGAACTAGTATATGTATACCGAAAGCTTGGGTCAACCACTGATACGTTTGTAGAAGTGATGAGAAAAATAAAGGAAACAGTGATGGGTCCTAATAAATGGGGGGTTGTTAAAAAAGAATTACAACAGAAATGGCCAAGTCTATGTCTAATTTCAAATAAGGGCCGAAAATAAATATGTTGAAGGTGCAATATTTCAAGCACCCTCATATAGCTCACTATTTGTATGATAGACACCTTGCGGCCTATGGAAGACTCCCATTGAACGATGAGGTTCTGCTTTATTTTGCAAAATTATTTTATGCAGAATTATTTTTACAAATGAAACCCAATTACAATGACCTTCCCTCTGAATTTTATAGTCCTATAAAAGGGCGATTGTGTGACCGTAGGGGTGCTAGGCGTGATGTTGAGTTGCCTCGCCCTGAGCCACCATTGGTTAGTCAATATTTTCGTGCCAAAACTCTGCGGTCAGAGATGGATACAACTTCTCAAATTAGTCAAGAAGCAAGGGATTCCATCATTGACAATATTCACAGTGGATTGGGTGGAGTCGATGTTTTTCTGAATCGAAAAAGAGCACATGAGAATGCACGCGCTAATTTTGTGTATTATATAGATGAAGAGATTGATAACATGAGTGTTGAAGATCTCAAAACATATGAAAATAATTGTCGCAATGGTTGGCAAGACCTAATTGTTCATGAGGAAGAGGTCATGGAAACGGTATGTGTTAATGGTTAGGGTTCAATTATTTTAACACATGTACAATTTTTAATAAATACATATATACATACATTTATTTGTATACATTATTCTAACAAAAATGTATCATTATATGTTAACACCATTTGCAGTTGTCACGCTTGATGAATGAAGAAAATGTAAATTTAACGGTCGCAGCCTCCGGTTCAAACAATCAAGATGGTTCTCACCATCAAGATATGTTGGAAAATGTTATTGTTTTTTAAGTGAACATGATGATGTATAATTATTTTTATCTATTATTATATATATCGAAACATGATGAGATATTTTTAAAATAAATAATTGTTCACACATGTACATGTACATATATATAATAAAATGTTATAACAGATTCTGATTCCGTTCGATGTTTTTGGGATGGTAGTACCTTCTTCTTCCTTGGGAGATGTGCCAAATCCACCATCACAAGTATGAAAAATTTTTCACTTTTAAAATTTATGTTTTTAAGTTATATATTCCACCTCAAAAAGTTCCATTAACAAATAAGATATATCTAGATCTTGAGTTATTTTAAATTTTTTGAATTTTAGGTTTTTGGAGATTTTCTTTCCGAGCCACTCTTAGGAGATGTGCCAAATCCACCAGCACAAGTATTCAAATTTTCACTTAAATATATATATGTTTTTAAGTTATAAGTTATAAATTGAAGTTTAAAAGTTTTATTATAAATTGAGATCTAGAGATTTTGAGTTATTTTAAATTTTTTGAGTTTTAGGTTCCTATAGAGGATTTATTTTCTCCACAGACTCTAGCGATGGAGATAGGAACATCCACATCATTTCCACCATTTGAACAAGTTGTCTAACTTTTTTTTTTAATATTATTGAAAATAAGTTTATATATGCATTTTAATTTGAAAATAACATATATATATATGTTCCTGTGGGGGAAGTTTTAGTGGACGAGCAACAAATGGAGAGGGAACCTCATGAGGTATTGCATGATTTTTTTTTACATTTTTTTTTTTTACATGAAGTTCTATATATTCTCACTCAATTTTAAAACATTAAATTTTAATGTTTCTACACATTGTGTACAAGTTCCCCATGCTTCACAGGATAGCTCAAGGATCGTGACTTTGCTGGGAGAGACACTACATCCATATGTATTTGATGGATGATGCACATGCACTATTTGATGGATGATGCACATGCACACGCGCAACATTATATTTTCAATAGATTTAGTCTTAAATTTATTTTTTAATATATAGTCTTATCTAGATGTAGTCATATATAGCTTGATATTTGATACTTGATACTTGTGAGATCTACAAATTTTGGACATATTTTATGTGAACTACATTTGATACATGTGAATGCGATATATAATGTTCTTAAAACTTAAGTTTTGGATTGTTGAACTACATTTTGCATGTGAAGTAATGTTACAGTGTTATATAATTTTTTTTTGTTTTTAAAACTCAAGTTTTGAATGGTTGAACTGCATTTGGCATGTGATGTGAAGTAATGTTATGTTATAATTTGTTTTAATTTTAAAGTGTTATGGTTGAACTACATTTGGCATGTGAAATAATGTTACTTGATACTTGATACTTGTGATCTATAATGTTTTGTTTTTAAAACTCAAGTTTTGGATGGTTGAACTACATTTGGCATGTAATGTGAAGTAATGTTGTGTTATAATTTGTTTTGTTTTTAAAGTGTTATGGTTGAACTACATTTGGAATGTGAAGTAATGTTACTTGATACTTGATACTTGTGATCTATAATGTTTTGTTTTTAAAACTCAAGTTTTAGATGGTTGAAATACATTTGGCATGTGAAGTAATGTTGTGTTATAATTTGTTTTTCTTTTAAAACTTAAGTTTTGGATGGTTGAACTACATTTGGCATGTGAAGTAATGTTGTGATCTATATTAATGTTTTGTTTTTAAAACTTAAGTTTTGGATGGTTGAACTACATTTGGCATGTGATATAATGTTTTGTTTTTATTGAATAGTTGACCTACAATTGGCTTGTGAAGTAATGCTGCGATATAATGTTTTTGTTTTTAAAGCTCAAGTTTTGGATGGTTGAAATACATTTGGCACGTGAAGTAATGTTGTGTTATAATTTTTTTGTTTTTAAAACTTAAGTTTTGGATGGTTGAACTACATTTAGCATGTGAAGTAATGTTGTTATCTATAATTTTTTGTTAAATTAACACTTATGTTTTGGATGGTTGATCTACATTCGACATGTGATATAATGTTTTTTTTATTTATTGGATAGTTGAACTACAATTGGCATCTGAAGTAATGTTGTGATATAATGTTTTTATTTTTAAAACTCAAATTTTTGATGGTTGAACTACATTTGGCATGTGATTATGATATTATGTTTTGTTTTTAAAATTCAAGTTGTCGTTTTCCCAACAACAAAAAAATTCACATGAATATATGTACATGTAGAAATGATTTTACACATGTTTGAATATATATGTTAAAACGATTGAAGTACAATATATATATATATATATATATATATAAACAATTATAAGATTCTAGGTCTTGTTAGATGTGTCAAACAATCATAAAATTTTAAAAATGAATTCTATAATGTATATATATCTAGTACATGCAACATTTTTCATCAATGCATGTATAGAAAGCCACTTTTAGTTAATTCCATTCTAGAACATATGTATCCAGTACGTGCAACATTTTTCATCAATCCACATAGAAAAGCCACTTTTAGTTAACTGCATTCTAGAACATATATATCCAGTACTTCAATATTTCTCATCAATGCAAATAGAATTTAGCTACTTTCAGTTAATTGCATTCTAGAACATATATATTCAGTACGTGAAACATTTTTCATCAATGCACATAGTAAAACTACTTGAACAGTTAATTTCATTCTAGAACATATATATATCCAATACGTGCAACATTTTTCATCAATGCACATAGAAAAGCTACTTTCAGTTAATTTCCTAGAACATTTATATATCCAGTATGTGCAACATTTTTCATCAATGCACATAGAAAAACTACTTTCAGTTAATTTCATTCTAGAACATATATATCCAGTACTTGCAACATTTTTCATCAATGCACATAGAAAAACTACTTTCAGTTAATTGCATTCTAGAACATATATATCCAATACTTCTAGAACATATATATCCAGTACTTGCAACATTTTTCATCAATGCACATAGAAAAGCTACTTTCAGTGAATTGCATTCTAGAAAATATATTTATCCGATACATGCAACATTTTTCATCAATGCATGTACAGAAAAGCTACTTTCAGTTGATACTAGTGTGCATGTACCAACACAATGTACATGTGAAAACACTTGCACAGATAACATAACAAGGCAACTCAATTTTTAGTTGAGTTATGGAAGTTCTAAAACATGAATCCAAAGAGAAGAAATTGTTGGGCAGTTCAATAAAAAAAAATCCAATGGAATGCCATCTTCAATGATCCGTTCATGATCAGATTTTGACATTTTCCATTTCTTAATTTTTGTTTTTTTCTTTGATTCAAACTCTATTAACTTTATGTCTGCTGCACACACTAAGTGACTATATTGACAACTTATGACATCAGGTTCATAGTCTTCAAAGTAAACAAAATCCCCACTTTGATTAGTTTGTCTGAAAAAATAACCTTTCAGTATAATAGATCCTCTATCATATGGAAACTCATGATCATGATATTTTTCTAATAATTTCATCTTTCGTTCAGTGCAACACATTAAATAATACTTCACATTTTCATCATTGTCAGTAGGTGCAATTACAGCAAAAACATCTCTTGCACAATAAAACAAACTTATGTATTTAAATTTAGATCATAATTAACATAAAAAATTAACTTTAAAATAATTTTAGTATCTATTTCTAGATCTCTATCATTTGAAAGAAATTCAAATGTTACCTTCTCTAACAAGATCAGAAACTCGATCACCATGTGATGATATTGTCGCACTAGAAGGAAAAGCCCCTCTAGCGGATGTTTTTAAGGAACCCCACAGAAAAATACCCTATACATCAGTTTCTAGCGGAGGTTACTAGAGGAGGTTGGTGGGCGGAGGGTTTTGCAGATGGTTTCCTCTCAGTGCGCTTATCATTACATGTCGCCCTGGTGCACTCGAACCAAAAAAGCACCAGTGCGTACCAAAAAATTGGCACACCGGACACCATGCACTCCGTACACACCCTCCTGATGCGTCTTATGATTCTATAGCACTGGTGTGTCATAGATATTCTACGTCGGTGCATTATAAAACACAACACCAAAACCAAGATGACCTGGTGCGGTAGAAAGAAACTGCACTGGTCCATCATAATACATTGCGCCAAAACACAAACCGACCGATGCATTTGTAAGAAACAGAACCAGTGCGCCTATAAACAACGTGCACCGGTAAAGGGTTATATTAAAAAAATAATTACGGCAAAATATCCCAGATTTTTCAGTTTTCTAGTGCTTCTGAGCTCTCAATTACTGGTGCGCACCCTACCATAGAACGCACCTGTGTGCCCGAGACATTGGCACATCGGACAGCTTGCACGATGTACACACACATTTGGGGCCTCCTATTTCCGTAACGCAGCAGTGCTTCACCGCTCTTCCATGCCGGTGCATCATAAAACAATGCGCCAAAACATAAATGCGTTGGTGCGTTCTTATGAAAGAGCACCGGTGCGCCTATAAAACACGCGCACCGGTAAAGGGTTATATTAGAAAATTACGACAAAATAACCCATATTTTTCAGTTTTCTAGTGTTTCTAAGCTCTCAGTTACCGGTGCGCGACCTCCCATAGAACGCACTGGTGTGCATGAGACATTGGCACACCGAACAACTTGTGCGACGTACACACACATCCAGGGCCTCCTATCACTGTAACGCACCGGTGCTTCACCACTCTTCCACGTCAGTGCGTCATAAAACACCGCGCCAAAACAAAAAAGCGTCAGTGCGTTCTTACCCAAGAGCACCGATGCACCGATAAACTGGACGCACCAGAATAACGTTACATAAAAGAAATTTTAAGGCCAAAAAAATGGTGCTTTACGATTATTCGGCACCTGTGCTTTACGGATTTTCCGCCTCGGTACCTCATCAAAATTTCGTGCCAAAACTGAAACATCGTGGTGCGATGTTATGGAAATATCCTGGTGCATTATATAAAATGCGCCAAATTTAACACAGCCTGGTGCAGTTGTAGGTAAGCGTACCGGTGCGCCTATGAAGCCCCACGCACCGGAATAGGGTTAAATAAAAAAAAATTACGGCCAAAAAGCTTCATTTTTTACTTTCCTCAGTGCTCCAGAGCTCTCAAGCATCGGTGCCATTTCCCTTTGTCCGAGCCGCCCTGACATCGGTGCTCTCATTGCACCCATTACACACACTACTGCTCTGCATTGGCCACCAATATACAACTTTCATTTTGAAAAACGGTGGGAAAATTTTATTTTGCAAAGTTTACAGCCAATATGCCTCCTCGACGGCGAAATGTACAGGTATTTTTCTAGTTTTTCCATAATTAAGCCTTTTAGCAGATTAGAAATTGAAATAACCTTAAAAATAACCATTAAAAAAAAAAATTTGTCGCGCGGTGCGCTGGATCTGTTCGGCTCGCATCGGATAGCGGTGCTACCTGTAAAATTTACAGGGAAAACTACCACCAATGCTAATGATAGCCGCACCATTTTCGAGGCAGTACCGAAAGGCGCCCTGAATAATTTTAAAATAAAAAATAAACGACGGTGCGCTCATTTATCTAGGTGCACTATTGACCACGGAAATCACAGTGTGGCGGGTTGACAAAATTATCTGCCCTGATGTATGTCAGCACACCGCTATTCTGAACTTTGATAAAGTTAACGGTGCTTGAAAAATAGACAGCTGCACTGAGACCAGTGTGTTGTATTTCATTAGGGGCACCGGGATTGGTGCTCTATATTCTTAAGACGCACCGCGACCAGTGCGTGATTGTTTTTATGGCGCACCGACTTGTCTGTCTGTTTTTTTAAAAAAAATATATATATATGTATATTCCTAAATACATGTCTATTTTAATAATAAAAAAATTATTTAATATGGAAATGATTGAGAGAGAAGAGGAGGAACAACAACAACAACAGGCTGAACAGTATAACATGATTCCCAATGGGAGGCTCGAGAAAGGGAGAGAAATGCATACCCTCGCCCTATTACTCCAGATACACAGGAGATCCTTAGGCAAGTAGGCCTCCTCAAGTTCTATGAGGAGGCTACTTCCCTAAAGGCGCACAGTGTGTTTTTGAGATATCTTATCCGCAGGTGGAACGCCCACCAATAGGCTTTCGAGGTTGGTCCTTACCAGTGGTACACACCCACTAAGGAGGATATTTATTTTATTATAGGAATATCGAGGGGAGGGGTGGATTTTACCTCATTCCTAGACGTGCCAGCTGGTTGTGCAGCAGGGAGTCAGTTAGTTTACTCCTAGAGATACATTGGAACACATGTACTATCTCCTTCATAGTTTCAGGTACCTAGAGGTCAGTTACGTATAGGTGCTTTTGGTAGACAGGACGTGCAATACCTCTCCCTTATCGTTTCGACCATTTCACACAACACTAGTGACGGGAAATGCTTTAGTTGCTCTCTTTTATATTATGTTGATTCTTTAGTACAACAGCCACGACTTGTCAGGTGGTCTGCCATTTTTTTGCGGCAGTTTTGTGCAGCCTTAGATAGATGTCGTGCTCATGCATAAGGGAGGGTCAACTTTCCTTTTGCTTCAGAGCTGTTTTGTTTATTTTTTGAGAGGTTTCCAGAGATGAGACTTAGTTTTGTTCGACAACCTCATAGGTCGATGTTTGAGGCCCGTATGCACATGTGGGGGTAGATGATGCCTAAGAGGGGAGACACTTTGTTTCCATCTAGGATATCACATGAGTCACTGGACTTACTAGCCAGTGTTGACGAGATGTATCCCTTCATTTTGGTCCCATGTTCTTAAGCTGGCTTAGATTGGTGAGGGTGTCCCAACATCCTCTTCATAGCTGATGAGCCGCTAGATGATAGAGGTAATATTACTGTTTTATTTATATTTATTCTAACATGTTCTTAATTAACTTGTTTTTATTAAATTGTGTAAAGAAATTGTCTAATTATTGTTGTGTACTTGTATATATTTTGCAAACATTGGCTCTTTTGATGGCGATGAGATGCTAGGTCCACCACATGATCCAGCTGTGGATCCTGATGATGACAATCAGGATATGGCTAATGTCTAGCATGATCATAATGAGGATGAGGCCAGTGCAACAGAGAGACATGCTCCTGCTCATCATGGTGCACCAGTGCTGCCTTTTGCTAGGCGTGGTTGATCTGAGACCAGATATAGGATGGAGTTGGCCAACCAACTCTGTGCATTGATTGTTGATGCGGGCTTCAGGCTTTCTCATTACAGAGACATACAGGCTGACGATAGACTGTTACAGATGTGGAGAGGCATGCCGCGTGACATGTATGGCCTAATGCATCATGTCGTAGGAGCTACAACAGTAGTTACGTGACGCAGGAGGATTTTCCGTAGCTATAGGCATAGTTGAGCTACGGCACATGATGGACACGAGTCCGCGAGCAGCGACTCACATGCATCTCATGATCGTTCACCTCATGGCACGCCTGATGAGAATGATGCTCCACTAGCAGCATCTGAAAGTCATCATGGAGATGAGGCCAGACCATTGGCCATGTCCAATCAGCAACCTACAGCTACATCCATCAGTACTATTCATGATGATCATGAGCAGGCTGGACCATCGACCGTCAAGGCTGCACTATTCACTGAGTAGGCCTTCACTACTACTGCTCATATTGATGTTGTTCTACCACCAGCGGATGCATCCATCAGTACTAGTGATCAAGATCATAAGCAGGCTCGACCATTGACTGTCGAGGTTGTACCCAGCTTTACTGAGTAGGCGTCCACTTGTAGTACTGCTATTGATGTTGTTATACTACCACCAACGCCTGATCCAGGACATTTATATTACAGTTGTATATTTTTAACATTATTCAGTTATCTATATATATATATATATATATATATATATATATGGTCCATGTATATTATGTTCTTGTTCCAGTTGTACTTAATTTTCATGTTGGTGATCATCATGATGTGGCGCATATTGTTAGGTCATGTTAGATATGTTCATTTAATGTTTAGCTTGTAGATAGATGTTTATATGTGATAGCATGAGTTATTTGACATATTGAGATGTATATTTGATGTTTGTGTTGTGATGATCTTAATATATAATGTTAATTTGATGTTTGAATGTGTTTATTAGTCGAATATGATGTTTGTACAATGGTTATCATAATCGTGATGATGTTTATTAATTAATTTAATATTAAATGACCATGATATTTATTGAATATTATGTCGTGATTGTAATTGTAATTTAAATTTTAATTGTATGTAAAATTGTAAAATTGTATTTGTATTTGTACTTATTGTAATTTAAACTGTAATTGTATGTAAAATATTTATTAATGTAAAATTTTAATTGTAATTGTAATATTTAATTTATTTTGAAATGATTGTAATTGTATATATGAAAAATTGTAAAATTGTAATTGTATGTAAAATTCTAAAATTGTAATTGTATTTGTAATTGTAGTTTTAATTGAATTATATGTAAAATATTTATAAAATTGTAATTGTAATTGTAAATGTAATTCTATGTAAAATTGTAAATGTAATTGTATGTAAAGTTCTAAAATTGTAATTGTATTTGTAATTGTAATTTTAATTGAATTGTATGTAAAATATTTGTAAAATTGGAATTGTAATTGTAAATGTAATTCTATGTAAAATTGTAAATGTAATTGTATGTAAAATTAAAATTCTAATTCTAATTGTAATTGTAATTCTTGTATGTGAAATTAATGTAAAATTGTAATGGTAATTTTAATTGTAATTGTAATTATTATACTTTTAATTGTAATTGTATGTAAAATATTTGTAAAATTTTAATTCTATTAATGTGAAAATTTTAATTGTATTAATGTGAAATGATTTTATTAAAATATTTAAATTTGTAAAATTTCAAATAATTGTAAAATAACAAATCTAGAATAATAGGAATTTTTTTAACATAATAAAGTTTAGAAAATAATGAAAATAAATTCATGTACTTTATAATTATCATTATTTTATTATGATCTTACATACAAAAAAAAAAACTTTATACAGACAGGTGCGCTTATTATCATAACATGCACCGGTGCGTCGTATAAATAAGATGCATCGGTGTGTCACAACTCCTCCGCACTGGTAGACGAATAAACGCAACTTTATTTTCTTTAAGTGAAAAAAAAGCGCAATTTGAAAAATGGGCAGCAAAATATTTTCGAAAATCTAATTTCATAAAATAATTCTTTAAATACTAAACACTTTTCATTATTTCACTATTTTTGCTAAAATTTTCAGCCAAATATTTGCAAGAGACAACTTGGAGAAGGAGAGCAGGAGGACACTGCAGAGCAGCGAAATACGTTCGAACAGAAGTATTCAGAAAATAAAAAACCAAACCTCTGGTGATTCAAACCCTGTATCATAGAATTTGAAACCATCTCGTGATTAAATTTGATTATTTTTTTACTTTTTTCTGCAGTTGATCCATTTTTACCCTAAAACCTTCATTTTTTGTTTTTCCCTTTCTTCTCCCTGTTTATGTGATTTCAAAATTAGGGTTTTTCATTTTATATTGACATCCAATCCACGGGACGATTGCATAGTCAGATCCCAATCCATTTAGCCATTACATGAATTTTTGAAAAAATGGATTTTTCTTTATCGATGCGCCCTGCGTATTATACTGCACTGTTGTTCTGTATTATACAGAGCACCACAAAAGTACTGTAGTAAAAAAAAATGAAAACATTTTTTCTAAATCCATGCGCCAAATCTAAAATAGGGCACCGGTGCTCCATTTAACTAGGAAAGCACCGTACGGTGTATTACACCATTTTTGTGGTGCGTTTATAATTCCCCACACACCATTAGGTCTATTACAATGTTTTTTGTGGCGCATTTACAATACCCAACGCACCATATGGTGTATTATACTGTTTTGTGGTGTGTTGTTAATATCCAAACGCACCGATGGCAGGGCGGACCTCGTGAAAGACGCACTGATACTTTGAGATTTATTTTCTACCTGAAAAGTTGATAATTTATTTATAAATATATTAATGAATGATATGGTACATGTTTCAAATTGACAAAGAAATGTCTAAAAAGAGATCAAGTAACAAAAATACGGTTAACACATCAAGAAAAGCAAAAAAGACAAGTTCTTTGTAAATTCTTTATAAAAAATATTATTTTTGAACTATATGTAAGTTTAACTGATATGTATTGTTTACTGTGTATCATGCAGAGCCACAAAATGATGAAGCTCGATATGATTATTTTTTATCTAGGACCAGAAGAGCGCAAAAATTTAATGGAAAAATTGCAAAAGGATGAATCAGGTGAATGAAAAAATACTATCAATCCAATATGTGTTTCTTTTTTAAATTATAATTAATAATATACTTAAAATTATTAGATAACATGTGTCAAACAGTCTACTAATTCACATCTATTTAATTTTGTACAGGGACCAACAACTCAGAAAGATAATGTTGTTCTAAGAAAAGAAAAAAATAGAACATGCAAATGGAAATCAATTTCTCCTTAGCTCATCTGGAGTGGTGCTGGAAGTTAATGAAAGGGGAAAAACTTTTACAAAATTTTGAGGGATTTAGTGGAACGAATGTATAGACGTTCTTTGCAAAAACAACAACGTGCTTCAAATGTAATATGTAATCATTGAATTTTTCGATCATTAGGTACAATAAATAAACAAAATTTAGCATTAAATATTAATTTTCAAGAATTTTCTTGCAGAAAAGAAAAGAAAATGGAACCCATTCAGCGCATAAAACAGGACAACAAGGAAGAAAATGGTTGATCTCTAAGTTTGTGAGTAATTGTTACTTCCTTATAACAACGTAACTAGATTTCATTTTTGTATTTTTTAAGTTGTTTTACAAAAATCATCATTGTCGAATGTATTCAAACAGGTTTTAACATACAAAGAAGAACCATTAGATGAATTGATTGAAATTGGGTTAAATATGGGTTGTGAGTATATGTTGGCATATTAGAATTTAATTGTGAAATTTGTAAGCATCTATCGATCTTGTTTTACTTAGCTCTGTCTATAATTAATAGAACAAAAACATCTTTTATATTAAATATATGATTTTTTATGGGGTATAAAACTTGCAGGAAACAAAGTATGGAACTGCGCTAGCAGATGAAATTTTGAAATATGGCATGGTACATGGTTTTGAAAGAATGTGTATAATTTATGAGTCAATTGTTGCTATGGTACGTCATTTTTCTTTTCGATTTACATTGATGTATATTATTTAATATTGAATTTTCATTATTCTCACCAATGTATATACACTCATTTCAGTTTATTTTTATGTTTGTAGATGGAAGGTGAAGAATAAGAAAACAATCAACGCCATGAACAAAAAATTCCTGAAAATAACCCCAAGTCATGGAAGTAGCTCTAGCAGTGACAGCAGTTCAAGCGAAGAATGATGATCACTATGTTTGGATATCAAAGCAAGGCGTTTTATTTTTTGAAATATATATGTCTGTAAAATCAGACATTTTGTTTAATGTAATGGACATAGTGTCTCAATTGAAAGACAAAGGGATACCAATAAATGTCCCATTTTGTATGATAAAAATTGTCTTATATATATATAATAAAATATGTTTTAATTTATTCTATTGCATTTTGCATTGTCATTCTCAAATGCACTAATAAAAATTTAATTCATATGAATATTGTTATAAGATATATATGTGTCGACTTTTGATGAATAATGAATTTTAAAAAACCACAATAATTATGATATGATATAACAAATTAATCCAAACATCACATTCAAATGCATTAATAAAAATGTAATTAATATGAATATTGTTATAAGATGTGTTGACTTTTGATGAATAATGAATTTAAAACAATCACAATAATTGGACTGTCACAGGTCGATGTTTCTAAAAAATACAACATGAAAACCGATGTGTGTCAGTAACTGTACACCGGTGCGTTTATGTGCCTATACACACCGGTGCTATTATACGATCTATGGGCACCGCACAAATACTGATACCAGTTATTAATATCAGTGCGTTTGTGTGATACTGCACACCGGGGCGTTTACGTATTTATAAGCACTGGTGCATTTTTATGATCTATGGGCACTACACGAATACCGATACCAATTATAAATCTCGGTGCCTTTCTGTGATACAGTGCACCGGTGCATTGATAGGGCTTATGGGCACTGCACAAATCCCAATACCAATTAGAATGGCCTTGTGCGTTGTATGACCAACACTACGCCCGGTGCGGTTTTACACCTAAACTTCCTGGTGCATTGGACTGGCACAGCCCTGGGGCGTCGTCGGCATGTACGCACCGGTGCGTTAAAGACATAGTAGCACACCAATGAAAAAACATCCGTAATAACCTCTAGCCGCCCATTTTTTTTTAGTTGTGTTTAATTTCCGTTAAAAGCTCCGCCAAAACCTCTGTAACCATAAACGAATGTTGTATCAAATATTTTTTTGACAATTTTAGCCAAGTTTATAACACTAAAAACCTCCTTTATAACCTCTGCTAGAGGGTCTTTTCCTTGTAGTGTAGTCTCCTCTTATTGCATTTCGTCAAACATTGCAACAGACATTTTCCACTTTGTTTTAGCTCTATATGTTTCCAATCTTTTACATACATTTTGTTTTCATAAACATCATTGGATTTTGTGTTTTCTATGTAAACATGACAAAAACAAGAATATTTTCTTTTATCCAATGCAAAAACATTTGTGGACAACTTTGTTTTAGTTGAATGCAATTTTCTAGTCCCTTTTATTGTTTCAACATCATTTCCAATTGATCTATCTACATCTTCGATCCCAATATGCCCAAAAATATATATATATATATATATATGGAAAATTCAAAGAAGAATGTAAATATGATATCAAAATACCATCAAAGATAATCATTGTGATAAATGTACACTGTTTAAAATTGGATATCCAATAAAAATTAAATTTAATGTACCTTCGCACTTCCCTTGATTGGTTAGTCTCATGGCTTAGAGCAGTAATGCACCATTGAACAACTTCTTTAGCGTCCACAAGTTGGTTTGCAGAGGGGTTCATTTGATATCTTCGAAGTGCTCGTTTTATGCATGCCCCTGCACCGTCATGTTCTCCTTTTCCATGGCCAGTCTCAAAGAAATTCCAACAATGTTTAATGCAGGTTTTCTTATGAAGAAAACACAACCAAAAGAATAATCGTGAAGATTTGAATTGACTTGCACATCCATCTGACCATATCCAATGTTCATTGAATTTTATTCCACAACTTTTCAAGGAGTCATAAAACTTTCCACTATTTATATTTTGTATCACATTTTCCTTCATTTTTTTTTATCTTTTGTTGATTTTTGAATACCCAATAAAGTTGTAGCTTCTTTTAATTTCCTTAATGATAGGAGACATTTCAACATTTAAGCTTGAACTATCACATTTTCCTTTATGAAGTACGTACCAAAAATGTGTTTAACACGATATCGTATAATATGGTCAGCTATTTTATCTCCATATGTGTGAGTGTCAAAATTTTCTAACAACTCATCATTGACATTGATTTCATTTGTACATATTCGAATGAATAGTACATAATAAGTTTAAATATTCAATAAATAACTAAATTAATAAATATGTATAATTTCAATAATACGTGCATGTGTTCAACATATATATATATATATATACCTTGTGAGTCAATTTCTTCACTTGAATTTCTTTCAACATTTTCACCATCTTCAATCATTGGTTCAATATCTCTTTCACTTTCTCTTTCAAAATTTTGTATCTCATCATCAATGTTTTGAGGAATATCTCTCTGTTTACATTGCAAAATATTTTTCAAATTAGTTCATCAAATAAAAATTAAGCTTGAACACATTTTACACTAGGAAAATTTTAAATATCAAATTCATAATATTTACATTTACATACCTGCTTCAACTTCTAGTTGAGATTGATTTTCCCTTTCAATATTTGAGAGTGCTTCTTTCTTTCTTTTGCGAGATTCTCTCCCTTTTTCTCTATGTTCCTCAGGGTCTCTTGTTCGATCATATTTTCTCGTGCAATTCCTTTGATTTCCCATGATAATAGAGTATGAAGTTCAAAAAATTTCCTCCAAAAATTTAGACAAAAACTCAATTAAAAAAAACATTACAAACGATTTAATTTAAAAAAAACTCATTTTAAAAATTTTGCAAAAAATATATAATTCAATCCAAAACACTTACTTTAAAAAATCCAAGAAAAAAATGTCTTATAAAAATGAAATGAAGCTCAAAATATTTTCTTCCAAGTCCTCCAAAAAAATTTCATTTAAAAAGTTAGACAAAAACTCATTTTAAAATATTTACTTCAACCAAAAACACGTACTCTAGAAAAATGTCACTTCAAAAAATACCTCCAAAAAATGTTCATTGAAAATTAATTCCAACTTCTTAAAAAATGCCACTTTAAAAAATACTTCAAAAAAGTCTCTAAAAAAATATCACTTTAAAAAATACCTCCAAAAAATGTCCTTTGAATACCAAGCCTAAAAAGAGTTCTTTCGAAATTAAGTCAAAAAAATGTCCTTTGGAAATTAAGCCCAAAAACCTCTCAAAACAAAATACAACCAAAAAAATGTCCTTTGAAAATTAAGCCCACAACCTCTAAAAACAATGAAAATTAAGCCCAAAACTTCTAAAAACAAAATACCTTTAAAAAAAAATGTCTTTTGGAAACTAAGCCCAAAAACCTTTAAAAACAAAATACATAAAAAAAATGTCCTTTGAAAATTAAGCCCAAAACTTCTAAAAACAAAATACTTAAAAAAAAATACCCGTGAAAATTAAGCCCAAAACTTCTAAAAACAAAATACCTTAAAAAAAAACAATGAAAATTAAGCCCAAAACCTCTAAAAACAAAATACCTTAAAAATAAATGAAGCCCAAAAAACATCCAAAAAATGTATCACATACCTTCAAGAAATGTCCTTTGAATGTACCTCCAAGAAAAGTTCTTAAATCCAAAACAACCCTTTGCAAATCAAAACTTTGCAAAATCATACCAAATGAAGAAATGTGCGAAAATAATGATTGCTTTTACGTCAATTTATATTGCCACGAAATGATTTTTTTGGAGGGGCTTCATTGTATTTTCTGGCTGACGGAAAGTCAAGTAAATTTTCGGCAAAACTTTTATAATAAATTTGGTCGAAATTTTGTGTCATTAAACTTGACAGGCCGTCGGCGCAAAAATAATTTGGCCGAAATTTTTTACAAGTTCAGCTAAACTAACATGTTTGCAATTATGCAGAGCCAAGCTCTGAATACATATCTTCAAGTTTTTCCTAATTAAACTCCATGAAACATTCTGAATCAACTGTCGGAACCAAGACAAGAATTTTCAAAATTAAATCTACTTTTAAGAAATACAACTTTTATGGAATTTCATAAATATTTACTAATTTTAATTAATTTTGTAATAAAACGATGCAAACAATTTTTGAAGGTCATTATGATTTAGTGAAATCAATATTCTGTATCTTCCAAAATACATTGTAAAAAAATTGAAAAGATTATGGTGCATTACATTGGTTCGTCATTTGTAATGGGTACTTTTTAGATTTTTAGTTTATAACTTATATGTTGAGAAATTTTATGCATTGTGAAACATATTCAAACTATGCAGTTTTTTCATATTGGATCAATTCAAAAAAATCTAGTAATTATGATATGGTGCATCAATTGGTTTTGTAAATATAACGAAACTGAAGTAGACTCTGTCTAGATTGTTGTAACACATTTTATTTCTCAAAAACACAAAGTTTCAAAGAATACACCAGTGCGTATTAACATGACTTCTTATGAATCCTTTGATTGTTAAAACACACACACTCAAAGAAACACTAAGTTGACATATCAAATGTGTATAAAAAAATTTCAAAAAATAAGTAATAGAAAACTAATAAAATTTCTGACAACTTTTACTTTTATCGCAAAATGAAATTCTAAACAGAAAAATTGTTTTGGCTTGCAAAGAGTTGAAGAACAGGAAAAAATGAAATTTGTTTCTCAAAAAAAGGAAAAAAAGTGTTACCCAACTTCACATTTTCACCCATGAGAGGGAATATGAATTTCCTTTAATATAATATTTTATATTAAAAGACAATTAGCATAGTTATTAGCCAAGAAAATCTTCTTGAGGCCATCGATTTCTGCATTGACTGTTGGGAATGGTCCTCGTGCTCGATAAATCGACACCATTAAAACCCACCACATTTCTTATTCATTCCAGAATCGGAACTAATCCCTTATGACTCGATTTCATTCAAACTGATCACATTTCCATTTGTTAAGACCTGGCCCCTTCTAACACGATGCCCTCTACCTTTCAGATCAAGCTTGATAAAGTTGGCTTAGCCTTGACATATTTGGCATTCTTCCTATTTGGAAAACTAATTTTTTCCTTTATTTGTGGCTTTTAAAACATTTCCAATAACATTAATTTAATAAAATCACTTCTAACATCACTTATATTATGTTAATATAAAATATTTCAATTATTATAATTTAGAGGAATTATTAATCACATCATTAGGATTTGGTTGACATTTCGGACCAAATAATGTGGTTCATCCTCAGGACAAGGTAATTAAGGATGAACCACATTAGTTGGTTTGAAAAGTCGACGAAATCCTAATGATGTGATTAATATGAAAGACAGTCATCTATACTATCTATTCTTAGATAGACATCTTTCTCATGGATTTTCTTGATGTCTTGTGGGTGAACTTTCATTTATATAATGTTAGTGAGATGTTAAAGGTGTGCTCTCTTTTTTTCCTAGCTTAATTACCGGAGGAAAATGAGACATTTTATAAAACTATCCCTAAATATGTGAATGAGAGAGTTTATACAACAATCCCTAAAGATGAGCTTTTATATTATTTAAAGAAATTTTAGGAAACACAAAAGTCCATGTTGAGATGGATGGACAACTAAAATATTTTATTGCTTTCCTTGATGTATTAGAAGAGGGTTTGTTTTCCATAATGGAAGACGTTAGAATTTCAGTAAATATTTCTTCAAATGATAACTTAACTTTTATAGTTTTGATATAAAATATGGATTACTTGACACTTTGGTGGGTTGAGGCTTATTTTGTTTAGCAATTTTTTTTACAAGATAAGTATTAAAGTGCACATAGCAAAACTTGTATATTTTTTATTAAACTTCATTTTCATAAATTAATTTTCCTTTGAAACAAGGAAAGTTCATAAGATAATTGACACTACGCAAGAAGGATTGTGTATAATAGAACATTCAAGGAGCTAGGATATGGTAATAAAGCTTGATTTCTGCAAGGCCTCTGATAAGGTTTCGTAGATTTATCTTAGATGATTTCTCACTTAGATAAGCTTCTCATATGATGTATTTAGGTGGATAGTGACATGTGTTTCTTTAATTTTTGTTGTAATATTAATCAATGGAGGAACAATTGAGTTCTTTATACCTTCTAGGTTATTGAGGCAAAGTTGTCCCCTATCCCTCTGTCTCTTTCTCTTGGTAGTAAAAGGCCCGAGTAGTGCTACAGAATCAGAAATGTGTAAATATCCTCTTGTTCTTGATTATTTACTTGCGATATTCTTTAGTTTTTATTATGTTATTCTTATCTTTCTTCTTATTAGTTCATCAAGAAAATATCAAAGAAAATACACATAGGTCAAGGACACTAGATGTAGACTAGTAGTCAGGGAAAAACCCCACTCTTAGGGAAAACCCAATTAGTAATTCTTCCTTCAATAGTGATTCTTGAGACTCTAGACATTGACTCAAACTTCCGCCACACTAAATCAACCTTCCTTGTGATCCTTCGTGAATCTGGCAGCAATAACAACACTATGATGTAGTTTCTTTGACCTAGAACTTTGACCTTGATTCTTGAGACTTCAATCTTGAGGTAGAGACTTCAATCTAGCTTCAAAGACATCAATTTAGGCCCAACACAACTTCTCCAAACAACAACATTAAGCAAAACAAACTTTGACTTTCTCTTCTCTTGGCAGCAACACCTGATGCAGCAACTGTTGTAGTATAACTTTGATAACATCGATCTCCCAAAATATAGTCGAAATTCAGAGAGAGTGGTGCCAAAATTTCGATTTTCTTCAACTCTAATAGTGTACCCAAAACCGAATCAGAAAATTCCTTCTCTTTCACTTCACAAACTTCTCTTGTTGCAGCTTCCAGATTGAATTTCTGTGTTACAGTGAGATGG
Source organism: Pinus albicaulis (assembly GCA_034641835.2). Lineage (NCBI taxonomy): Eukaryota > Viridiplantae > Streptophyta > Pinopsida > Pinales > Pinaceae > Pinus > Pinus albicaulis. The sequence goes on from CM076583.1 coordinate 933,339,075, forward strand.
TTCCAAGTTCGATTCCACTGTATATATAGGCTTGATATGAGCTTGAATTCCTGGGCTTGAGGCCGAATTGATCACCTTAAGGCTCACTTGGTGTGGAGGCTTCATAAATTATCTTTTACTCAATACTTGACCTATTTGCATGATTCAAAAGCCCAATATGGATCAATTTAAATATGCAATAATCCTATATACTAATAATAAAACCTATAAGTCCACAATCAGGACTTTGACTTAAAATAAATATGAACAAACATGAAACACATGCTTTAATAAGTCATTTAATAATAATATAAAATTATTTTCTTTATTCTTTTGACAAGTACAATAAGTATTGACTCAAGTACAATTTATGAAGACCGAACCTAGTTACATTCTTCAACACTCCTTAACTAGGGAGGTATTCATAACTCAATAGTAAATGGTAGATCTCAACTATATGAAAATTGAAAAATATTTAGACACTTAAATTTCATGGACTAGATTTTTGACTAGGAAACTCTATCCATTGGTCACTCAACAGTTTAGGCATCACAATTCCATGGACTAGATTATTGGCCAAAGAAATATATCCAAGTGAGACTAAGATGGAATAAAGCTTTCGACCTTTATAGGTACCATCAGGCTTACTTACTAATCATAAACCCAGGTAACTAGGTGCACATCCACCTGATGCCACCCTCCCAACCAGACATCAACACAAAGTGCTAGCCTGATGTATTTCTAAGCAATGATTCACTCATAAAGCCTCATCACACCTTGATCCAAAAAATCAAGAATAACCAATCTCTCCCAATCAAACTAATTGGTAACCAACATGCTATCAAAACCTCTGAGAGATTCACCGGTACAAACACAACCCCAGTCAACAATACATATTCAAGTACATAATAAAAGAAAACCTATTGGGTTTCGATGTTGCTCTGTAGCTAATTTTGGTAGGAATATTAGTTGAATATTTAAGAGAAGATTCCTCATACACTTTCCTTTCCTACTTTTTCTTAACAATATATTATTAAATCGGGTCATGCTTTCCTTATTATAACAGTACCAAGGAATTCTCCAATCATTATTATGATTCTTACTCATGGTATTCAATAAGACTTACTATTGTTAGTCCTGTCTAGTGCATGACACATGAGTTACAGAACCATAACCATTTCTTCTTCTATCCAGGCTCCCTCCTAATCTAGTGAGATCAACTTCTTATTTTAGGAGTTGGAGAATCTTTCATGGCTTCCATCCTTCTCATCCTACTTATCAACTTGTCATCTTTATGATGTACCTCCACATATTTAGATTGCAAGCACAACCATAAATATATAAGCATAAAGTTAGCCATAACATAATCACAGAAGCTTTTTCGACTTTATACATATTAGATATCCAAATGGGAGACATATACTCTTCAACATTTTTACTAGGGACTTTTATCATAAACCCTAGACTACTTAACAATGTCTTTCATTCTAGCTAGGGTTTCAATGTTGCTTTCAAAGGTATAATATACCTTTCTACAACATTTAGTAAACCCTATAACCAATATATATTTACAATATATCTAACAACCTTTAGAATTCACATGTTAGACTTTCCACTAGGGATCATACAAATCCTAGGTTTCATACAAAAGAGTCAATCAAGTTGATTACAGCTCAGAAATTGTATTTCACTATAGCTAGTTGCATGCCCTATATTTTGAATCAATTATCAAAACATATCATGAAGAGATTCTACGAGGGTTTAATGTAAATCCTATAATTCAGTAAACACATCGTGAGTAACTTCTACTAGGGTTCGATGTAAACCCAGATTTTCCATTTATAGATTCAAATGAACATACATACTAGATAATTTAATCATTACAAGGATTTATTTATAGACCCTAGTCTTTTCAATCATCATCCTAGATCTTTCAAACTTTGACTAAGGTTTGTTTCCAAACCCTAGATTCTTAGGACCATTAAAAAATAGGTCAACACACATATCTAGGAGATCACCATTATAATCACATCATATGTTAGTCAAAATTAATACAATAGACATATATATGTTGTCCTATAATAGGCTAGGGATTAAATCAAGAGAACATATACCTAGGGTTTCATTCCTAGGAATTTTCATAACAAGGATTTTACCTGTTAGACCTAACCAAAACCTAGGGTTTCGGTTCATTGTCAGATAAAACCCTTATTATATCAAAATTCAGAGGTTTTGGATTTCAAATGACATCATTTAACTAAATCAAGTCTAGAGCTTCCATGATCATATCAAAATATCAAACTTAACAATATCAAATAACAACTTCTTCATAAATATCCCTAAATAGGTTTAGGGTTTCCAACATTATCAACATATCCTTAGGTTATGGTTTTATAGAGAACCTCCTTAAGGTTATATTTGTATAAGAAATAATAGGTGTATAAAGTGGGTAGATTCATAAGGTGATGAATCATCCAAAACAAGAATCCTTTTAGGATTCAGTAGAGTTAGACATAGGAGAAATTAGTAACATATAGATGGATATTTCAAAGAGAGTAACAAGACTTTATATTTTAATACAAACATTTAAATATTTTACATTTTTTTTGACTTGTGTGGCCCTCTTATTTGATTCTTGAAGCCTTCTCCATGATTCTTGAACATCCATCAGATTGAGTCCTAGGCAAGGAATAGAGGTAGGCAAGTGATTGGTATTTAACATAATCAAAATATTAAATAACTATATGAAGACAAATAGAGGGAATGTGATACTTATCTTGAGGATTTTTTGTGGGAACCCTCCCAAGATTGAGGGAAAAGCTATAAATTATAAAACAAAGAAATATATTTCCAAGAAGATGTTAAACCTATACTACAAAAAATATACAAATTAAATATAAGAGAGAAGTGGCTTAGTAGTGCAAGTCCCTTAAATATTCTTCGGGATTTTATTTCTTTGGGGATGATGTTTCTTTAGCCATGTTAGCATGGTATTTTTATATTTTCTTGCTCCTATGATTGTAAGGGAAATCACTCCTATAGTGTCCCATCTTGTGACAATGATAACACTCAATTTTGAAAAAATCAACCTTATTCTTTAGTGCCTTATTCTCGAATCTTCCTTTATAATGAACAACATAAACATTTGAAAATTCTTCATTATCAGTTACTATGGAGACTCTTAATTCTTCTTGACTACATGCTTTCCATATATCCTCAAAGGCAGGTGCTTCTTTCCAGCTGTTGAGAGTTGAAGCAAAGGAACCCCAAGAAGATGGTAGTCTCATAATGGCTATAATCATTGTTTACGTATCTCATACTATTTCATTAATGGAAATAAGATCATACCTTATCCTTGCTATCCTAACAAAGAAAGAGGAAACAATATCCTCCTTTGTCATCTTAGTAGTTCTTAGTTCATTCTTTAGACTTGCCACTTTTCCAATGTTCTTGACGGTGAATAGTTTTGACAAAGCCTTGTACATTTCTTGAGCATGATCAATACTTTCTATGAAGGGGACAATATTGTCCTTATTCCTTCAACCATCAAATCCATAACTACTAATTCCAATTATTTGTACTTCACCCTATCAACATCACTTGATTCTTATGTAGACCTTTTCATATTTCCTTTGACTAAATCTAAGACCTTTTTCTTTTCAGGGATAATATCATCCTTTTATTCCAAGACCTATAAGATAGTGTTATAAATATTTATTGAAGATAGCAAAGAATTATTTCCTCTAGTGAAACTCTTATAACTTGATCAAGTCCTTGAGACTATCTTTTTCATTCTTCTTTCACCAAAGCTCTGATACCATGTTAGAGAATCAGAAATGCAGAAAGATCCTCTTGTTCTTGATTATTTAATTGTGATATTATTTAATTCTTATTATGTTCTTCTTATCTTTATTCTTATTATTTCATCAAGAAAATATCAAAGAAAATACACATAGATCAAGGACACTAGAAGTAGACCAGCAGCCAGGGAAAAACCACACTCTTGGGAAAAACCTAGTCAATAATTCTTCCTTAAATAGTTATTCTTGAGACTCTAGACCTTGACCCACACTTCCTATACACCAAGTCAGCCTTGCTTGTGATCCTTCCTAAATTTGGTAGTAGTAGCAGCACTATGATGTAGTTTCTTTGACTTGGAACTTTGACCTTTCTTCTTGAGACTTCGATCTTGATGTAGAGACTTCGATCTAGCTTCAAAGACTTCAATTTAGGCACAATACAACTTCTCCAAGAAACAACATTTAGAAAAAAAAAAAACTTCAACTTTCTCTTCTCTTGGCAGCAACACCTTGGTAGCACCTAATGCAACAACTATTGTAATAAAGCTTTGAGAACTTCTATCTCCAAAAATATAGCTTGAAATGTAGAGAGATTGGTGCCTAAATTTTGATTTTCTTTAACTCTATAAGTATACCAGAAATTCCTTCTCCTTATGCTTCGAAAATTTCTCTTGTTGTAGCTTCCAAATTGAATTTTTGTGTTTCAGTGAGATGATTCCAAGTGAGTTCATTTCCACTGTATATATAGGCTTCATATTAACGTGACTTCATGGGCTTGAGGCCGACTTGATCAGCTTAAGGTCGACTTGGTGTAGAGGCTTCATAAATCATATTTTATTCAATACTTGACCTATTTGCATGATTCAAAAGCCCAATATGGATCAATTTAAATTTTCAATAACACTATAGACTCAAAATAAAACCTAGAAGAACAAGGACTTTGACCTAAAATAAATATGATCCGAGCTTGAAACCCATGTTTTAAAAAGTCATTTAATAATAATACAAAATTATTTTCTTTATTATTTTGAAAATTACAAGAAGTATTGACTCACGTATAATTTATGAATCTACCGAACCTAGTTACATTCTTCAACAAGTAGGACCTTGGTTGATGCAAGAAGATGAATTTAATTATAGGAAATTAAGTTAGGCTTCAGAAAGAATCTGGCTCTTCTCTTGTTTGTAAATTATGTTCTGTAGTTTTGTTTTGGGTCTATTAGTGATTTGAGATTATTTATACATCTATTATTACTTTGAAAATGGACCTAAAATTAATTATCACTTCATGGAGAACAATCATGTTTTAGTTTTTGGATCATAATTTTGCTAATAAATGAGATTGTATAAATAACTAGTTGAATTGAACAAGATATACTTAAAGAGTCATTCAAAGTATCAACTCAATCCTCCTCCTATTTTGGTTGAATTCAATGTTGTAATAGTATGCTCAAGGCATTGTTGGAGTCGTTATCATGGTAAAAATAATATAATGAACACATCACCATCATATGGGTTACAAACACTTATTATCATAGTGAAAAATTTGAAGAATTATATTTAAAATTGATGAAGACATTGCTATTTTGACATGGATAGCAGCATCTGAATAAAATTGGAAATAAGAAGTGGACAAGTAATATTCTTTCATTGGAAGAATATATTCGTATGGATGTTGTTTAGAATTCCTTAAATTATGGCAATACATTCAGTATCACAACATTCCTCACATATTGGTGATGCACGTTGTATCTCACTATTCTTCAAATATTGGTGGTAATGATATTTGGTGTTGTAACCACCCCTCTCACATTTACCTAGTTTCACTGGCCTGTCAGGGTAAACATGAGAGGAAGAGCCACTATTACATGAACCGAACTCCTAGGTTCCATCAAGGAAGTGGGGTCGACTACTGATGAGAAAATGGCATCTCACAACAACCTACATGGGCTACATGTCACTCATAGGATGAGTAACCACCCCATGTGGCCAAAACCTGAGCTGGACACCCTTTTCTCTGACTTGAGTTGCCAACCACTCCCATAGAAATCTCTCCATTCTGTTGGAAGTCTCCAACCACATGCACAAGCCTACATCCATGTGGTTGCAACCTAAAATGTCCAGTTCAGAGCATGTGGTCCCATATTTTGAGCCTAAATTCTAGGTCAACCCCTAGACCACTACCCAAAATTCAGTGAGACTTTCGAGAATTAATAATAACATGAAAATGATGCTAGACATATAAATTTGAAGGAAAATCTTGACCTAGACTTCCTAGAACATGACAGTCATTTTTCCAAACATATCGTGAACATGTAATCTGTAGTTCATGAATGCAGATATGAACATAGAGGTATGAAAATTTTCTGAGAATCACCAAGAAGGTACAATGCCCTCTCATAATAGCTAAAATAATTTTTTTTAGATCATGCATTCATTAACCATTCATCAACTAATCAAATCATTTCAAGAGCCATACATAATATACATCATATGACCAATATATAGCCAAAAAATGAACATCATATAAAGCATAGTAGAATAGCCATCAAAGCCACATAATACAAAGTACAAGTGTTCGTAAAAATACCATAGGGAAAGAGCTCTTATTATCATATGTAAAATCCAACCAAGTCAGGGACTTCCATGCACCACCTGACAATAGATTGGGATGAACCAAATCTCTCTTTTATCCAATCACCCTTGCACCATATTCCTAACATGAATGTGGGATCTCATGGAATGAACCAAACAAAACAAAACCAAGGATTTCATAGGAAAAACCACCTCAACCCTCAACTAGTGATTCCACCTCACGGTCGGACATCACTAACACCAACAAGATCGGTCTCTACCCAAGATTTCCAAGGCTCCAGGAACTAATAACTCAACCCACATCCTTCCAGGGCTCTAGAGAGTTTGTCCAACCCAACTTCAGGACTAGTAACTCAACCCACCAAGGGCTCTAAAGAATTTGTCCAACATAGGCTCTAGGACTAGTAACACAACCCATGCTATTTCAGGGCTTGAGAGCGTTTGTTCTAGGCCACAACCATAATGAATTTCAAGCACCAATCATACGCCCACAACACCATGGCTATCCATGAAATGGAAAGACGAGGCTAAAACCATTTTCAATCTAGGAAATCCTTCATACCAATGAAATATCAAAACCAAATAACCACATGCATATATCATGCATGCCAAAACTAGAAAGGAAATCATACATGTAACTAGATACCTACAAAAAAATCTAGTTGTAGCTATTTATCTATTGTCCCCTTATGCTTTCCTACTTTCTATTTTCCTTCTTTCTCCAAATCCAAAGTATGCCACAATGCTTCAAGAATGCTCCAAGAAAACTCTAAGTGTGCAAGAGTATGAGAGAGAGAATAGAGAGAGAGAGAGAGAGAGAGCTCCAAGCTAAAACTAAAAAAAGGTTGTGAACTGATCCTCAGAAGAATTTTTATCATTGAGGCCCATATTTTCTTCATTTTCCTCTATTTTTCCTTCAATTTTCTTCACAAGTAATTTTGTGACCTTTCACCTTCATTTTCTCCTATTTTCCATTATTTGATAAATAAAATGCCAATAAATGTCACTTTGCCTTTGACAATGCCTTTGCAAATTTCCATAGTCATTAATTAATCACTAGTGATACCCATCACTATGTTTTTCCCAACATTCAGCTTGGAATAAGTGTCATGTGACCTTGGTCTTATTTTTTACTTCATGAACTTTATTACAAGAACTTTTAACCCGAGGTTGTTACATGTGTGATGAAAAATGTCATTGGAAAATTATTTTTGGAGTGATGTGACATTTCAAGAGGGATGAAAATTTTATGTCACTTGATAATAATATTTTGTAAGATGCATCATTTTGTAGTAAAACCTCTTTAAGTGTGACATATTGTGGAAGATAAAACATTTGGTCCATGTCAAATGTGAGTTTGTTAGAAAACTTTTGAAGAAAAATTTCTAAGTGTTTCTTTGTTATGAAAAATGTACATTTGTAGCAATGTGTGATGTCACATAAATGAATTTTTTATGTGAAAGCGACGTCTCATGTCAAAAAAATAGATGAGGTGTGATACAATACATTGTAACAAAATCATTTTCTTGTGATATGTTGCATCATGAAAAAATCTCTTCCATGCGAGTCATCACATCAAACTTTAAAAAACCATTAGCCTTGATATGTCACACTATAATAACCAATGTTTTTCATGTGATATTTTGCATGAAAATGACAATCATTGTGATATACAAAAGAAACAATTGTGATAATATTATTTTACGAAATGCGTCATTTTAGAGGAAAACATCTTACATTTAGATATATTGCACACTTGATAAAAGTTTTGGGAAATGTGAATTATGGCATTTTTGGGAAAAAAAAAACTGTCTTCCTTTGTCATGATGATGAGAAGTTTGCAACAATGCATGTTGTAGGATGAGAGAAACTTTTATGAGGATGCAACATTTTGCAATAGAGAATAGATGAAATTGAATACATTGCATTTTTACAAATATGTTTTTAGTTTAAGTACATTATGTCATCAATAAATAAATAAATAACTATTGTACATGAAACATCGCATGATTACAATACTTTTTTCATGTGATATATCACATGATGGCAACATAATATTTTTTCCATGCAATTTTTTCACAAAAATGAAAATAATTGTGGAACAAGTTGCAAAAACTATATCTCTCACAAAATTAGATAAATATTGTAGTAGATTTTGGAAAATAAAAATGTGAGTACGTTTAAAGACAAATTTCTAAGCTATAATATTTGGTTTTTCTCTAACACGTTACATATAGGAAAAATATTTCCTCAAAAGTAAATGCTATGCAAGAAACCACTAAAACTAAAATGCAAAAAATATATTTGCAAATTTAAAAGAAAATTTGTACCAACAATTTTTTTTAGGGGTGTCTGAACTCAACACAATCTATGCAAAACTTAGATCTTCAATAGCATAATCTTGAATTTTTTTTTTTTTTTTTTCATTTGTTAAGTAATATTGAATAAATGTTATTGAGAACCATTAAAATTATAAAACTAAAAACAAAATATTAAAAATACTAAAAATTATTATTAGGCTTATGCGAGGGGTTTAATCTCCACAAAATATTCTAGATATTTCTTGGTAGTGGCCACATCAAAGTTTAACATTTATCTCAAAAATATTGTCATTTTTACCAAAAACAAACTCATATGAACATGAATTAAATGATTTTTTGGGCATGTGGTATTGGTAACCCATAACATTGTTCCATAGTATTATAAAAATATTATTTATAAATTAATAATCTCCATGGTTTAAAGCCTTGTACATGTTTTTTTAAATGTATATATGTTTAATTCATATATCAATTCTTTATATATATATATATATATATATATATATGATTTTATTATTTCCAAAAAAATGATTAGATCACATAATAGAATTACATCAAAGAACATCTATTATATCCCTAGATTCACAAACCATGATGATTCATGGATTTTTTTCCCCCTTTCTCTTGAGAACATTAGTCCACCCTCCAAAACTATATGTCATAGGTAAGGATAAAGCTAAAATTTCATTTTCTTGAGAGAGTGCCATAGCCACTAGACCAGTGGATATCGACATATCTTTCTCTTAGGAGTGTGTTTGTATTACTGTGGGCTCACTTGGATCCTCAGATGTTAAGTTTTCCATTGATGTCTTTTGTTGTTGGGAATTGTTCTTCTTTTCACCTGCAAAATTCTTTCCACTTGTTGTTTCCTTTGGGTCTAGCCAGCCATTGTTGCTTCTTTTCATCTCTTGGGTGCATGGAAAAGGACATGCATGCTCAAAGTGCCTAGGTTGTTGGTAGGTTCTACATCTTAACACAATTTTTTCATAGTCTAATGGTTTAGAATACTCCTTGTCTCCCCCCTTGAGGACAATTTTATCTCAAAAACCTTCACTCAGGTTCAGTTCCACACATATGCGGATGATACTTCCACACATATGCAAATGAAACTTACGAATCCTTTTGATAATATTTAATTGTATACCTTGATAAATAAGTCGATGGAGTCACCAATGTCATCTAGGATATCTAGTCAGATCCATTGAAAGGGAAAATTCGTGAGGCTAACACAAACCGATACAAAAAAGGATTTCATGGTAAGGAGAGTAAACTCTCGAAACTATGGCTGAATTAGAAGGCAAACTCTACCCCCAAAGCTAAGAACTCTGGTCTAAAACCCTCTTCCTATCTTCAGGATCCTTAAAGAAAAAACAACAAAAAAAACCTCACTCTTATACCTCCGGCCATCCCACAATATTACAACTACATTTGTAATGCCCCCATCTATAACAACAACAAAAAACCTCACTCTTATACCTCCGGCCATCCCACAATATTACAACTACATTTTTAATGCCCCCATCTATTTGTGTTTCATGAATCTAGATGGAAAAATTGCAGATGCCATATGCTTCTCACAAAGAGAAAGCACCTAGGGTCCGGAATTCGGAATTTTCGTCTTCATGATGGTTGCAGTTGCAGCAACTTAAGAGCTGCAAATAAGTCACCAGGTCATGAATGTAAGAGGCATGATCAGCTCTATGCTTAAAGGACTGCGTATACAGCTTGTGATCCAGCGAGAGCTCAACGCTAACATGACAATATTTCCATAGATTAATTCTCTCCATCACCTTTTACCATAGTCGAAAATTCTCGTTAAATATTACACTCACGTCACCATGTCATGAAGGTGGCGTTTCCCACCCGTGGCCCAGCAAATGAGTAAACCACAATTGGTATTCTCGACGAAGAAATATGGTACGGACGGTTCAGTTATGCGCATATTCAGAGTTCTGTACTTATAATTTAAAATGTTTTTTTCGCAATTTTGTTTCACTAAAATATCAGCACTCAATGATCAAATTTGAAAGGTTCTTTTTAATTTCAATTAGAAGGGTATATATTTTTCAAATCTTTCCATAATAAAAATTTTAAAACAAAAATATATTTTAATTGAAAACAATATATTATCTTTACATTTATTTCATTTTTTTATGAAATTTTATCACTATTTGCTTGTCCATGTAAATCTATTTCTCAAATCAATTCTATGTCATTTTAACTTAATGAATTGTTAATGGATACTACTGGTAATTTATTTGTAAGTTACCAATTCAATTCAATATTGTCAATGTCTTTTTATTCAATGTTATAAATTAATATAAAATAGTTAATTACTCATATTATTACATGAAAGCTAAATTAAACTAAAATAAAATGAAATAAAATAAAATATATATAAACTATAAACTACTACAGAAACACAAAACCAAATAAATATGTTTTTTCAGTTACACACAATGTTTCAATTACTATGTCAATTACTATCACATGACTAATCCATGGCCACATTCAAGATCCCAATCACTATCACTATCAAATCACTGGAATAATGATATCAATATTTAATTCACCTTGCATTGACTCAAAACCAAAAGAAGCAAATGCCAAGATGATAAAATTTATGCATACATTGGATAAAGTGATAAAACAAAGGGCATAGGAGATTACGTCATGGTCATGATAAGTTGGGAAAAGCTTCTAGGTTGTATTATAACTAGGTATAGAAAATTGTTGTATGATTAGTTGGAGAAACTTCATGGATATTGGATCAATTTAATCTATAAGGTGTAAACATTTTGATTTAATGTGTAAATATTTTTCTTGGAATTAACATGATTATACTCTTGATAAGATGTTGATGTTTTATCATTTAAGTTAATTTTCGAATATAGAAATAGATTTTTGGATTGAAGAACTTTATGGCTTATATTTAAACACCTAAAATTATAATTATCTCAATTTCTATCTTGATATAACCCAAAATTTACTTGAAAATGTGCTAGGAAAAGTCTCAAAAAGTCACCTAGTTAAAGTACTACAAACATAAACATAGTATTGTATCATCACAAAGAAAGAATTTAGTATGTGAAAAAAAACATTTAGTGAAGGGTTAGGTTGTGCAAAAGATCATTGTTTAAACAAATAGGTTGTAAGGACATGTTCCTACCCCTAGGTAGTAGGAAAGGTTATTTTTAGTTGGCTCGATGGTAAATTCACGCTAATTGTTCTGGAGAAATGCAAGAGGAAAACAACTAGTCTCTAATTCAATTTCGCTCCAACTCAGCAGAAGGACGAAAGTATTTACTAATTTATTTTTATGTTCATTCCATAACTAAAGATCTCTCTAATTCATCTTCACTCCAAATCATCTCTAGTTTGAAAGTATTTCCTAATTTTTTTCTATTTTCATTCTAGGAAATTTAACATTTATGCTACCTTGTTATAAAATTTTCTTACTACAACTATATTACATGTTGTTTATTTATATGTTATACATGGGTCTATTTATATGCTTCTTTGATAATTTGAGTTAATAAAAATAAAAAATAAAATAAAATGAAAAATAATAGACCTAGTTTTATTCTAGTAAATTTAACACTTGTGGTGTTTTGTTAATCTTAAATTTGAAAGTATTTTTAATTTATTTCTATTTTCAGTTCAGAAAATTGAATACATAGGTTGTTTTGTTATAAAATTTGTTTATTATAACTATAATACATGTTTTGTATTTGTATGTCATACATGAATCTATCTATATGTTTCTTTAAAAACTAAAATTAATAGAAAAAAAAAATGAAAAGAAAAATGACAGACCCACAATTAAAATGAAAAAAAATAAACCCGGTTATAAAATTTGTGTTAAAATTCACATATTAAAATTATAATATATGTTGTTAAATTATCTATTTATATATTTCTTTAAAAACTAGAGTTAACAATAGAAAACAATTAACCTGAAGAATATATACCTTTCATATATATACTTATTTAAAAACTAGAGTTAACAATGGAAAAAAATTAACATGAAAATGATATACCTTCTATTTATATACTTCTTTAAAAACTAGAGTTAACAATGGAATAAAATTAACATTAAAAACATATAGCCGGTTTTATTTAGGGTAGTTGATTACAGTGTTTAAGGCTTTCCGTAAGGGACCAAACATACGGTGAGGGGTTATATTATACAGAAAATTAATGTGTAACTAAACTGTTAGGCCTTGGGTAAGGGACAGAAAATAAAGTGAACTATATTGTACCAAAAATTACCTTGTATAACAAAACGGTTATTTTTGCAAAGAATTTAAAGGTTTACGTTAATGTAAAATCAATAAAAATTGGTAAGGGGTTATATTTTACAAAAATAGGAAGCACGAAATTTTTTTGTTATAAACTTTGTGGTATAAAATTATTTTTTTTGCTTATAATTAGTGCCATTCATTTTATTTTTCTCTGTTTCTTGTGTTTCTATTTCTTTACTTAGTTTATGACCTAGTTTATAAATAATTGTAATAGTTTTGACAACAAAATTAGTGGTTGTTTAAAGACAAGTGCAGAGAAACTATACATTAAAAATAACATTGCAAGTAATTAATTACAAATGTTGAAAACATTAAAAAAATAAAAACCTTTTAAAGCTGAAGCAGAGCATAGGTTTGGAACATTTGCTTGGCTTTGGACCTCTCATTCAATGATGGAAAGTAACCACGATGTTAACAGCATCACAGAGATTACAATGGCCAGTCCCTTTCACATTCACTCCAACAGCTATTGGTTTTGAACACTTGAGGATCTTGAATATTGATACCATTGTTGAAAACATGAGAAAAATGAAAACATTTTAAAGTTGAAGCAAAGCATAGGTTTGGAACATTTTCTTGGCTTTGGACCTCCCATTTCGATCCAGGTGGATATCAGTGGCCACCCACTTATTCCATTTCAACCCGCACCATCAATTCTTGCAGCTTTTCACTTTTGGCACAAATTACTATTTTTAGCAGGTTTTCGGGTCCTGCACTCCCAGAGCCGTTTTGGGGCCTTAAGGATCCAGGTGGATATTGGTGGCCACTCGCCTATTCCACTTGGGGCCCCACCATTGTCTCTTTCAGTCTTTCAGTTTCTGCACAACTTACTATTTTTAGCAGTTTTTCGGGTCCTGAACTTCCGGAGCCGTTTTGAGGCCCTAAACAACGCTTTTTGGGAAAACCGAGAGAAACATGGGTCCATGCTTTGTTGTTGCTCACATCAAAAGTTGTATTCCTCGGACAGATCTTTCTAACGAGGTATGGTGCACATCAAACAGAGATTGTATGCCAAAGTTACGTCCCTAGGAAGTTGAAACACCAATTTACCTAAATGAGGCCCATAGTTTTGGCGCTTCATCTCCTAGGGTTAGGGTTTTGGATGTTTAGGGTTTTCCATTATTTCTAAATAATAAATAGGCCCTTAAGCCTCATTGTAACATAGTTCATAGGTCTGTAGCCGCCACACCTCTTCTCAAAGATACACTACCAGCACCCTAGCTAGTTTATTTCCATTATGTCTGTAAGCACACTTCAGTCATTTGATATTAACGAAATGAAGTATTTTTTCCACTGCATCTCTATGTTTATGTCTATTTCTGTATTTTATTGTGCTCCTACATAAATCTGGATCAGTGGTATCAGAGCGGTCTTCTCTTTCTCTGTTTTTCTTTGCATGTCCCCAACGCGGTCAGGGTATAAGGAGTTAGGGCTTGATCTGGATGAACCGTTGCAAGATCAGCCTCGCAAACCCTAATGACCTACCATGTCGGAAGAAACAAAAGACGAGGGAGAAGGAAATCCTATCAAAATATTGCTCGAGGAGGTCCTCCAGAAGCAAAGGAACGCGATGATGGATAACTTTGCTCAGATCCTTCAACAACTGCCCACCTACGGTGCATCTGCATCCAACAGCCACTCTGGAGGAGCCACTCCCTTCAAGGTACAGGTAAAGTTTGAAATTCCTGTATTTGAAGGTCAAATAGATGCAGGCGTCGTAGATAGATGGTTGAATTTGTTGGAAGGGTATTTCTCTGTCCATGATTTCTCCGACCGAGAAAATATTATTTTTGCACTCCTCAAAGCCGCCCCCCATGTCAAAGACTGGTGGGAAACCTACCGTGAGCAAGAGGACGAAGGGTAACCCTCTCTGTTCTCGGCCACACCCACTTGGAATTCATTTCGAGACGACATCAAGGAACAATATTACCCCGTGGGGAGCTATGAGGACAAATACATCCAATGGACCACACTGCGACAACAAAGGGATCAAGATGTGCACGAACTAACGAATTTGTTCCATACCTTGGGCACAAAGTTGGGTATTAAAGATTCAGAGAGAAATTTGGTACTCAAGTATCGCGGTTGTCTGCACAAACACATTCAGGAGGAAATGGAATTCCTCGACATTACATCGTTTGGCATAGCATATTGCTACGCCGCCAAGATTGAGTAGAAATTTAAGAAGAAGAAGTGAGATTTTGGATCTGCTAATTCGAAGCCAGGGAAAGGTGCCCCCGAACTGAAGAACAAGGGGAAAAGCAAAAGCAATGCAACTCAGAACAACACCACAAATCCAAGTAAGGACATGGGGAAGTGATGTGAATTTCATAACAGCCCCACTCATAGCACAAATGAGTGTCGAGCCAAACAGCCATTGGTGGTCGAACTAAAGGCACCCGAATCAGATGCATTTTCTGATCCTGAGTCTGAACCAGACAAAGGCAATGACAAAGGGAAGCAGATCATTGATGCGGATCCCAGTTCCATTGTTGCCACCACCAAGATCCAAAGGGAGGATCCTAAGGATCCAGAGGAGGGGGAGCACCTCTTCCATTCACAGATGTGGATGAAAGGTTCTCCATTGCAATTCCTTGTTGATAGCGAAAGCCAAAAGAACCTCATTTCAGCAAAGGTTGTGAAGCGGCTCGGCCTACCAACCATAGCACACTCGTAGCCGTGTACCATTGGGTGGCTTCACCTAGGGAGAGATCTCTACATCCGCCAACAGTGCCACCTTCAGTACAGTATCAAGCCATTCACGGATGAGGTATTGTGTGATGTTGCTCCTCTTGATGTAGATGATGTGTTATTGGGCCAACCATACTTGTGGAGATGACATGTTGTGTATGAGTCTATGCATCGTGTTGTTATTATTCTTTTGGAAATAACTTGTACAGGATACCAGAGGTAGTACCACCTCATGTCATCTTTTTTACTACTGCAAAACAACAGAGTAAGATTGTTTCCCAAACTAGAAAATTTATTTTCCTTATAACTCACTCACAGGAAAAGAAGAATATTGTGGCCACAACCTCGAAACAGGGCTCCCTCGTACGGCTGCAGCACATGGACAAAGTCATAGAGGAATATGAGGAAATTTTCTCCTCACTCACATAGGTTCCTCTACACTGTCAGGACAAGCACTCCATTGATTTGACCCTTGATGCACCGCTGCCAAATGTTGCCATACCTCCTGCAACTACACATACATAATCCACACTTGTACTTTTTGAGGCTGATAAAGAAACCAAATTTACTAAATGCATCCAACATGTCCACCCATAGATCCATGACATCTTTGACAAATCTAATACCTAGTTCAACAGAATTTGTCTCATCTCATGGAGGATCTCAATGCAATAGGGACCATTACTTCCTAAGGAGGGAGGAATGATCCAAGTGGATATTGGTGGCCACCCACCTATTCCATTTGGACCTGCACCATCAATTCTTACAGCTTTTCACTTTTAACACAACTTACTATTTTTAGCAGGTTTTCGATTCCCGCACTCCCGGAGCCATTTTGGGGCCTTAATGATTCAGGTGGATATTGGTGGCCACCCTCCTATTCCACTTGGGGCCCCACCATTGTCTTTTTCGGTTTTTCAGTTTTTTCACAACTTACTATTTTTAGCAGTTTTTCGGGTCCTAAACTTCCGAAGCCATCATCTCCTAGGATCACAGTTTTGGATGTTTAGTGTTTTCCATTGTTTATAAATAATAAATAAGCCCTCGAGCCTCATTGTAACACAGTTCAGAGGTCTATAGCCGCAACATCTCTTCTCAGAGATATGCTACTAGCACCCTAGCTAGTTTATTTCCATTATGTCTGTAAGCATATTTCAATCATTTGATATTAATGGAATGAAGTATTGTTTCTGCTGCATCTCTATGTTTATGTCTATTTCTATATTTTATTGCGTTCCTGCATAAATCCGTATCACATTTAATGGCAAGTAACCACATTGTTAGCAACATCACAAAGCTTACAATGTTTGGTCCCTTTGAAATTCAGTCCAAAAACTATTATTGATATTAAAAAAATGGGTATTGCATGCCAAATTCTCCCCCCAAAATCCAACTCCCAATTGCATGCATTACCAAAGCTTTAGGACCTCATCCACCCACTGTATATGGTATTAGTATATTTCCTATGTTATTTTGGCTGCAGAATGACATGGAAGTTGCGAGCTTCGTTCACCTGAAACTTCATATAAACTTCACATCAGTTGTAAATGCATACAGGACAACCATACAGTGACAATTGAAGATGATTTATTACTGCTTGAAATTTGTGTCCAACAATCCATTTCTTATTAGCTGTAGAGTACAAAAATTACAATATCATATGAATATTGAAGCCTCAGCACCAACGTAACATCCATAGAATGACTTTAAGTTGTCTATAAACCAACAGTTGAAAGTAATTTGTACATTACCAATTTTAGATACGAGAATAAAGAAACGGCGAGGTTGCCAACTAGGTCCAGGTCCAGCCTCCAGGAATATTTAAGAATATCTGGTAAATTATCTGGTAGCCCTTTAGATGGAATTTTTTTATCATAACTAATTTTTTTATAAACCAGTAAAAATAAAAATTTACATTTTTTTTGGACGTTTAATTTTAACTAACCACTTCTGGGACGTGCTACAACCCTCTTGACGGGTTGTGACTGGTTCAATTTTGAACCCTAATGGCACTGTTATTGTTTTCACTTTTTGGTTTACTAGAATATACTAGTATAACATCGGGCATTGTAATAATAGACCATATCATATGGTTGCCATTTAATTATATGTTAATTTTAAGGACACACTTGATTGGTGGAAGTTGTTACTTCCTCACTTTTATTGATGACTATAATAGAAAGACTTGGGTTTACTTTTTGAAGCAGAAGTCTGAAATTTTTGCAAAGTTCAAAGAGTTCAAGGCTTTAGCAGAGAACGAAAGTGATCAACAGATCAAGGTATTGAGATCGGATCGTGGTGGAGAATATGATTTGAAAGCATTCTATGAGTATTGCGAACAACATGGAATTAGAAGACAGTTTACAACCAGAAACACACCACAGAAAAATGGTGTAGTAGAGAGAAAAAAAATAATAATCATGAACATGACAAGGAGCATGTTGAAAGCAAGACACTTGTCTAATGAGTATTGGGTAGAAGCAGTTGCATGTGTTGTTTATGTGATAAACATATCTCCTACAAAGAGTGTGATGAACAAAGTTCCAGAAGAACCATGGTTAGGTATGTCATGGAATGTATTTCATTTTATAGTTTTTGAATGTGTAGCCTATGCACATGTGCCTAAACAAATAAGAGGAAAATTAGATGATCAAAGTGAAAAATGCATATTTACTGGTTATAGTGAGTAGTCAAAAGCTTAAAAATTATATAACCCTATCACTAAAAAGACAATAATTACCAGAGTTGTTATGTTCAAAGAACAAGAGTCATGAAATGGGACTGTAGACAAACCAACCGATGCTCAAGCACCATTGATGGAAGAGGATGATGTAGTAGAAAAGGAGCAACAAGAATCAAAAGAGGAGACACCAAATAGAGTTACACCAGCAAGGACTCCAAGATTTTGAGAGCAACATGGATCTTTAAGAAAATCAACATACCAAAATTCTCCAAGTAGCCAGTCAGGTAATGAATCAAGCAATGGTAAGAAAAATAGGAGAAGTTTGAAATATATTTATGATGATTTGGATGTTAGTTCAAATTTTGCACTGTTGGCATTCCAACCTTCTTCGTTTAAGAAGCAATCAGAGACAAAAATGGGGTGCAATCCATGGATGAAGCGATGAATTCAATTGCAAAGAATGATACATGGGATTTGATTGATTTAACAAACGATAAAAACCTCATTGGTGTGAAGTGGATGTACAAGACAAAGGTGAATGAGAAAGGTGAGATTGACAAATTTAAAGAGAAATTTGTAGCAAAAGGATTCTCGTAGCAACCAGGAATAGACTTTGGGGAAACATTTTCTCCAGTAGCCAGATTGGATACTGTAAGAGAAGTTCTAACGAAAACAACTCAGAAAAAGTGGAAAATATATCAAATGTATGTCAAATCAGCCTTCTTGAATGGAATTCTAGAAGAAGAAATTTAAGTGCAGCAACCTACAGGTTATGAAGTAGAAGGTCAAGAAGATAAAGTTTACAGGTTGAAGAAAGTGCTCTATGGACTGAAGCAAACACCTAGAGCATGGTATATCATAATCGGCAGTTACATGATTAAGAATGGATTTCGCAGAAGCAGCATTGAGTCTACCTTATATACAAAGGTAAATGAGCATGGACATATTTTGATTGTTTGCGTATATGTTGATAATATGATTTTTATAGGTGACCTTGAGTTAGATGAATTTAAAGCAGCCATGATGAAAGAATTTGAGATGACAGATCTTGGTCTCATGAAATATTTTCTTGGCATTGAAGTTGAGCAATTTGAAAAGGGAAATTTTTATTTGTCAAAATAAATATGCAAGAGATTTTTTGAAAATATTCAGGATGGAAAATTGCAAACATGTACCTACACCAGTTGCAACAGGGACAAAGTTAAGTAAGGATGATGAAGGAGAAAATGTCAATCCAACTTTATTCAAAAGATTGGTTGGCACCCTCATGTATTTCACAACTACAAGACCATATATTATGCAAGGAGTGAGTTTGATTTCCAGATTTATAGAGACTCCAAAAGACACACATTGGCGTGTTGGAAAAATAATTCTGAGATACATAGGGGGAACTAGATATTATGGCATAATGTATGCAAGTATAGAAAATAAATATTTGATTGGATACACAGATAGTGATTTTGCAGGCAGTTTGGATGATCGAAAGAGCACATCCAGTTATGTGTTCCATATTGGTTCAGGTGTGATAGCATGGGCATGTAAAAAGCAGCCTATTGTGACACTATCATCAGCAGAAGCGGAATATGTAGCAACAACTTCAGCAGCATGTCAAGTAGTATGGTTAAGACGAGTATTGGATGGACTCAAGCAGAAACAACAAGGATCGACAACAATATATTGTGACAACACTTCCACAATTTCTCTATCCAAGAATAGTGTGTTTCATCAAAATATCAAGCATATTGATACTTGATATCACTTTAGAGAACTTGTGAGCAATGGAGAAGTTCACTTGAAGCCTTGTAAATCTAGTGATCAACTAGGTGATATATTTACAAAGCCATTAGCAGTAGATTTGTTTGAGTTTCACAAAAGAAACTTAGGTGTTGTAAGTCTAGCTGAGATAAAGACCAGTAGGCATATCTGAGTTGTCATAAGTTATGTTTTATTTTAGCGTTCATAATTAGGGGGGGGGGGGAAGGGGGGTGTTAAAATATGTAATTACCTCCCGCATGCATTGTTAGACAATCAGTTAAGTTAGCGTTGAGTTAGTTGAGTTGTGTGATAGATAAATTTGGTGAGTGAGTTAGAGAGTAATTTAAGTAAGCGTTGAGCAGGTTGAGTTATGTGAGCATGTGCATGTCAAGTTAGGTTAAATACCCTTCACAGGGTTCATTGTATCAAGTAAGATTGTCATTAAGAGATTGAAGATTAATATAGAGCCGCAGCTCGTGTTTGTGTTAGTGTGAAATCTTTGTGTTCATTTGTGCCTTTACTCTTACGCCATTTCAACAATTTTTAAATTATTATATATAAAAATGTTGTTTTTATTATATTATATAAGTCAAGAGATTTTTTTTTAATATTAAAGGATAAATGGAAACCATATAAATATAGATATTAAGTTGTACAATAAGACACCTTTATAAATTATTCAAATTGAAATAATAACAAACATATTAATCGACTATGTTAACCTAAGATTGCGATTGATCGTTGCAGTGTACCTTGCCCGGGACCGCGTTGGGATCCCCACTCGATCAGCAATTGCACTTATTCAAAAAGATAAAAACGTCATAAAATATATTATAGGGTAACATATTATAATGTAATCCAATATTATTATTGTTAGATCTAAGATTTTTGGGATCTATAATGTAGATAAATTGTTTTTCGGATTAATCACTTCATTAGGATTCGATCGACGTTATCACAATAGTTGGTTGCAAACGTAGACCTAATCTTAATGATCTTAATGATGTGATTAGTCAGAAAAAGATTTTATCTATACAATATTGTCATAAGGATGAACCACATTAGTTGAGCGGAAACTTAGACCTAATCCTAATAATGTGATTCATCCAAAATACATTTTATCTACCCAATATTATTGACAAAACTCTGATACAACATTATCTACGCACTCTTATTGACATAAAACCGAGGAAATCTTGGACCCTCGTTTGTGGAAAAACAGAATAAAACAAATCTAGGCGGATCGACGTGCAGAATCTTCTATATTGCGTGGCTCAATCTAGAATATACGTGAACTTCGGTCTGATTATTGTCGTTGCATTTCACCTGCTCGCCATGCATATCAGTGTGAACATACTATGTCAAAGTAAGCCAACGCAGATGAATAAAATATTGCAGTGAAGGTTGACGTGGCATGCAATTTACCTTCTTAATTGAGAGGTGGGCATGTGAATCCAAGTGGAGGGGTCCTCCGCCCAATCAGCGGCCTGCAGAGCTACGTCTACAGCTTGGGACGCTAGGAGTTCTTCCAGCTGGAGGACAGTCATAGCTAGCGCATCCCATGACAAGAGCCGGCATGGTGGTTGCTGCACCAATCATAACTATAAAAAGCAATGCTACACCCTTTGCCATCTTCAATCAAGTACGATGCTCTTCCTTCCTTTCTCTTTAAAATGAATATGAAATTCAAACGACGAGAACAGAAAGCAAAAGGAAGAAGTTGCATATTTGAGCTCACAGGGATGGATTTTATAGTAGTTGTGTTGCTTTCACGGCACCATTTTCTTAATTCAATATTTACGTTATTATAATAAAGTCCAGCGAGGATATGTGATTTGCGCGCGGGGTCCTTGACCTTTTGCAATACTGATAGGTTTAATAATGCAAAACTACTGACTTCCATGTGAACATAAAATTGATCCGTGACCAACAACTTGGACCTCAGTGAGTGACAGAGGAGGAAACTTGGGCGCTTCTATTCTACTCACTCCCATTCCCATTATTCTTGCAACTTCCGATTATTTTCGAAAGCGATCTTCCCATCTTGAGGAATGTCCTCTGACTCTTAGAAAACGATGAACATAAGAATATTTCACGTGAAATCTACATGGTGGAAATCGAATATGATTTCATATCCACATCATAAATGAAATTCTAATGAATTAAAAACTTCATAAGTTTTGTAAACGATTCCATAAATAACTATAATAAAATAAAAATGCTTATTTCAGTGTTTTTGCGATAATAATGTGGACGTTAAATATAACTTAGGTAACTTTCAAAACTTAAGAGATAATTATATTCATGGATTCGATTCAATGAAAGATATCCAAAATGATTATGGGATACATTTGTATACACATAATCATATAAATAAGTTATGATTCCTCTGCTTTAATAATATAATTTTTTATTTTTATTTTTAATATTAATTTTTTATTTTTAAGTGTTTTAGAGTTTTTTTATTTTCTATTAATAAAAAAGCAAGTTGCTATACAAGTAGTAATGCATGATTTAGTAGAGCTTTTCTATTTTCTATTAATCAAAAAGAAAGTTGTTATACAAGTAGTAATGCATGATTTAGCCTCAACTTGCTCAAGGGAAACTAAGTCTGTTGGCCACGTTAGAGAATTAAATGCCAACTAGTATTGGTACTGTTTTTTCCTTCTACTTTCCTCTATAACTATGTTACTTTGTCCATAAAAACAACATTTTAAACAGTAAAAGCTTTTCGTCATAAACGTTCAAAAATAATAATGGAAATATGAAACATAATATTCACCCATCTGATGAGTCTATTGGGGCCGGGTCCTTTGCAGTGGATCCCGACATCTCCACTTGTTGTAGCCCTTGAATTTGACATTCGATCCTCCCAATCCTTGTTGCTGCATGGTACCAAGAGCTGACAATATCTCGAATCTCTTTCTGTATTTGCTGCAGTTCTGCTACTACTGATGAGTTACCTTGAGTGTCTTGCATTCCTGCCATGGCTTTTGCCAAGATCCATTTGAGTTTCTAGTATGTGTTCACCAATTGATGGAACAGTGAGACCCTTCCTCTCGTATTTCCTAGGTCACACAGAAAATCCAAAGTTGCCTCTTGCTGCTTTATATCTTCTTCTTCATGGGAGCTCTCCCTTTCCCATCCATGGATTGTACTACGAATTTGAATTGGGTTACCAGCTTCATAGAGGTCAGAGATGTTTTCAAAAACTTCTTTGTGAGTTTTCCTGCCACGTTTACTTGGGCCCCCCTCCTTCTGGTTTGTTTGTTCTTGCTTTCCTTTTCGGGTACTTTTCTGTTTTTTGTTCTTGCTTTCCTTTTCGGGTACTTTTCTGTTTCCCAGATTGACCTCTCGCCATGACTTCCAGAAAATTGGATTTTTCTAAAACTTGTCATGAATAGAAAATTTTAAAAATGAGAAAATTGGATTTTTTTTAAACTTTTTATAATTATAAAAAATCTAAAAAATTAGATAATTATAAAGCTTTATACAGGTAAAGGAGTAATTATAGCATTGCAAACACATTTTAGTTGATTGTTTTAATATTTAACATTTATATTTTTTTTTGAAAATTTATTATTTTCATGAAATTCAAAGGCATTTTCCTATGGATTAGGTGAATATCATTGAAAGACATTTTTTTAATTATTTTTTGTATTCTTTAAATTATTTGCAAACTTGTGTTGGTATGGGAAACCATAAAAATATAATGAGAGTTTGAATATAAATTCATTTTAATTAGGGGTTTACCAAGTATATAAAGGAACCCGTTTTTTTAATATAAAAGCTTAATTTAAAGTGAAATACTTAAAATCAAACATTTACAACTCAAAAAACTTTGTTAACATTATGATTACATGTGTTGTAGTTGACGGCAATCTACTTGTAAATTACCAAATATATTGATTCTGGATAAGCTCAGAGGTGGCACAATGATGGAACAAAATGTCAGAATGATGGGAAATAAGCTTTACAAATCAGAATCAAAAGATTGATAAAGCACATATTTAAGGAAATATACGCGAGTTGGTAAAGGCAGAAGCGCGTATACACGCGGGTACAAAGAAGCAAAGTTGTGTATGATCTAGTGCACCAATTCTATAATATCAAGAGTCCTTTACCATGGTATTAGCCCACAGTATTGAGTACAATAACGTTTATCTTATCTCGTCCGAGTATACTATCGTCAGAGTATACCATCGAGACTTGTGTGGTGTTGGCTCATGGTATTGGCTAATACTCTCACTATATAAGGAGGTGAAGCTCATAGTGTTAAGGGTGCATGAGTATGTGAATTGAATGAATACTTCAATCTGAAGTATATCTCCATAAAATGGGCTATAATCAATAGATAGGTCTAATATTATGATGCACTCATGAATATTATAATGGATCAGGCTCTGTAGACCTTAAATGACCATGTATTTGCATGATTTTTCATGGGTTGTTTAGATATGTGGTATGGTGCATGATTGCTGAAGTGAAGGGTATGATCTGAGTAAGTTTGTAGTTTTAAAGGTTTGCGTAGTCCTGAATTATTTATATATCTATATGTGGGTTCGTCACAGTGAAGGCGTGTATACACGTAGGCTCAGCTCTGCAAAGACGCATATGTAAGCTAGTGCTATGGAAGGTGGAGTCGTGACTAAGAAGCCAGTGTACTGCCCATGCTGTGCATTGTCAAAGTTATGCTTAGTTACTCACGTCTCGCTTGCTCTAGGTGTTTAGGGTTTGGAATTTTCTAGAGGTAAAATAATTTTTTTTAATGTTTTTTTCTATTTAAAATTTATTTTTGAATGTTTCAACGTCTTAAAAAAAATTGCACAAATAGATTTCATTTCAACAAATTCTTGCTACATTTTAAATAAATTTAACCAGAAAACTTCTAAAATTTTAGTATATTTTTTTTAAATGATTTAGCCCCTATAAAATTTCTAAAACACTTTAATTATTAAAACTTGTAATTGCAATAAATTTTAATTATACAAATTTATAATTATAACAGAGTTTTACTGCATTCCAAGCAAATTTGATAGAAAATATACCAAAAAAACACTTCTAAAACCTATAACAATTAAAATATGCCCAGAAGATTTCCATAATCTATATCAGTTTAAAAAAAAAAAAGGTAAGCTAAAAGAGTAAGGTGTTTAACCCTAATGAATAACCATGTAAAAATTTGGATTATTTGGATTACAGTACAGTACTTAATATCTCTCGTAGTGGACTATAGTATGGTACTTAATATTTGTGGTAGTGCTTAATATTTGTCAGAAAAAATGTTAGAATCATCAAAAGTAGACATGGCATTTTTGATAATTTCAACTCATTCCTGTAGAAAGTGGAAAGTATCAAACCTGGTGCTCCCACGGCTTTATCTAGAACATGGCACAGTACACAACCACAAGAATTGAGTGATGCAATCAGTCCAAATGCAGAATGAAGTATATTCTGTAGCAAAAACACAAAGCGGATTTTTGTACTTCAATTTTATAGTTCCACGCCTGCCTTTTATATAGTATCGGACCCATCAATCTCCAGTGCATGATATTAGCTGTTGTCTTTTTGAAATTTGAAATCAAGAAATTTGATCAGTTGAACTGAAAGAGCATTTCTTTTGTTTTTACAATACAATTTGTCTCTTAGATGCATGAAAATTGTCCGATCAAAAAATTGGTCCATTGAAAGTGGAAAATAAAAAAATGGAATCACCTGAAATCACTAGACACCAACTTTTCTTTTTTCATATTTTTTTAGAATCAGCATATCTAAGTAATGATAATTTTTTATTTTCCGTGTAATTTCTCAAATATCCATTATAACTTGTTATAATACTTTTTAATTTGAAAATTATAAATTATAAATGAAATTGGTCATATTTTTTTTTAATTATATTGACAATCCAGAATCTATTTTTACCGTTTAAAAACTAAAATTTCATCAAAATTTGATGAAGACTTTAAATGATGTATTTGTTTGTGTGGTAAGCTTAGATTTTATATTCAATTAAAATTAAATTTACATCTCATAGCAAGCCCTCACATATTTCTTTGGCATGTTAGTGTGGAAACCAAAGGCAAAATTTGGGGCTTAAGCGAGAGTTCATCAAAGCTATCAAAATATTTATGGTATGTTTAATAAGACAAGACCAAAACCTGGGCTTTAATGCCCCATAGATAAGTTTAACACTTAACCGAAAACATATGCCTTTAGGTTGAGAGGAGATAAAACAACTAGATAACATTAATAATAAAACTATGTAAATGACTAGATTTGGATGATCAGTTCCCCTACACCATATGAGCAATATTAGCGAGAGGAGGAGTCCCTTGACCATGTAGGAGGACTTGTTCAGTGCATTAATGTCGATGATCCATGATTTCATATGGTAGTTGTCGCTCCTCCATCCTAAGGAGGAGATCACCGTGGTTGGAATTTCAATCAAATAGAACTTTCGCCAACCTTTTTTTATGGCTCTATTATAGCTCCACAGTGAGGAGGTATTGGTTAAGCCTCTCTCTCTTAGAGCCCAAATCAGTTATCTAGCCAGTGATCAGCGCAAGTACTTTAGTATCATAAATCTCGCCATGCTCGTTTTCCACTTCCTGTTCAATATTCTCAACTTCTTATTGTGCTACCAATTGTGTGTACTCTCTATATAATTTCACCACTGCACTTGCTCTAGCTCGAGCATGTGCAATTCCAACACTATCATGACCTATACCTTCCTTGAGGGAGTGAGCTCCTTGTTTTGGCATGCTCGACAAGGATACAACTCGACAAAATAGTAGAAAAACAAAACATGAGGCTCACTAGCAGAGGGTTGAGTATAGCATACAAAGAGAAGAATATGCAAATGGAGTGAATGGAACAATAAAAAAAGTAGTAACCTCGCCGAGGGTGAAAAAAAATTTAAAAAGTAACTAGTGAGAGAAACTCTAAAAATTGAAGTTACCTATAACATAATGAAAGAGGTTGTTGTTGTAGATTGATGCATATGAGAACTCACTTAAGTCAATAATGATTGAATTTGTTAAACATGTTCAACATGAACACCATGTTTAACCATGATTAGCAATAGTCATTATATTCAAAATTCTATACTTAACAATAGACATCATGCCCAACAATCAATAGTCAACCTTAGTGACCATATTCGACTATAGTCAACCATAGTCAACCTTAGTCAATGATGGTTAATAGTCATATTTGACTATAGTCAACTAAATTCAACCATAGTCAACCACAATCAACGTTAGTAAATGATGGTTAATAGTCATATTCGACTATAGTGAACCACAGTCAACCATAGTCAAGATTTAAAAATGTTTAATAATAATACTTTTATAACTTTTTTCAATAGTGCATCCATATTAAACCTTGGTCAAACTAACTTAATTATGGTTAACCATAGTAAACATGGTCAACCATATTCATTTATAGCTAAACATTGACAACCATGGTCAACAATTCTCACCCATAATCAACCACATTTGACCATAGATAACCATGTTTAAAAATTGGCATTATAATGTGACAAATTAATATAAACAACGCAATGTATCAAAAAAAAATCAATGTCGCAATCTAATGAATAAAAAATGGCACCACAATGTGATGAACAATGTGTGACAACCAAGAAATTTTCACTACATTATGATGAAAAAAATCAACATCGGAATATGACAAAAAAAAATCTTCAACAAGAGTTTTAAATTCAACCATAGTAAACATGTGTGCCATGATGAACTATAGTCACCATGTGCATTAACTTTAATTTGTTCCCAATGTGACAACCAAAAAAGAATTCCACAATGTGATGAACAATGAATGTTTTTCACAATGTGACAAACAACAAATATTGTCAAAATTAGACAAAGTAATGGCATCGGAATGTGATAAACAAGAAACAATGTTGCACTTTTACAAACAAGACATGACATCATAATGTGTTGAACAACAAAAAATGTCATAATGTGATGTTGTTAGCCTACATTCATTATGTTGACCTTGGTTTACTAGGTTGACTTAGGCTTATTACATTTATTAGGTTGACCTAGGTTTACTAGGTTCACCTATGTTTACTAGTTTCATTAGGTTGACAAATATTTCCTAGGTTTACTAGGCTAAAAAATATTTCTTAGGTTTACTAGGTTGGTTTAGGTTTACAAGGATGCAAGTTGACAAACAATAAATGACATCACAACTGTAGGTTTTAACCTTGAACAACAATTATTTACACACGAATCTTATAACAGAAAATAAACAATAGCGAGAGCATAAAACATAAAACAGATCAACACAGAGATTTTCCCCTGGATCCCAAATCGGGACGACCAACTTGATTTTTCATTATATTCCTTTTAGTGTTACAACACATATATATACATGCAGAAGCATGCACTTGCAACCCCAGTCCCTTAAACACAGTTGGAGAACATAACCATAGTTCCCTTGACCGGATCTACAAAAATACCAGGGGTCGAAAACCATCGTACCCCAAAACCATGTGCAAAACCATGCACAAAACCATGGACGCGGACTACCCAGTGAAAGTTAAGGACCAAAAATTTTCGCCCCCCCTCTTACCCCCCCCCGTGTGTGCTTAGTCATGGAAAGAATATAACACATACCCAACAACAACATGATGAACAACAAACATTGACAGAATGTGGCATTATTGAGCTACATTTACTTGGTTGAATAGATTGACCTAAGATTAGTAGGTTGAGCTATGTTTCTTGGGTTTATTAGGTTCACTAGGATGAGTTAGGTTTAAAAGTTTTACTAGGATGACCTTGGTTTACTAAATTAACCTATGTTAACCTACGTTTACTATGCTTATCTAAGTTGACCTAGGTTTGTTAGGTTTACTAGCTTGACCTAGCTTTACTAGGTTTATTAGATTGACCTACATTTATTGGGTTTTGAGGTTAACTAGTTTCACCTATGTTTACTATGTTGAGATTCAACAAGATGATGAGCTTAGTGAAAAGAGTCGCCTTCACTGAGTGGGCCTGTAGGCTATTTTTGGCGCAAGTCTATTTTTAGACATGATGATCATATTTCAGAAGTTGCAGGATGCTATTTGTGGATGGTTGATCAAGTTGGAAAAATAGATGAAATTATATTTTTAGAATATTGGGTGAAGTCTATTTATAGACCATCGATCTAAAAATAGATGCATGTCAATTATTATTAGCTCTTAATAATAATCAGACAATAAACAACAACTTATTCTCTTGGAGCACTTTGTTTTAGTGCACAGATGTGGAAGATCAGTGGATTGAGGGAATTACGCAATTCCCAAGGGTTTACTGGAGTTCATGCATGGAGGACTCAATTAGAACTGAAGTGGCAAAGTTATGACAGAGTTGGAAGAGTAGTTTATGGAGTTTTATTTAGTTTAACTCAGTTAGGCTCAGTTGAGCTAGTTGTATCTAGTCTAACTGAATGATACACTAGTGAGAGTGGAGTGAATTAATTATTTAATTAATTCACAAATAATAACTCATTAATCAACTGAACAATACAAAAGTTAACTACTGTGCATGTCAGTTCCAGTGGAGACCCAGTGGAGAGATAGGTGAAAGGGCAAGATGGACTATTTCTTGTGACTATAGTGATGCATTGATTGCATCACACACACATTGGAGTTGCCAATGAGGATTGTGCAGTCAAGGAAGAGTATTTAGAATTCATTCAGAGCTATTCTTCAGCAGGGATTGCACAGTGGAGGGAGGCTAGCAGGAGGGCAAAGATCGGTGCATGGATTTGCAGATTTTTCCTGATTAGTGTATCACGATTATATTGTACTAAGAGCTTGATGTACTAAGATTTGTATGAGGATTTTCATATGATTCTATGATACATAATATATGATAGTTGGGGTTTTCAGCTTCATGCTTTCCCATTAAACAACTTTGTTATGTGCGATTGTTTTATTTATGCTTCACATGTGTGTGCAATTAATTTTCCGCAAAAGATTAATAGTGGAATGATTCTGTATTTTGCAAGAAGTTAAATATTGTGAGATCAGTGGAATCTAGGACATATGCATGCTTAATGTGTATAATTTCTACATGGTATCAAAGCATTGTTAATTCTTGAAGATTGCAATTGTGAATTAAGTTTGTGCTGGTGGACAATTCGAATTTGCTACAGAAGATTCTTGGTGCAGAAGTTGAGTATACATTGAAATGGCCTTCAATGGGTTGCGATTGGAGTATGCCCTTGATGGGAGCTCGAATTACATAGCCTGGAAGGACAGGATGGAGGCAGTGCTGGAGGATAATGGACTGAAGTAGTTCATCGATAACGATGTTCCTAAGCCGGGATATAGTGACGTTGCATTACTTGATGCATGGCAAAAGAAGACAGCAAAGACGAGAAGAATTATGTTGGAAGGTGTGAAGGACCATATTGTGTCCAGCCTTCACGGGAAATCCACTCCATTCTTAATTTGGAAGGCTTTGACAGATTTGTTCCAAAGTAGAAGTGACCAGAGGAAGTTGGCGCTTAAAGACAAGCTTAGAAAAATAAAAATGGAGAAGGGTGACAGTATTCCAAAATACCTCACGAAGTTTGTCCACTGCAAGGATGAACTGGGAAGTGTGGGGGTTACTGTTGATGATGAAGACTTGGTGAGCTTGGCTCTCTTTGGGCTTCTAAAGAGTTGGCATAGCTACGGATACTCTGTCAATGGACGGGAGAAACTGTCGGGATGGGAGCGACTTTGGTCGGATCTTGTGCAGGAGAAGATAAGGTGGGGTACCAGGGATGGCTCTTCATCGAAGAATGAAGATGAAGAGAATTTCACTTTGGCTGCCAAAGTAAGGAAATGGAAAGGGAAGAAATTTCCTTCAAAATCCGAAGCTAAAGGCAAGAAGCAAGATTTGTCCAAAGTAAAGTGTTTTCACTATCATGAACATGGGCATTTCGCCATTGACTGTCCACAGAAGAAGAAGAACAAGAATGTTACTGAAGTTGCAGCTGGAGAGGCCTTATCCTTGCAATTTGAACTTCATTTCTCTTTGATCGCATGCTTGGTTTCAAGCTGTATGGGATCGGTGTGGTATCTTGATAGTGGTGCGTCTTTCCATATGACGGGAGACAAGGAGTTGTTTAGTGACTTGGAGGAGAAGGACCTCCAGATGCATATAGAGATGGGAGATGATGGTCAGTACGGTGTGACTGGCATTGGGACCATTAGCTTTGAGAGGGATTATGGTAATACATTCTTGTTGAAGAATTCTATGCATGTTCCAGGTCTAAAGAAGAACTTGGTCTCTGTTGCAATGCTGGAAGACAAAGGTTATGATGTTGTTTTCAGTGAGGGAAAAACCTTCCTTCGACATAAAACAACGGGTCAAACCAAGAAGATAGGGGTTCGAATTAAGAATCTCTACATGCTGGAGGTAGATGGTTGCGCTACAATGGTGGTCAAAGTAGAAGAAGTGGTGAGCCGGGATGAGGGTGAATTATGGCACAGGAGATTGGGCCATATTCACCATGGCGCTTTGAATATTTTGCAGCTGATTTCTACTAGAATTACCAAGGGTACTCTTACGCAGTCATATTAGTGCAAGGGATGTAATATGGGTAAGTTTGTGAAGACCACCTTTCATGAGAAGTAGAATTGTGCTTCGGTGATCTTGGAGAGAAGTCACACAGACGTGTGTGGACCTTTCTCGGTTGATTTAACAACAAAAAATAGGTATTATGTTATATTTGTTGATGACTATTCTCGTAGATACTGGATCTTCTTCATGCAGAAGAAGAGTGAAATGTTCTCAAAGTTATAGGAGTTCAAAGCATTGGTGGAGAAGGAGTCGGGGAAGCAAGTGAAAGCTCTACGGAGCAATAATGGTGGTGAATACGTCTCGGGAGAATTCAAAGAATTATGTAGCAAAGAACTAATTCGAAGAGAACTCATAGCGCCTCATAACCCACAGCAAAATGGGGTCACTGAGAGGAAGAATGGAACGATCATGGGTGCTACACGAGCGATGCTGCATGACCAGGGCTTACTGATGCAATTGTGGGCGGAAGCATGCAACACTGCTGTTTATGTGCAAAACCGTTGTCCTCATAGAGTACTTGGCATGAGTACACCTGAAGATGCTTTTACTGGTAAGAAGCCTGATATTTCTCATTTGAATATTTTTGGCTCATCTGTTTACATTCATGTGACAAAGGACGCAAGGAAGAAGCTGGAGCTGACTACAAAAGTTGGGATATTTGTGGGGTACACAGAAACACCCCATAATTATCGTGTGTATTTTCCAGACAGTAGGATGACTATCGTGCGACGGGATAAAAAATTCAATGAGGTGAAATCCATGAAGTTGTCGCTTGAGAGGGAGCTACACTTGCATGTAGAGGAGGAACTTCTTGTTCCCAAATATGAGCCTCTAGATGTGGATCAGCCATAGGAGGAGATTCATGGAGTGGAGGAGTCCACTCATGCAGAACCAAACATCAGACAAGGCAGAAAGCATACCACGAAAGTAAGAAGGCCAGAGCTCGATGAAGCTGCAGATGTAGAGTCCCTACTTCATATCTCTATGATAAAAGCAGTCTGATTCTTGGAAATTTTTCTCAACGCATGAGCAAGTGTATCGTGACAGAGCCATCTTCTTTTGAAGAAGAAGTGCAGGAGCCCACATGGGTAGATGCCATGGTGGAGGAGTATGACTCCATTGTTAGAAACAGTGCTTGGGAGATTATTCCAAGGCCGATGGGAAAATCAGTTGTAGGATCAAGATGGATCTACAAGGTAAAGCAAGTTGTTGATGGGAGCATTGAGAAGTATAAGGCAAGATTTTTTGCCCAGGGCTTCTCACAAATCGAGGGGATTGACTATGAAGAAACCTTTGCACCTGTCACACGGTATTCTTCCATATGGACAATCCTTGCTCTCTCAGCGCAGATGGGTTGGCACATTCATCAGATGGATGTGAAGACTGCGTTCCTTAATGGGATTATTGAGGAAGAAGTGTACATTGAGAAGCTTGAAGTATTTGAGATATTCAACAGCGAGTCACATGGGTGCAGGCTCAAAAGAGCATTGTATGGGCTGAAGCAAGCACCACGTGCTTGGTACACTCGAATCGACAGCTATTTCACTGGATTTCACTTCACCAAGAGTGAGGCGGATGCAAACCTATACCAAATTGTGGTGGAGGGTAAGCTTTTAATCATTGTTCTTTATGTTGATGATTTAATACTAATGGGTGATGAGCAGTTGATACACTCATGCAAGGAAGATCTTGCAAAGGAGTTTGAGATGAAGGATTTGGGCCTCCTTCATTATTTCCTTTGATTGGAAATATGGCAGCGGGAAGGTGAACTGTTTGTGTCTCAAGGCAAGTATGCTCGGGATATACTGGAGAAGTTTCACATGCAAGGCTGCAAGCCTATCGACACTCCTCTTCTAGGAAATTGGAAGAAATAGGATGCTACATCGGTAGAGGTAGTGGATGCCACTGTTTATCGATAGTTGGTGGGTTTGCTCATGTATTTAGTCAATGCAAGACCGGGCATATGCTATGCGGTGAACCAGCATTCACAAGTGATGGTTAAGCCTACCAAGCTCTTTTGGAAGGCAGGAAAGCATGTCCTAAGATATCTCAAGGGAACATCTGAGTATGGTTTATGGTACATAAATACGGATGAGGTGAAGTTGCATGGCTTCACAGATGCAGATTGGGAAGGTAGCCCAACAGAAAGAAAGAGCACATCAGGAGGGATTTTTAGTATCGAGTCTAGAGAATTTTCTTGGTACAGTAGGAAAAAGAGATTCGTGGCACTCAGTTCAGCGGAAGCGGAATACATGGCAGCAATTCAAGCTGCATGTGAGGCTATCTCGATGAGGAAGATCTTGGTCAGTTTGTTCGGTTCTCCTTTAGATCCTACAGTGATACATTGTGATAATCAGAGTTGAATTAGAATCTCAATTAATCTTGTATTTCATGGTAGATATAAACATATTGATATCTGGTATCATCATATTAGAGATTGTGTGCAGCGGAAGATCATGTTTCTTCAGTACATTCCTATGGAGGATCAAGATGCAAATATTTTGACGAAGGCACTCACCAAGAGAAAATTTGAATACCATAGAGGCATGATTGGGGTGAAGGATAATCCCTATCTTGTTGAGAGGGAGTGTTGAGATTCAATAAGATGATGAGCTTAGTGAAAAGAGTCGCCTTCACTAAGTGGGTCCAAGAAGTTATTTTTACAAGTCTATTTAGACTATGTATATTTTTAGACATGCTGAGCATATTATATAAGTTTCAGGATGTTATTTGTAGATGGTTGGTCAAATGTGGAAAACATACGAAATTATATTTTTATAATATTGGGCGAAGTTTATTTATAGATCTTCGATCTAAAAATAGGTGCATGTCGATTATTATTAACCCTTAATAATAATCTGACAATAAACATCAACTTATTCTCTTGGAGCACTTTATTTCAATGAACAGATTTGGAAAATCATTGGGCTGAAGGAATTACGCAATTCCTAGGGTTATTGGTGGCTCATGCATGAAGGACTCAGTTAGAATTGAAGTGGAAAAGTTATGACAGAGTTGGAAGAGTAGTTTATGGAGTTGTATTTGGTTTAACTCAGTTAGACTCAGTTGAGCTAGTTGTATCTAGTCTAACTGAATGATACACTAGTGAGAGTGGAGTGAATTAATTAGTTAATTAATTCACAAATAATAACTCATTAATCAACTGAACAATATAGTAGTTAACTACTGTGCATGTCAGTTCCAGTGGAGACCCAGTGGAGAGATAGGTGAAAGGGCAAGATGGACTATCTGTTGTGACTATAGTGATGCATTGATTGCATCACACACACATTAGAGTTGCCAATGAGGATTGCGTAGTCAAGGAAGAGTAATTAGAATTCATTCAGAGCTATTCTTCAGCAGGGATTGCGTAGTGGAGGCAGGCTAGCAGGAGGGCAAAGATTGGTGCATGGATTTGCAGATTTTTCCTGATTAGTGTATGACGATTATACTGTACTGAGAGCTTGATGTACTAAGCTTTGTATGAGGATTGTCATATGATTCCATGATACATAATATATGATAGTTGGGGTTTTCAACTTCATGCTTTCCCATTAAACAACTGTTTTATGTGTGATTGTTTTATTTATGCTTCACATGTGTGTGCAATTAATTTTCCACAAAAGATTAACAGTGGAATGATTCTGTATTTTGCAAGAAGTTAAATATTGTGAGATCAGGGGAACATAGGACATATGCATGCTTAATGTGTATAATTTCTACATACTAGGTCATCCTAATCATACTAAGCTAATTAGGTTGACCTAAGTTTATTGGGTTGACCCATCTTTTATACACTAATGTAGTTTTAGTAGGTTGACTTAGGTTTTCTAGGTTTACTAGGTTTACTAGGTTGATTTAAGTTAGCTTTACTAACTTAAAAAATCATTGACAACCACGTTGACTTCATATATAATTAAACATTCACAACCATTTTCAACCACATTCACCCATAATAAACCATGGTTTTCCTTAGTTAATAATGGTCAAATAAGTTGAACTATGGTACAACATGGTCAATAGGTTCATCCATGGTCAAGATAACTCAACAATGGTTGATTATGGTCACTTTTAGTAAAAAATGGTCATCATGTCAACACAATCAGCCACAATCAACATGGTCACCCGTATACATTTATGTTACGTCTTAATAACCATTGTCAAATAAGCCAAGACAATGGTCAGACCAACTCTTAAATGGCCAACTATTGTGAAACCAACTCAATAGTTATGAACCACGGTTAACCCACTCAAAAATGGCCATAAATATTCATTTATAGTTAAAAATTGGCCACCATGGTAAATCATGGTCAATCCAACTCAATAATTTCGAGTCATGGTTAATTCGGTCAACCATATTCATTTATAGTTAAACATTGACAACCATAGTCAACCATATCCATCTACAATTAAACATTGACAATCACGATCAACAATTTTCAACTATAGTCACCCATTGTCAACCATGTTCTCCCGTAGTCATCCACGGTTGACCACAATTAACCATGGCCAATCATGTTCAAATAATTTGATGTTGTTATATAATGAAAAAAAGTTGACTTGTTATGTGATTATGAAATACTAATGTCTCAATCTGATGAAATAATGTTGACATTATAATATGACAAAAAACATCAATGTCACAACTCTTTGAAAAAATAGACATCACAATTTGTTGAACATAAAGTGTCATTAGTGCATGTGATGAACTAAATTCTGTTATGATTCAACAAGAAAGATCCTAGTGAAAATTAAGAACCTACACTAGGATGGAGCCTCAGGCTATTTTTAGGTGGAGGTCTATTTATAGATGCATGATAAAATTCAATTTATAGATGAGTTCTATTTATATATGTATGTGCAAGTTCTATTTATAGATTGCATGTCTATTTATAGATGCATATCGACTATTATTATCCATTAATAATAGTTGGACAATAAACGATAATCTATTCTCAATGAGCACTTGGAAATAGTTAACTGAAGTGGAAAATTAGTTAGCTATAGGAATTTCGAGTTAAGAGGTGGATTGGTGGGACATGCAAGTGGACTTAGTTGTAACAAAGTGATTCAAAGTTGTAACAGAGTTGGAAGTGCAGTTATGAAAGTTGTAAATTAATTTAACTCAGTTAAGTGAGTTAAACTCAGTTATGCTAGTTGTAACTGAAGATACACTAGTGAGATATCAAGTGAATTAATTATTAATTAATTCAAAATCAATGGTCTCATAGGAAACTGAAGATTTACTACTATTAACTGCATGCATGTCAGATCCAGTGGAGACCTAGTTGAGTTCTAGGTGAAAGGGAAGTTGATATCAATTGTGACATTATCAGTCGCACCCATGCAACCACACAAACACATTGGATGTGCCCATCAGGATTGCGCAATCAAGGAAGGAAAGATTTCACTCATGGAGGGATTGCACAGTGGAGGAAGGTTATCTGGAGGTAGTAAATTGGCTAAGGAATTTGCCAATTTTTGTATGACAGTGTGAGACTGTTAGCTCATGTAGTGAGAGCTCTTGGATTAGATATTTGTATGTAATTGTTTCATGATTCATGATATAATACAAAATAGAAGATAGTGGGGATTTTAGCTTTATGATTTCCAGGTAAATTATTTGGGTTATGTGTGATTGATCTTTCTTCATGATATTGTGATTGGCGATTGTGTTTCAAATTCTGCATAGATTTGTAGAAGCGATTATGTATTTAATAGTGGCATATAACTGTTATATTAGGATAATCCAAGAAATGCATATTTTGTACTAATTTTTTTACATGGTATCAGAGCACAGGATATTGCAGTCGTGAAGAGGAGCTGAGTTTGTTGGTGGAAAGAATTTGAATTTGTAGAAATACTTTCTTGGTGTTACAGCTGATTCAAGATTGAAATGGATTTCAATGGCTTGCGGCTAGTGAATGCACTCAAGGGTAGCTCGAACTACATCTCTTGGAAGGATCGGATGGAGGCAGTGCTCGAAGATAATGCCTTTAAGGAAATCATTGAAGGATTCTGTTGGAGGGAGTACGAGACCACATTATCTCAAGCCTCCATGGGAAAGCCACACTATATGCTACGTGGAAGGATTTGACAGATCTATTCCAAAGTAGCAATGACCATAGGAAATTAGCGGTCAAAGGTAAACTAGGAAAGATCAAGATGGAAAAGGGCAACAACATTCCAAAGTATCTCACAAAGTTTGTCCAATGTTGGGATGAAATGGGAAGTGTGGGAACAATTTTTGCTGATGATGATTTGGTGAGCTTGGCTCTCTTGAGACTTCCTAAGAGTTGGCACAGTTATGAAGACTCTGTTAACGGATGGGAAACATTGTCGGATTGGGAATGACTGTGGTCGGATCTAGTGCAGGAGGAGTTCGGGTGGAACACCAGAGATGGCTCTTCATCAAAGCATGATGATGAAGAGGATTGTTCTTTGGTTGCCAAGATGAAGAAGGCGAAGGGGGAGAAATTCCATTCTAAATTTGAGTCTAAAGGTAAGAATCTGGATATGTCCAAGGTGAAGTGTTTTCACTATCACGAAGATGGGCATCATGCTACTAATTGTCTGCAAAATAAGAAGGACAAGAAGGTTGTTGGAGCTACAGCTAGTGAGGCCCTTGCCTCGCAATTTGAGCTTGAATTATCTTTGATCGCATGCATGGTGTCAATTGCATTGGGATCGGTGTGGTATTTGGATAGTGGTGCTTCCTTCTACATAACGGGAGATAAGGAGATTTTCAGTGACTTGGAGGAGAAAGATATCTAGATGCACATAGAGATGGGCGACAATAGATGGTATAATGCGACCAAGATTGGTATCATTACATTTCATAGGGATTCCAGTAAACCATTTAAATTGAAATATGTGATGCATGTTCCAAGTCTGAAGAAAAAATTAGTCTCAGTCGCAATGTTGGAGGACAGAGGCTATGACGTTGTTTTTAGCGATGGAAAAGCTTTCTTGCGAAAAAAAAGAACAGGCCAAGCCAAGAGGATAGGGATTTGAGTTAAGAATATCTACAAGCTAGAGGTAGATGGATGTACTGCCATGATGGGCAAGGCAGAAAAAATGGTGAGCTGG
Source organism: Pinus albicaulis (assembly GCA_034641835.2). Taxonomy (NCBI): domain Eukaryota; kingdom Viridiplantae; phylum Streptophyta; class Pinopsida; order Pinales; family Pinaceae; genus Pinus; species Pinus albicaulis. Next base: position 933,377,877 of record CM076583.1, read on the forward strand.
GATGAGGGAAAATTATGGCACAGGCGATTGGGTCATCTTCATCATGGAGCCTTGAAATTCATGCAGCAAATATCTACTGGACTTCCAATGGGAACACTTTCTCAATTAGATCAGTGTAAGAGTTGCACCATGGGGAAGTATGTAAATTCCACCTTCCATGAGAAGGAGAATGGTGCTTCAGGGTCCTTGAGAGAGTTCACATGGACGTGTGTGGACCGTTCTCGGTTGCTTCAACAACAAAAAATAAGTACTATGTTATTTTTTTTGATGAATTTTATCGTAAATTCTAGATCTTCTTCATGCAAAAGAAATATCAAACATTCTAAAATTTTTGTGAGTTGAAGGCATTGGTGGAGAAAGTGTCGGGGAAGAAATTGAAGGCTCTTAGGAGTGATAATGATGGAGAATACATCTCTAACAAATTCAATAACTTCTGCAGCAAAGAAGGAATTCAAAGAGAACTCATAGCGCCTCATAACCCACAACAAAATGGGGTCACGAAGAGGAAGAATAGAACAATCATGGGTGCAGCACGAGTGATGTTTCATGATCAGGGCCTACCAATGCATTTGTGGGTGGAAGCATGCAACACTCCGGTTTATGCGCAAAATCATTGTCCTCATAGAGTACTTCGCATGAGGACACCTAAAGAATATTTAACTGGTAAGAAATCAGATGTTTCACACTTTAAGATTTTTGGCTCATCTGTTTATGTGCATGTGACCAAGGACGCCAGGAAGAAGCTAGAGCCTACTACTGAATTTGGTATTTTTGTGGGGTACACAGAAAAACCCCATAATTCTCGTGTGTATTTTCCAAACAGTCAAATGACTATGGTGCAACGAGTTATAAAATTTGATGAGGTGAAATCCATGTGGTTGTCGCTTCAGATGGAGATGGAATTGCATGCGGAGGAGGAACTGTTGGTTCCCATTGATGAGTCTCTAGATGTGGATTAGCCATAGGATGAAGTTCATGGAGTGGAGGAGTCCACTCACGCAGAGCCAGCTATCAGAACTGGCAGAAGGCATACCACAGAAGCTGATAGGCTGATACTTGATGCTGCACAGAAAGTAGGAGCCCCTACTTCACAGCGCAGACAAAGACATTCTCCTAGTCGATTTACTGGATACATGGCTCTCATGAGAAAATATATTGTAACTGAACCATCTTTCTTTCAGGAAGCAGTGCAGTAGCCCACATGGGTAGATGCAATGGTGGAGGAGTATGACTCCGTTGTCAAAAAAAGTTCTTGGGAAATTGTTCCAAGGCTGGTTGATAAATCAGTCATAGGTTTGAGATGGATCTACAAGGTAAAGCAAGCTGGTGATGGGAGTGTTGAGAAATAAAAGGCCAGATTTGTGGCCCGGGGCTTCTCACAGATCGAGGGGATAGATTATGAAGAAACCTTTGCACCTGTCGCAAGGTATTCTTCCATAAGGACCATCCTTGCTCTCTCAGCGCAGATGGGCTGATGCATTCATCAGATGGACGTGAAAACTACATTTCTCAGTGGGATAATTGAGGAAGAGGTGTACATAGAGCAGCCTGAAGGTTTTGAGATATTCAACACCGAGTCGCATGTGTGCCGACTCAAAAGAGCGTTGTATGGGCTAAAGCAAGCACCCTGTGCTTGGTACACTCGGATAGACAGTTATTTCACCAGACTAGGCTTCACCAAATGTGAAGTAGATGCAAACCTATACCAAATTGTGGTGGAGGGTAAGCCTTTAATCAATGTTATTTATGTTGATAATTTAATATTAACAAGTGATGAGAAGTTGATACATTCATGCAAGGAGGATCTTTCAAAGGAGTTTGAGTTGAAGGATATGGGCCTCCTTCATTATTTCCTTGGATTGGAAATATGGCAGTGAGATGGTGAAATTTTTGTGTCTCAAGGAAATTATGCAAGGCAGATACTAGGTAAGTTTCACATGGAGGGCTGCAAACCCATGGATACTCATCTTCCAGGAAACTGGAGGAAAGAGGATGCTACTTCTGGAGAGGTAGTGGATGTTACTATCTATCGACAGTTAGTGGGTTCGCTAATGTATATAGTGAACACGAGACCAGAAATTTTATATGCGGTTAACCAGCTGATTCAAGCTATGGTTAAGCTTACCAAGCTCTTTTGGAAGGTGGTAAGCATTTCCTAAGATACCCAAGGGGCACATCAGAGTATGGTTTGTGGTACAGATAGACATATGAATTGAAGTTGCATGGCTTCACAGATGCAGATTGTGTGAGAAGCCCAATGGATAGACATATCACATAAGGGGGGATATTTAGCATTGGATCTACAATTGCTTCTTGGTACTGCAGGAAGCAGAGATCTGTGGCACTCAGTTTAGTGGAAGCGGAATACATGGCAGTGAGTCAAGTTGCATGTGAGGCTATCTGGATGAGAAATATATTGGTTGGTTTGTTTGGTTCTCATTTAGATCCGACAATGATTCATCTCAGATATTGTGTGCAAAGGAGAATCATTTTTCTTCAGTACATTCCTACGGAAGATCAGGATGCAGACATTCTAACGAAGGCGCTCAACAGGAGAAAATGTGAATACCATAGAGACAGGATCGGGGTGAAGGATAATCCCTTTCCTGTTGAGAGGGAGTGTTCAGATTCAAGAAGAAAGATCCTAGTGAAAATTAAGCACCTACACTAGGATGGAGCCTCAGGCTATTTTTAGGTGGATGTCTATTTATAGATGCATGAGAAAATTCTATTTATAGATGAGGTCTATTTATAGAAGTATGTGCAAGTTCTATAGATAGATTGCATGTCTATTATAGATGCATCTCGAATATTATTATCCCTTAATAATAGTTGGACAATAAACAATAATCTATTCTCAATGAGCACTTGGAAATAGTTAACTGAAGTGGAAAATCAGTTAGCTATAAGAATTTCGAGTTAAGAGTTTGGTTGGTGGGACATGCAAGTAGACTTAGTTGTAACTGAGTGATTCGAATTTATAGTAGAGTTGGAAGTGCAGTTATGAAATTTTTAATGTAGTTTAACTCAGTTAAGTGAGTTAAACTCAATTTTGCTAGTTGTAACTGAAGATACACTAGTGAGAGATCAAGTGAATTAATTATTAATTAATTCACAATCAGTGGTCTCACATGCAATTGAAGATTTACTACTATTAATTGCATGCATGTCAAATCCAGTGGAGACTCAGTTGAGTTCTAGGTGAAAGGGAAGTTTACTATCAGTTGTGACATTATTGGTTGCACCCATGCAACCACCCACACACAATGGATGTGCCCATGAGGATTGCATAGTCAAGGCAGGCAAGGTTGCACTCATTCAGGGATTGCGCAGTGGAGGCAGGCTATTTGGAGGCAGTAAATTGGCTAAGGAAATTGCCAATTTTTGTATGAGAGTGTGAGAAATTTAGCTCATGTACTGAGAGCTCTTGGATTAGAGTTTTGTATGTAATTGTCTCATGATCCATGATATAATACAAAATAGAAGATAGTGGGGTTTTTATCTTTATGATTTCCTGGTAAGTTATCTGTGTTATGTGTGATTGATATTTCTTCATGATATTGTGATTAACGATTGTGTTTCAAATTCCGCAAAGATTTTGTAGAAGAGATTCTATATTTAACATTGGAATATGATTTTTAGATAAGGAGAATCCATGCAATACATATTTTGTATTAAAACTACAAATTCAACGTCACAATGGGATGAACAAAAACCGTCATGACAATGTGACAAACAAAAATTGATGTTGTATTATGTTGAAAAAAATTTGAAATTATGTTTTATGAAAAAAAACTGATGTCACCTTGTGGCAAATAAATACCAATGTCACAATGTAACAAAAAAAAATCTTTGTCCCATTATGACGAATAAAATTAACATGATAATGTGATGGAAAACATGCACAACACATGACAAATTAAATTCTAATGCTAGTCAACAATAGTTATCTTTGTCAACTATGGTCAACCATAGTTAAGCATGTCAACCATGTCCACCACAGTAAGCCACATGTGACCATAGTCAACCATGGTCATATAAGCTTAGTTGTCATGAGCATGCTCGCTATGGTCAAACATAATGAAAACTTCCAACTATAGTAAACCATTCTCGAACCAACTGAACTATAGTCAACCATGGTCATGCCATACAATATAATTTAGTTAGTGAACCATTTTAAATAATGTTTAACCATATTTAAACATGTTCAAAAGGTTCATCCATTCCTAACCATAAACAACCATAGAGAACACGGTCAACCATGATGAACCTAGTTAAATGATGCTTGGCCATGGTTAACATGACTACCATAATTAACCATGTTCAAACATGATTGGGTGGTCTGTGTGGTAAACCATAGTCATTTATAATTAAATATTGACAATGATAGTCAACCATGTTCCCCCATGGTCATCCATAGCTAAGCGTAGTTAAAATTTGTTAAATAAGATCAACCATGGTCACCGATGGCCAAACATGGTCATGAAGTTAAACATGGTCATCCATGGTCACGTGTATTCCACCATAACAAATCATCTATATCCCTATACGGCCATAGTAAACCAATGTCAACCATAATCAACCAACTCAACCAAGGTCAATGTCATTCGACCAAGGTCTACTTCGATCAACCATAGTCAAACTTATCAAACGTAGTCAACCTTGCCAACCATTATTGTAACATTAATGTAACAATAAGAAATTAACATTAAGAGTAATATTAACATTAACATTAAAATTAATGTACCATTAATAGTAAAATTAACATTAATTTACAATCTCTTTGTCAGTTGACTCCGTGACTTCATAGAGCTTTTTTATGCTCAAGCATCTAGATCACTGTACAAATAAATTCATTGGTATGGTTCCCCAACATTTGACCAGTTGCAAGAGTTTCAAGTTTTAAAGCTCTTCTCCCTTCTTAACAATACTATTTCTTGCTTTTAACATGATTATGAATTTTTACCATTTAATTTGACTGAAAATCCCCTCCTTGGAATTCTACCTCATGATCTTGGATATATGTCGAAGATGTAAAATCTATGGATACTTGGAAGATTATGATTGTTGAGTTTTTTTGTTCATAATAAAGGTAGAGGAACACACTGTAAAAACCACAAAGCTATGCATGGTAAAAATAGACAAAGTAACACATGATAAAAATAGAGTATTACACACAACAAACGGAAATTTAAATCTTTAGAATGTAGCATGCAAGGAAATAAGTTTGGATTATATTTTAATAAGAAAATATAATCCAAACCGTGGAGCGGAACTATAGGCATAAACCATGGTTGGATAAGGATTAACTCCGGGTAATATTGTTGACTACGCGGAGAAATGTTAATAGACCGTGGCATGTGATAGTATTGCAGAGTGTTAAATGCTACGGGTTGAAATTGTTAGCGGAACCGTCGGATGAGTTAACCGTAACATATTTTGTTGTTGTGTGACCACCACAAATGGAACCGCTGGCGGGTTGGATCGTTGGCGGTTCCAACCCCAAATATATGCTGAGAAATTATAAGGTTAAGTCTCATGTGTAGCACGGGAAATGTGGCAGGTGGTTTCTCTGCCGGAGGTCGCGGGGTCGAGCTCTGCGGACCTCTACCAAAAATTTTAATACACCACATGGGGACATTTTCCAGCATCAGGGTTGGCCACGTGTCACCCCTTAATTGGATCTCATACCATAACGTACAACCCATCCAAAAAATCATATCACGCCACTTGTCAGTCTAGAATTGGTTTTGAGGAAAAGAATATTCCTCAGAATATTCCTTTTGCTGACTGTGCACCCTCCATGCTGACTGGGCATCCTAGTCAACTCTGTCACAAAAATTAGCTTTTTAGGATTTTGATCAGAACGCGATATCTCCCTCATACAACATCAGTTTTTCGATTTGCTCATGGCGCCAGAATCAGGAAGACGAGATCTACGCAACCATCCTTGTTTCAACCCAATCCTGAAAATTTCAATTTAATTTATGAACTCCTGATCAGTTGGAATTTCATCACTCTCTATAAACAAGAAAGGGATTATCTACCACCCCTTTCCTTCCTCTATGATATTTTAATTTTCTCTTGGCGAGCACCTTCATGAGAATATCTGCATCTTGATCCTCTGTGGGAATGTACTAAAGTAACATAATGCACCTCTGAGTTCACAATCTCTGAGATGGTGGTACCTAATTTCTATGTTCTTGGACCTATCATTGAATACCGGATTAACCGAGAGTTAAATGCAACTCTGGTTATCACAATGTATCACCGTCAGATCCATCTGAGAACCAAACAAACCAACCAGGATATTTCTCATCCAGATGGCCTCACATGCAGCCTGACTTGCTGCCATGTACTCTACCTTGGTTGAAATGAGTGCCACAGATTGTTGCTTCTTGCTATACTAAGAAACTATTGTCGATCCTACACTGAAGATCCCTCCTGATGTGCTATTTCTATCTGATGGACTACCTCCCCAATCTGCATCCGTGAACCCTTGAAGCTTCACTCCCTCTGTCCGTCTGTACCATAATCCATACTCTGTATTTCCCCTGAGATATATAAATGCATGCTTCCCCACCTTCCAAAAGAGCTTGGTCGACTTAACCATAGCTTAACTCAGCTGGTTAACTGTGTAGCAAATGTATAGTCTGATGTTCACCAAGTACATTAGTGAACCACTAGCTGCCTGTAAACAATAGCTTCCACTACTTCTCCTGAAGTAGCATCCTCTTTGCTCCAATTTCCTGGAAGAGGAGTCTCCATGGGTTTACATATCTCCATGTGAATCTTACCCATAATCTCTTTGGCATACTTGCCTTGAGAAACAAATATTTCACCATCCCGCTGCCATATTTCCAAACCAAGGAAATAGTCAAGGAGTCCCATGTCCTTCATTTCGATCTCTCTTGCATGATCCTCCTTGCAAGAATGTATCAGATGGTCATCACCTATCAAAATTATATCATCAACATAAAGTATGATAATCAAGATCTTACCATCAACCACAATCTGGTACAGTTTCTCATCCACTTCACTTTTGGTGAAGCCCAACCCGGTGAAATAGCTATCAATCCGAGTGTACCAAGCACAAGGTTCTTGCATCAGCCCATACAATGCTCTATTGAGTCGGCACACATGCAACTCACTATCAAAGATCTCAAAACCTTCTGGCTACTCTATGTACACTTTTTCCTCAATAACTCCATTGTGAAACTCAGTTTTCACATCCATCTGATGAATGTGCCACCCCATCTGCATTGAGAGTGCAAGGATAGATCTAATGGAAGAGTACCTTGAGACTCATGCAAAAGTATCCTCATAGTCAATCCCCTCAACTTGTGAGAATGCATGGGCCACAAATCTGGCCTTGTACTTCACCACACTCCCATATGCCACTTGCTTCACCTTATATATCCATCTAGATCAAACCACTAATTTTTAGACCGGCCTTGGGACAACTTCCCATGCACTGTTCTTGACGATGGAGTCATACTTCTCTACTATAACATCAACCCAAATTGGTTTCTGCACTAGTTCCTCAAAGGAAGATGGTTCTGTCACAATAAAATTTCTTATAAGAGCCATATATCTAGTAAACCTATCTAGAGACCATCTTTGTTTGCGCAATGAAATAGGTGCTCCTACATTCTCTGTCACATCAAGTCTCCATCTATCATCTTCCGCAGTGCGCCTTCTACCATTTTTAGTGGATGGCTCTGCATGTGTGTTTTTTCCACTCCATGATCCTCCACATGTGGCTGATCCACATCTTGAGGTTCATCCTTTGGAACCAAGAGTTCCTCATCAACATGCAAATCCAGCTCCCTCTCAAGGGAAAATCACATGGCTTTCTCCTCATCAAATTGTATATCTCGTCTCACAACAATCATCCTGTTGTTTGGAAAATACACCCAATAGTTGTGGGGAGTATCAGTGTACCCCACAAATATCCCAATCTCAGTTTTTGGTTCAAGCTTCTTCCTAGAATATTTGGTCACATGCACATATACAAATGAGCTAAAAATTTTAAAATATGAAACATATGGTTTCTTACTAGAAAAAGCCTCCTCTAGTGTACTCATGTCAAGTATCCGATGAGGACAATGGTTTTGAAAAAATATCATTATGTTGCATGCCTCTGCCATAGATGCAATGATAGGCCCTGATCATGCAACATCGCTCATGTTGCACCCACAATTGTTCTGTTCTTTCTTTCTGTGACCCCATTATGTTGTGGGTTATGAGGCGCAATTAGCTCTCTTCGAATTCCTTCCTTGTTGCAGAAGTTATTGAATTCATTTGAGATTTACTCACCACAATTTTCACTCCTAAGATCCTTCACACGATTCCCCGTATCTTTCTCCACCAGTGCTTTGAACTCAAGAAATTTTGAGAACGTTCGATCTTTCTTCTGCATGAACTAGATCCAACACTTTCTAGAAAAATCATCAACAAATATCACATAGTACTTGTGCTTTGTTGTCGAAGCAGTAGAGAATGGTTCACACACATCTGAGTGAACTCTCTCAAGGATTTTTGAAGCTCAGTTCTCCTTCTCGTGAAAAGTTTCCTTTCAATACTTCCCCATAACACATCCTTTGCATGTGTCTAACTGCACAAGAGTACCCTTGGGAAGAACCGTAGAAATATGTTGCATGACCTTCAAGGCTTTGTGGTGTAGATGGCCCAATCTCCTGTGTCATAACTCACCCTCATCTCGTCTCACCACTTTGTCTGGCTTACCCATCAATGCTGCGTAGCCATCTACATCAATTTTATGGAGATTCTTCACTCGAATCCCAATCTTCTTGGTTTTTCCTATGGCTTTGTGTCGAAGGAAAGATTTCCCTTCATTGAAAACCACATCATAGCCTCTATCCTCCAACATTGTGACTGAAACTAAATTTTTCTTCAAGCCTGGTACATGCATTACATCTTTTAATAAGAAGGGTTTAACTAACTATCTTTGGAAGGTAACTGTACCAGTCTTGGTAGCACTGTACCACTCGTCATCACCCATTTTGATATGCATATGGAGGTCCTTCTCCTCCAAGCTACTGAAAAGTTATTTGTTTCCCGTCATGTGAAAGGATGCACCACTATCCAAGTACCACACTGATCCCATTACACTTGACACCATGCATGCAATGAGTGATAAGTAAAGCTCAAATTGCGAGGCTAAAGCCTCATGAGCTGCAGATCCTAAAGCCTTCTTGTTATTCTTATTTTGTGGGCAATTAGTGGCATAATGTCCATGACCATGACAGGGAAAACACTTCACTCTGGACATGTCACGCTTCTTGCCATCTTTGCCGGACTCAGATTTGGAATGTAATTTCTTTCCTTTCCCCTTCTTCGCCTTGGTAGCCAAATCAAAATCTTCATCATCATCATTCTTAGATGAAGATCCATCCCTGGTATTCCACATGAATTCTTCTTGCACCAAATTCGACCAAAGTCATTCCCAATCTGGCAGCTTCTCCCTCCCATTGACAGAGTCCTGATAACTATGCCAACTCTTGGGAAGTCCTAGAAGAGTTAGGCTCACCAAGTCATCATCCATGACAATATTTCTGATGCTCCCAATCTCATCCTGACATTGAACAAAATTTGTTAAATATTTCGGAATGGTGTTGCCTTTCTCCATTTTGATTTTCCTGAGCATGTCCTTTAGTGCCAATTTTCTATGATCACTGCTGCTCTGAAACAGATCTATCAAATATTTCCAAATTTCATATGGTGTCGCTTTTCCATGGAGAATTGAGACAATGTGGTCTCGTACTCCCTCCAGTAAGATCCTTCTGCAGCCTTATTTTGCCAAGCATCAAGGTTTGTGGAATCTACTGCAGTAGGTTTTGGAATGTCATTGTTGATGAATTATTTCAACCAATTTTCCTCCAGTACTGCCTCCATCCTGTCTTTCCACACAATATAATTGGAACTTCCCTCAAGTGCATACTCCAATCTCAAGCCATTGAAAGCCATTTTGATCCTGATCTGCCTGTCGCACCAAGAATACTTTTGCAAATTCGAACTCTATTCAGTCACAAACTCAACTTCTCCTCCACTATAGTGATTTATTGTGCTGTGATAGCATGTAGAAATTATACAAACATATGTATACCAATGGATTCAATCTGATCATGTAGTATGCTAAAGAAATATATTGAATCCTTTTACAAATCAATTGCGGAAAATAAACAGGATCGCCAATCAAAACAAGTGCGAAAAGAAACAAATAAAACCACAACACATATATTTTCCTGGGGAAATATTAGTGCTCAAAACCCCTCTAACTTCTATTGTATATTCACCATGTAATTTGGCATATTACAATATCAGTTAAATCTATGTGGATTTTCTACAAGGAGATAGTGACAGAGGTAGAGGATAAAGAGAAGGTGGGGAGGCAGGACAAATACATATAGAGATAGAGGTAGAGAGAAAGAAAGTGAAAAGGGAGAGAGGGAGAGAGAGGGAGAGAGGATAGGATGGAATACAGAGAGAAGGAGAGGAGAGAGAGAGAGAGAGACATAGAGATGGAGGGGGAGGGGGGCGAAGAGGGAGAAAGAGAGAGGGAGGGAGATAGTGATATGGTTGGAGGGTAGAGAGAGAGAGATGGGAGAAGAGACAGAGGGAGGTGGGAGATAAAGGGAGAGAAAGGAAGGAAGAGAGAGAGGGTGAGAGAGAGAGAGAATCAGAGAGGGAGGGAGAGATATATATAGTTGTATGGGGAGAGAGAGAGAGATGTAAGAACAACGACATAGAACAATAGAGGTAGAGAGAGACAATAGAGGAAATTTCAGCCTAAAAATGGCCTCCTAAGGAAAAATAATCAAATAATATAGATAGAAAATATTTTGGATTAGTCACATCATTAATCTGAAATATTTTTTCTCTACATTATGGATCACAAAAGTCTTAGATTTAAAATAAAATAATAGTTAAAATAATAAAATAAGAGTTACGAGTTTCAGAGGGAAAAGAAAAAAACAACTTTTTTTAATTGTATTTTTTGCTTATCTCCTGCTAGGTTTACTCAAATTTCAAGTGTAGACACTCATTGGATGCAGAATTAAATTCCACATCCAACAAGTATCCATTATGCATACTTTTGAGAAGATCCACATTGATAAAAATTGTAGATACATTAACAAATATTGTTAAACATATTTTTTGAATGTATTTGCGATTTTTATCATTGTGGGTCTTCTCAAAAGTATGTGTAATGGGTAATTTTTGGATGTGGAATTTAATTCCGCATATAATGAGTGTACACACTTGAAATTTGAGTAAACCTATAAGGCAAGAAGCCAAAAATACAATTAATTTTTCTCTTTTTCTTTTCCCTTCAAAATATTTACATGTACCTCTTTTTAAATTTAAAGGATTTTGATTGGTTTACATATTATGACATGGAAAATACATGAAATTTTCATGGGCACTTTTAAGTTGAAATTTACTCCAATGGGGAGCTATACTGGAGATATGGAGAGAGAGGGAGATAGAGAGTGAGAGAGGACATGAGGGAAGAGAGAGAGAAGGGTAGGAATGAGAGAGGGAGACAAGGGAATTATAAAAAGGGAGACATGGAGATGGAAGGGGAGAGAATGGGAGAGATAAAAGGAGATATGAGTGGATATATTGATAGATTTGGAGGGAAGAGAGAGAGAGAGAGTGATGGGGAGGAGAGAGAGAGGGAAGTGGGAGAGAAAGGGAGAGAGAGGAAATAAAATAGAGAGGACTTGGGAGAGACAAAGAGAGATGGAGGAGAGTGATGGGTCCACTTGGTTTCTTCATGGTCCCACAAATTTGTGATGAGAACTCCACAAGGATTACATAGAAATTATTTATCCTTTAAGGTCCTTGGGTCTCGGATACTTCTTTTTGAATAATATTCTCCAAACCTACACCTAGGTGTCCCTTTAGCACTTCTTAGAGATCCAATCTCCTTTCTTCGAAACCAAGCAAGAAAATTATATAAGCCCCTATTTTGAATAGGCTTTAGGAATCACTACTCATTCCATCATTGATCTATCCATCCTTGTGATTCATCTTTTACTAGGTATCCTCACATCGGCGAAAGTTCATAAAGAGAAGGGAGCTTTAGCTGAGGCGACAATGGGATATTGTTGAGGTGAGAGGGAGAGAAGGGAAAGAGAGAAATGGAGACACAGAGATGGAGGGGGGAGAGAAGAGGATACAGAGGGATATAGTGATAGTTGGATGGAAGAGATAGGGAGAGTGATGGGGAGGAGAGAGAGAGACGGAGATGTGAGAGAAAGGGAGAGAGGGAAAAGAAAAGAGAGAGGACTTGAGAGAGAGAAGGAGATATGTATTTGTAGGGGAATAGAGAGGTAGGGAATAATAAATACATAGAGAGAGAAAGGTGGATAGAGAGGGAGGGCAAGGAGAGGGAGAGATAGAGCCATCCTGAGATAATATGTATTTATATACAAACTAGCCTAGATCCATCGTAACCCAAGATCTATCAAGTGTTGAGAGGGATCAAAACCATTTTCAATTTAAAAGATGTATGTATCTCAAGAGATTTGATCTCTCTTGGCACTTGATAGATCTGGGGTTACGATGGATCTAAGTTGGTCCATATCCTCAATGATGTTAGAGATAAGAGATTTGTTTCCATCTAAATTTTTTTTTTTGCATTGAAACATCTTGTAAGTTTTGAACTCGACAATATATTATTGTAAAAGGTGTTTAAAGTGATAGGGTGACCTCAAAGAACTCGAATTATGGTCAAAATGAAATTACAAGATGTGATTTTGAGCCCATATATTAAACAAAATAAGTCTCTGAAACGCGTATATTTAATGTGTATCCCTAAGAAAAATCTAGATGGAAAGATTTCCTTTAAAAAGAGCCAAATATAAAGAGTTAATGAAAACAATATATAAGAGTCCCTTGAGTGTGTTTTTGAACAAGATTTCGGTGGGATGGTTCTCTCCTAAAAAAAACCATATCTAAGAAGTATTGCATGTGGGGTGGAGGTTGTCCTTCAAAACCTAATGCTTAAATAATGTAGACTTGAATGTGACATGATTTAATACCAATTGATGAAACCCTCTACCAAATCTTATAATTAAATCCCAAAATTAGAGAAGAAAATTAAAAACCAAGAATAAATCAAGACATATTCTTAATATATTCAAATGGCTATAACATATAAATAATGACTATGAATTCAACTCAAAAGATGAAATATACAACGAACTATTCTTGAAAGCTATTGAAAAACTTGAAAAGTACTTAAAATTGGTGCACTCATTGTGAGACATACTTATTTGGGATTGCACCTTCTTGTTCCACGTCAAATGTAGTTTTTTATATTCTTCAAATGGTCTTCATGATTTCAATTATTGGAATGTTTCAGAATCTTAATAGCTTCTCTAAATTTTTTTATTGTGTAGTGTTTGATAATGGATAAAACATTGTAATCCTTATTGTCTTCATCAATACAAGGCCTTCCACATGATATAAAAATGATTTCTAGTTATTACTGTGCTAGTATCATATCAGATATAAACTTTTCTTTGCTTGGTTTTACTTATCCTTCATAGGTTTGTTTAAGAGCATGTGATTGAAAAATCATTGAACTTGGTGAAATTATGAGTTTGTCATAAGCTTAGAAATAATAATTTAAATGACAGGATAGAAGCAATATTAAACACGACAAACACACATAACAGAGCTTAACACATAGAATTTTGATAAAGGAGTTCACCCCTCCTGGGCTAAATCTCTTTGGGCCTTTGTATTAGCTTCAACTGTGCTCAAATTCGGTTACAAGCTTCAGAAATTCTTGTAACTTGTTCAAATGAGTTTAAAACATCATAATCTCCCAAAAATGACTATTTGTTTGTTGAATTTGGACTCTGGATGCTCTAGCAATGACCCCAACACCTGGTGGCCCTCACCTTCAAAAATCTTCAAATGCACTAAAACAATTGTAGATGACCTTTTCTTCCTCTGCAACCTACTTCATTGAGTTCACAACATGCTAATTAGCTTGGAATGCCTCTTCCTGAGCTCTGTTTGGGCGAAAATTGGATGAGTTATGATCAAAACTGCTTTTCCCCCAATTTCTCCACTAAAATTGGTGGAACTGCCAGTTAGATTTCCAAATTTAGAAATCCCGTCATAAACAACATGCTCCCCTAAAACTCTACCAACATAATTCGAGATTATATTAGTGGATACACGTGTTTTAATTATCAGATAAGCATTGGTTTAAGGATAAGCACGTTTTTAGCGCTAATTAGGTTTAAATGTGGTTAAACCACGTTTTAAAACTTAATTATGCGTGTTTAAAACTCCGTCGGTTCATTTGTCTAGGTGCTTGGTTCTTCGACTATGGCCATATGGGGAGGGGGTTGGCCCCCTCCAACCCCCAATCGTCAGACTAAAAAACAATAAAATGTTGTGGATATCTTAGTGGTTAAGAACCACGTGGTAGGAGAGTTAGTGTAAGGCGTGGCTAGTAGGCGAAAGGTCATGGGTTCGACCCCCACTCCACCATACAAGTTTTTGCATGAATTTAAAATGATATTTTCTACCAGCTTTAGGGCTTGCCCCCAAATTTGTCCTTCGTCAAGTTGGTTGGTGGCTCCTCCATTGGTTGATTCTGCTGAGAGAGTGGGTTTAAAAACTATAGTTAGTATATGTATATATATATATATATATATATATATATATATATATATATATATATATATATATATATATATATTTCAATATATATACATATATTTCCACCATTAAACCTAATGTCCATCTTTAATGCGCAATGATAATTCCACCGTATCGACCTTAATATGCAACCTTCATGTGACATAATAATTCTATCTAAGGGTTGGAGAGGGCCCACCATAGAGGACACGTGGGGCCCTCTAGTTGGTTTGTACTCCGACCTTAAAAAATTTCAAATTCAAACTTAGGAAGAATATTGCAGGTCATTGGAAAGTTTCTCCCTTCACAAACTCATCTAGCAAATCTGAAGACAACACTTGTCACAGTGCCAATTGCTGCAATTTGGAGAATATTCCCTATAAGGCTGACTGTACCTGCCACATCATCCCTGTATCTGTTATGCTCCATTTTTTTCCTGTTTTGGAAAATGAACAACAGACGATAACTCAGTCATACGAACTTGGATTTTGATGAAATGAGTTGTGCCAGAATCTTGGTGACAAACTCTATCCGGTCCTTCAGGTTTGAAGCAATTTTTGATGACTTTCAATTTTTAGCTAAAACTTGAGCCTTAGATCATTCCTCCCCACTAGAAGCCTTTTGGACCCCAAAAGATACTATCAATTGTTCAGCAAGTGAGGGTACAACTCCCTCACTTTTACAATCTCCAACCATTTGGCCATTGAAGGATTTTGACCTTTGAGTCCAACGCTAAGGTATTCAACATTCCCTCTTCTTGAAGTTCTGATTCTTCTGTCAAGTATGAGATCTTGCTGAAGTTCATCAATATATTTTGGCAAGAAATCATCTATTGATGGTAGTTGAACATGCTCTCCTTGATCATCAATCAAAGGAGGCTCAAACAATCTCAAATTCTCAACATTAACGATAGAATAAATTTGTAAAGAAGGAGGAAAATCTAGCTTGAATGCATTTCTACCAATCTTTTCTAGAATTTTAAATGGACCATAATGGATTTTTTTGAGATTTTTACCTTCCCCTTGCAATATTTCCTTGCTTATGTACAACCAAACTTCATCACCAACTTGGAATTTATGATCAACCTAGTGTTTGTAATGCCTTGCCTTGTAGTTGCTTTGATTCTTTTCAAGTTGCTCTTGCACTGTGTGATGTACCAACTGAATTTGCTCAATGAACTTTCTTTCTTTATCTATTTCACTATGTCCGTCTATAGCAAAATATTTCTCAAAGATGAATTCCAATGGCGATCTTGGCAAGTAACCAAAACATGCCTCAAATGGTGATGTATTTGTGGAAGAATGTTTTTCCAGGTTGTATGCATGTTGTATGTAGTGTAACTATTCGTCCCATAACATGGGATGCTTGCTACAATAGCCTCTTAGAAGATGAATAACAGTTCTATTTACCACCTCTGTTTGACCATATATTTGTGGATGAAATGTTGTACTTTTCTTCAACTTTGTATCCATCATGTCCCATAATTTTGACCAAAAATTCCCAACAAATCGAGAATCTCGATCACTTACAATAGAAGTAGGAAGACCGAAATGGATCCATACATTTTGAAAGAAAATATTAGTAGTTTGTTCAGTTGTAATATTTTTCTTACATGCCATCAAAATACACATTTTGTTGAACCTATCTACCACAATATACAAATAATCATTGCCTTTCCTTGACATAGGAAGGCCTCCTACGAAATCCATTGAGATGCTCTCCCAAGGATGAGAAGGAACCATAAGTGGTGTATTGCTAGGCTTACTTGTTGCACATAAATAACATCCTCTAATAAAACGAGAAACACTTTCATTCATGTGTGGCCAATAACAATACCTTTGGAGATGCGTTATTGTCTTGCCTACACCGAAATGTCCTATAATCAATGATGTGTGTGCCTCCCTTATGACATTGTTTCTTTCTCCCTGTGGAATACATAACTTGCCCAAGTGATACAACAAGTTGTTATGCACCTGATAATCTAACACTTCACTTTGGTTTCCCTTAATCAAGTTCTCATACACATCTTGAAAATCACTACCATTCACATACTGTTCAATGTAACTTTCATGCATAATAGAATTGTGCTTCAGAATAATAGTTAAATTTACAATAGGCCTAGAGAGCGTATCAGGTAACTTATTGTAGATTCCTTCTTTGTACCTGATAACCAAGTGAAATTGTTGTAGAAAACCCATCCACCTGAAATTTCTTGATTGTTGCAACTTTGATTATGATTGTAAATACTGCAGTGGTTGATGGTCGACATGGATAATGATCTCTTTCCCCATCAAGTAATTCTTCAATTTCTTTACACTTTGTACCAATGCATATAACTCTTTATTATAGGTGGGATATTTAATCACACCCCCATTAAAAGTTTTAGAATGAAATGAGATAGGCTTACCATACTGCATGAGCACTGCTCCCATAGCATAATCACTTGCATCTGTTTGGATCTCAAATGGCTGTCTAAGATCTGGAAGTGCTAAAACCAGTGCTGAACTTACCTTTTGCTTTAAAGCATCAAATTCTTTCTACTACAAATCTCCCCAATGGAATATTTTCTTTATGCTTGTCAATGCATGTAACAGAGCTGCAATGGAAGAAAAATTAGCAATGAATTTCCTCCAATACTGTACTGCCCATAAAAAGTTTCTTACCTCGGTAATTGTATTTGGCTTGGGACAATTCAAAATGACCTCAACTTTGGAAGGATCAATCTTCAACTCACCTCCTCCAACAATGTGTCCCAAATATACCAATGAAGTCTTACCAAATTCGTACTTTGACATCGTAAGAAACAATTTCTCTTTTCTCAAAACTCCAAGTACCTTGTTCACATGCATAACATGTTCTTCTCTTGATTTGTTGAATATGAGTATGTCATCTAAGTAAACAATGACAAAGTCATCTAGAAATGGTCTAAGTACATCATTCATTACTCTCATGAAAGTAGCTAGTGCATTTGTTAAGCCAAATGGCATAACTAACCACTCATATAATCCTTGTTTAGTTTTGAAAGTAGTTTTCCAAATGTCTTCTTCAACTATCCTAACTTGATGACAACCACTTCTCAAATATAACTTGGTGAAATAATTTGCATGCTTTAAATTATCAATAAAATCATCAATGAGTGGGAGTGGGTAGCGATTCTTTACCGAGATTTTTTTTTAGTGCATGGAAATCGATACACATGCGCCAATTCCCGTCCTTCTTTGGAACCAAAACTATTGGAGAACCACATGGTGAAGTAGATGGGTGTATGATACCTTTATTCAACAACTCTTGGATTTACTTCTTGATTTCCAAACTACCGATAATTGACATGTGATACATACCAATATTGGGAAGTGGAACATCTTGCTGCAGCTGAATCTCATGCTGAATTCCCCTCTTGGGTGGTAACCCCTTTGGTTCTTGAAACATCTCACCATGCTGAATTCCCCTCTTGGGTGGTAACCCCTTTGGTTCTTGAAACATCTCACCATGCTGACATGGATTCACATTTCCTCGTGTGTCTTTTCCTCCCACCAAACTAGTGCTGCTCCTTCTAGCCTTAATAAAGCCAACTGGATTTTCATATCGTCTCTTTGTAGATTCTGAATTCTACAGTAAACTTCCAATTGACGAATCCAATTGTCTAGTCTTTCAGCATTGACTTCTCCATTGTATGTAGGAATTTCAAATTTGATGTCCAACTTGAATAACAGAGTCTTTCCTTTTGGGATCTTGGAATGAGTATGGGTATACGTTTGTATAGTGGATGTGGAAGATGAAGATGCTTATGAGGATGATGAAGATGATGATGGTGGAGAGGGAAGTGATTTTCCTCCACTACCTTTTGAGCTCCTCTCTTCCTCCTTTTTATTGTTTGAATATTCTTCTCTATGAGGATGTTTTGAACCTTCTCCAGTTTCCTTTGACATGAAAGTTTCATACATAACTTTCACCATCATTTAAATTTCTTTGAATTCCCTCTTGACATCCTCTTCTTCATAATTTTCATGAGTTCCTTCATGGCTTGGAATTTTGTCTATAGATTCAAGCTCAATCTTTGCAGATTGTCTCTCTTCAATTAGTTCAGCTTCTTGTGCAATTAACTCCTCTTCTATCTAAACTGTTGGAGATGGAATTTGAGGTGCTTCAATTGTTTCCTTGAGTGGTCCTTTGGGTGAGGATGTTGCCTTCTCAACCTTATTCCTTATTTTCCTAACTTCAGGACTAGCTATCAATAGCTTCTCTTCTCCTCTCTGCAATCTCAACCTTGTAAGCATCAAAAAATTTGCAACTATTAAAACCCTTCAAGTAAAACAAGCAAGCAACCTTGTGCTCTTATACCAAATTGATCTGAAAATTATTGCTATTAATTGTCGTGCTAGTATCATATCAGATATAAAATTTTATTTGCTTAGTTTTAATTATCCCTCATAGGTTTGTTTAAGAGCATGTGATTGACAAATCATTGAACTTGGTGAAATTATGAGTTTGTCATAAGCTTAGAAATCATAATTTAAATGATAGAACATAAGAAATATTAAACACAACAAACACACATAGCAGAGCTTAACACACAGAATTTTGATAAAGGAGTTCACCCCTCTTGGGCTACATCTCCTTGGTCCAGCTTCATAATCCGGGCCTTTGTATTAGCTTCAAGTGTGCTCAAATTGATGTTACAAGCTTCAATACCTCATGGAACCTATTCCAATGAGTTTAAAACATCATAATCTCCCAGAAATGACTATTTTTTTGTTGAATTTGGACTTTGGATGCTCTGGCAATGACCCTAACACCTGGTGACCTTGGCCTTCAAAA
Source organism: Pinus albicaulis (assembly GCA_034641835.2). Taxonomy (NCBI): domain Eukaryota; kingdom Viridiplantae; phylum Streptophyta; class Pinopsida; order Pinales; family Pinaceae; genus Pinus; species Pinus albicaulis. Next base: position 933,397,386 of record CM076583.1, read on the forward strand.
ATATTTAAATTCACTAAAACACCTGTAGATGACCTTTTCATCCTATGCAACCTGCTTCATTGAGTTCACAACATGCCAATTAGCCTAGAATTCCTTTTCCTGAGCTCTGTTTGGGTGAAAATTGGATGAGTTATGATCAAAACTACATTTCCCCCAATTTCCCCACTAAACTTGGTGGAACTGCCAGTTAGATTTCCAAATTTAGAAATCCTGCCACAAATGGCGTGCTCCCCTAAAAGCCGCCAACATAATCCTAGATGAGATTGGTGGATAAGAGCATTTTAATTATAAGATAAGCGCTTGTTTAGGGATAAGCGTGTTTTTAGCGCTAATTAGGTTTAAATGTGGTTAAACCACGTTTTAAAACTTAATTAAGCGTGTTTAAAAATCCGCTGGTTCATTTGTCTAGGTGCTTGGTTCTTGGACTATGGCCATATGGGGAGGGGGCTGGCCCCCTCCAACCCCCAAACATCGGACTAAAAAACAATAAAATGTTGCAGAGATCTTAGTGGTTAAGAACCATGTGGTAGGAGAGTTGGTGTAAGGCGTGATTGGCGGGCAAAAGGTCGTGGGTTCGACCCCCACTCTGCCATACAAAATTTTGCTTGAATTTAAAATGATATTTTCTGCTAGCTTTAGAGCTTGCCTCCAAATTTGTCCTCCGCCAAGTTGGTTGGTGGCTCCTCCAACAGTAGTTGATTCCATCGAGAGAGTGGGTTTGATATGATGATATGATATATTTTAATAACATCCACAAGACCCACTAGTCTAAGGGACCCACATTCCACCTCACACAAGACATCGCATTCTCAAGTTTCCCTCTAGAGCAGTTCTTTTGTTGTGAATTTTGATCAAGAAATTCGTCGTTTTGTGAAGCCTTTCTTCGTCGAACAACGTACTCAAATTGTCCACCTTTAAATCACTTTCAAACTAATTGTGAATATCCTCATATGTTGGACATTCCATGATAAAGTGTTATTCAATTTCAACTGCACCTAGCCTGCAAAAGTTGCAAATCCTTTCTTCCCATTCTTCCTTGGGAGTTATCCATCTACCTGTCTCGCACCTAATATGGTGAGATACGGTCCTCAGCTATGCTATTCAAATTTTAGCCTTTCCCTTGATTGTCGCACTCAAATAAGTCTTTTCTTCATGCGACTGTGATGGGTTGAAGTTTTTAAGATATACTGTTTTTTTTTCTGCCAATCTGTTTTTCGCACATGGTAGTCCTGAATTTTTCAACCACCCACTTTTTTATCTCCTCTTTAGCATTAGTAAAATATTTCCACTTAATTCCCCATTTTCTCATCCATTTGTCATTTATCTTCATCCATGTTTTCTTCCTGCGCTTTAGCTCGTCCATGTAAGTCAACTTGGGCTAACGATGTGCCTCCATGTTTTCCACCTTTTTTAGATAGCTTAACAAACGAATGATTGTTGAAGCTTCCAATGGGAACATCCAGGGCTCAGCTAGCAGGATCTCATATGGTATTGTTGCCTTGAATTTGAATTTGTTCTATTTGTCTCCACTTGTGATTTGACATGTTGCTGCCCCAAAATTCACATCCATATAAGACAACTGAGGTAACCAAGACTCCAAATAGAGTTTTCTTGGTTCTCCAGTCCCACAATTATTCTTTCCTGCATCTATTATGGAGAAGGTAAGACGATCTCCACCCCCCTTGGATCCTTTTAGTTATGCATGTCTCCCAACTGAGCCTATTGTGAAAAAAAATCCTAGGTACTTGTATTCTTCCACTATCTCCGGAGGTTTTCCCTCAAATATGAAGCTAGCCTATTGGTTTTTTTGTTTTAAAGAGAAGATCATGATTTTGGTTTTACTGGTGTTTACTTGCATCCCGACTTCCTCATAGAAAATCTCTAATGCTTTCAAATGTTTAAAAACTATAGTTTATATATATATATATATATATTTCCACCATTAAACCTAATGTCCAACCTTAATATGCAATGATAATTCCACCATATCCACCTTAATATGAAACTTTCATGTGACATAATAATTTGACCCAAGGGTTGGAGAGGGTCCACCAGAGAGGACACATGGCACCCTCTGGTTGGGTCATACTCCAACCTTAAAAAAATTCAAATTCAAACTTAAGAAGAATATTGGAGGTCATTGGACAATTTCTCCCTTCACAAATTCATCTGGCGAATCTGAAGACGACACTTGTCACAGTGCCACTGGCTGCAATATGGAGAATATTCCTTGTAATGCTGATTGTACCTGCCACATCATCACTGTACCTGTTATGCTCCGTTTTTTGAATGTTTAGAAAAACAAACATCAGACGATAACTCAATCATACAAACTCGGATTTTGATGAAACGAGTTGCACCGGAATCCTGACGATGAACTCTATCTGGTCATTCAGGTTCAAAGCAATTTTGAGCACTTTCAATTTTTAGCCAAAACTTGAGCCTTAGATTACCACATGAACAAAAAACCATGTGGGAATATTTGCATCGTTTCATGTCAATATGAACTTTCACAAACTTAGGGAAATATTCATTATACCTAAGGTATTGAAGGTTTCCCCAACATTTACTTTCTAGGAACTTTTAATGGTCATTTGGATGTACAGTAAGAATACCTTCGAGATGTCTTTAGCTTGGTATTACTATGTAATGACACACATTTTGGAAGGCATTGATAGCTTGGTGCTAAATGTAATCATCACTCTTGAAATCTTTGAGAGCATGAATATTCTCCTCCTCTAAGTGTTCATCATTAAAGGTCCTAAGGGCCCTTATTGATAAACTGTCGAGAACCAAAAAATTATGGGTTGGATGGTGATGTAAGTTGGCATGAAAGTATTGTTTAATGTGAATATTTCAATAGAATACCTTGTGTTAATGCCCCATCTAATTTTTCTATTGTTAAGACATCATGAAAGTGTGAGTTTCATTTTTCTTGAAACTCCATAGTAATTAATTCATATACTCTACAAACTTATCCATATTGAGATGAAAAATGTGTTATCGAGAAATCTTATGCACAATTTTGGTTGAGGATGAAAGAAACCATGGAAGCAAAAATCTACTCAATTTTTTAGAAAAAGACCTTTTATAAAGAACAAGTAACTATAGCATATATGAAATAATGAGATATTATTGAGCATTTCATTCAAATATCACAAAATCATAGTTGAAACTTTTTCATTATTCTCATTTTTAATTAGCATATAAACATTATGTATAATTTATTTCATATAATTTAAACATTATTAATACAAATAAGAATTAATCTATCAATTCATTCTTACCAATTTTCCCTACAAATATAAAATATTTTCATCATATAAAAATAAACTTAATACCAAAACATTTAAACACATTAAACCAAAAAAACACAAACTAAGAGTGCTATTTTCATTTTCATGTAAACCCAAATCTTATATGACATATTTTCCATAAATCTTTATGACATATTTTTCATAAATTTGTAACTTCGAAGTAAAACAGTGTTGCAGGACATATATAGATACACACGAAAATAATTGACACTCAAACGATGCACTGAGCCACATAAGATATGGTTAGGCAAATGTATATGGTTCATATTTTTGAAAATATTTTGGAATTTAGTGAACCGAAAGACAAATAATTGACTTTATTCCTATTAAAAGTTTAGCTGAGATGGAGTAGAGAAGTTTTGTCCATCGAAAATGCCAATAATTGCAACAGTGGAAAGAAATAGACGAAATGCAAGAGTCTTCAAATCGAATTGAATACCTCACCAACGCTTTTCCACGCAGTAATCGAAATCGAACAAAACCATATCATCCGGAGAAACTTCGTGGCACTGGTGAAAACATCAATAATGTGATATTTTTCAGTTGAAGTACATGATGCCCCTTCTCCACTGTGAGTGGAGTGCTCAAGCCCACTATAGGTGAAGATGCATAAAGATTTCGAATGATTCACGATATCTTGCTTTCATCGAACAATAAAAAAGTTTAAATGCGTATACCTAGATTTAACAGTCAAGAGTGAAAGATTTCCACTAAAATCTTAAAGCCTGAAAACCAGTCAATTGATTAGAGAGTTGAGTGACATGACAACATCAAATGATTTGACAACTGCAGTGGCCATAGAGTAAAATGGATATACGAATATTAGGTGGCCTCATTTTCGAATGGAAGCAGAAAATAATACATCATTTCTGAGCCATCTCTAAATCATCCGCTGACTGAAGCAGAAAATAATACATCATTTCTGACCCATCTCTAAATCACCCGCTGACGATCCTGGACTGCACGGAATAATACGTGTTACATCCAAACAATGAATTCATATGTTTTGGAACAATACATATTATATTACAATGAATTTATATTCTATGGTCAATATAGTAAATTGAACATTGATATGTTATAGTCTTTTTCATTTTATATTTTATATAAAATATCATATTAAGAATATATTCTTAATGTATGGTATTTGATATTTTTCATCTTTAATTATCCAATAACAATTCTGAAAAAAAAAAAAAGACTTGAAATTCCTACCCTCCTTATTAGTATTCAATGTTTCTTAATCCATTGGATAAGATCATATAGTATTAATGATAAAAATGTTTTATCCAATTTTCTCTTGCAGTAATATTCAATTTTGGTTAATCTAAAGAAGATCAAATCATAGTATTTAATGAAAAAAAAAAGTTTTATCCAAATTTTCTTTGCACTCAACACTTTGGGCACTATGACCACCAAAAATGCCTACACATTAGTAGTCTAGTACAATGAATTATCCTCGAGAGATGCCTACGCATTAGTAGTATAGTACAATGAATTACTCTCCAAACAAGTTTGGAATTGCATCTGGCATCAAAAGCTTTGGGAAAAAGTAGCCCACTTTCTATGGCTCCTCATCCTAAAGAGAACTCTAACTTATGATAGAATAATAAAAAATTGAAGGAGCTTCCCCATGTCATATTTGTTTTCATGAACATGCCAATCATATGTTCAATGAATGAAACTTCCCTAGAGACTTATGGAATCAAGTCGAACCTTTGTTTGAACACCTAGAAAGAGATCAAATAGCACTAAAAACACCATAGCCAACTAAGATTACCCACGCTTTGAAAATCTTGTTCTCAATATTGCTTGGACTCTAACAGGGGTTGCTTCTTTAGTGCATCTAGAAGGAAATGAATAATCACATCTTCAGATATAAGAGTTCAATTTAGTGCATCATTTTGTCCAAGTTCCTTCAAACTATGAAGGAATCCTCATTGATCTCTCCATGGCCTCCTAATGCCTGGTCATCTCCCTCCTCAGAGCTAACAATTATCAGGAAACTGTTCCCCTCACATATTGCATCCCCCTACATGGATTGTTTCCTTTCCCTTTCCCCTTATCCTCCCTCCTTGTGGTCCCTCCTCTCCCCCTTGGTTCATAAAACTGAAATTTGATGGCGCCTCTGAAGGAAACCCTAGCTAAGTTGGTTAAATAGGTATCTTTTGGAATGAGCAAGGACATTATTTCTTCTATTATCCAAGGGCCATGGGCCACAACACCAACAACATGGTTAAATGGTTCTCCTTATAAATGGGTCTAGCTCTCCTTCTCTAAACTAATCATTAAGAGAGACTCTTAGCCCGTGATCAACAAGACCAAACACCTATTGAATGGAGGTAACACTAAGATAATTTTGATCAAATGGAGGCTTGAGAATTTTCTCAAGCATATTCAAACCGCTTTGCTCAATATTCTGGTGGTGCTTACATCATATGTTAGACACTCAAACAATAAAGAAAATAATTATTTTGCCAAAACAGGTTGTGTCAAACATTTTGAATCTCCTACAACCTAGCAATGGCCTCCTCCCCTTAAAGATGGCACACTCAAAAAATTCCAAGTTTTTATTCTAGAAGACTCCAGATCCCTAATGGGGGTGCATGCGCTAACAAAAAATGGAAGAAACAGGGGTGATGACAGGTAAGGGGGGCCATTGGCCATCATCCACCCACCCCATGTCAAATCGTATGAAGTTTATAGGTGGGAAGTCTCCCTACCATCGAATTGCGTTGAGGGACAACAAGGTGAAGGACTCGATCTACAACAAGCCCACTAGCTTTAATTGAGTAATGAATTTCCCAATTCGAATGTTGGCTGCCATTCATGGAAATGTAGTTTCCAAAAAAGACTCACGAAAATATATGACATAACCAAGAATGTTTCGTAATTCTGTGTTTCAGAGCTGTGTTTCATTCAGGATTGAGTTTGGTATATTCAAAACTCATAAGGAGAGTGCTCATCTGATTAACTCAATATTGTTAGTGGATATCGTTAGTGGATGGACTAGGTCCTCCTAGCTTGGGACCTTCGTGCACTTCTTGCTTTGTTTTTATCAAGCCTATTCTCACATGGCTTCACTTCTTGGTCGGGGTTCTATCTGTTTGGAGACTTGGCTCAGGTGGGTTTTGCTATGCATCGATCTACAATGGAATCCACTTTTGTTGGGCTATAGGTAACTTTAAATTTGGGCTTTTCCCTCACTAATTACTATTTGAGTTTTCATTTCATCCTCAAAAAGTTTTCTTCTTTTCAATTAACTCCATTTTTGTGTTCTTCTCTAGGAATGCTATACTCAACCCTCTACTAGTGAGTCTCTTATTTTGTTTGTATACTATTTTTTCTAGTTATATCCCTGCCAAGCATGCCAAAACAGAGAGCTCACTCCAATAAGGGAGGTAGTGGTCATGATAGTGTTGGCAATGTGCATGCTTGAGTGAGAGCAAGTGCAGTAGCTAAACGATAAACATGACGTGGCGGACGAACATGAAGATGTTTCTACTAAATTCCTTGAGTCGATCCATGGCTAGATACTTGGTATAGTCTCCTAGAGAGGGTGGTACTTGATTTAGGCTCTAAGAGAGGGAGGTGCAACCAATACCTCCTCATTGTGGAGCTATACTAGAGGCTTAAAGAAAACTCTCGGAAAGTTTTATTTGATTGGAATGCCAAAAACATTGAGCTCCTTCTTAGGATGAAGGAGCAACACTTACCATACCTAATCATAGATCTGAATGAATCCTCTTACATGATCAAGAGCTTCCTCCTCCAACTAATTTTTCTCCTCTTGGATAGGGGAACTAATCATTCAGATCTAGTCATTTACATAGTTTTTATTGTTAATGTTACCTAGTTTTATTTTGTCTCAACCTCTATACATATGTTTTTTGTTAAGTGTTAAACTCATCAATGGGGCATTACAACCTAGGTTTTGGTCTTGTCTTAGCAAACATCATAAATATTTTGTTAGTTTTGAAAAACTCTTACTCAAGATTTATAATTTGTCTTTGTTTTGTTTTTATTTCCACCTTAACAAGTCAAGGAAATATGTATGTAAGGCTTACTATAAGATGTGAATATAACTTTAATTGAATATGAAATCTAAACTTCCAAAAAATAAAAATAAAACTTAACTTTCCTTTACACTCTTCATCCAATTTTAATAATATTTTAGTCTTTAATCCATAAAAATGGATTCTTGCTTCTCAATACAAGTTTTAAAATTAAAAAATAAATGGGAATTATGATGAATTTCATTTATAGCTCTAAAATTTAAAATTATTATAACCAAGTTATAACGAATATTTGAGAAATTACACTGAAAATAAAATTTTATAGGCTGATTATCAAAATATGAGAAGTATGAAAAGAGAAAAGTTAGTGTATGGTCATTGCAGTTGATTCGATCTTTTAATTTGCCACTTTCAATGGACCATGATTTTTTATGGGACTACTTTTATCTATAACAAGACAAATTGGATTGTAAAAACAAAAGAAAAGCTATTTCATTTTAACTGACCAAATTTCTTGATTTCAAATTTCAAAAGGACAACAGCAAATATCATGCACTCGAGATTGATGGGTTCGAAACTATATAAAAAGGCAGGAGTGGAACTATTAAGTTGAAGTACAAAAATCATGATTAAAAAGATGAAATTTTGAAACATGGAACGCAGAGCAATCCGTATAGTCTGATAGTAAATTTCTGCCTGATGCTGAAAGGCTTACTACATTAAAACCAATTCAAGATTTCTCTCGCTAATAATATATTCTCGCTTTCGAATTTATCTATTTATAGTTTCGGATTAAAGTAGGGCGCCTCAATTCTTGTGGTTGTCATGTATTGTGCCATGTTGTAGATAAAGCCGTGGGAATACCAGGTTTGATTCTTTCCACTTTATTCTACAGGAATGAGTTGAAATTATCAAATATGTCATGTCCTGTGATTTTTAATGATTTTACCCGTATTAGTTACAAATATCAAGCTGTCCTTATCTTATCCACGGAAAAAAAAAAGTTAGTTAAACCTTCCAAGTTGCTGTCCTTCCATCTTATCTATGGAATGCAGATAATATAATATTCAATAAAAAAGATAAGATAATATTTCATAAACCGTATAGTAAATTACTAAGGAATAATTAATAGATTAGCTTACTTTATAGTTATTAATATTATTTGTCATTGGCACTGGCGCCACTCAGACCTATCAGACTTAAGTGTTCTGAAGTGAATTATTACTATATCATCCAGGATTATCTATGCCACGCGTGTACCTTTTCTTAATCCTCTGTATCTGCACTGATTATGTAACATGCAAACTTTGGATGACGCTCGACGCACTTGCCCCTTGGATCTTACTGCGCCTTCAGATTCAAAGTGCCAACCTTTAAGTGCGTCACTACTGTTGTTGCAAACTCTGCAAATCCGAGTTTCAATTTCTCTGTGTATGACCTTTTCCTGAGAATGCCATTATGATCACCAAAACTTGCTATGGCATTAAATCCCATTTCATCGACCCCGCTCAAACGCCATCTCGTCTTGCAGCTCAGAAAATCTTCAACTGTGAATCATTTTTTAGCAAGAATATGTCCCCAAGAATACTCCCAGTTGCAGCAACTCACACACAGAATCCATGCATAGCCAGTGGAGAATCTGTTATGCAAACCTCGAGGATAGTGTTAAAGGATTCGCCATTTTACTACCATCAGAGAATTCATCAGGAGCAGAGGGAGAAAAATGATGACAAAGATTTACAATTAGCAGACATGTGGAGAGAATTACAAGGATCGCAAAATTGGAATGGAATGTTGAATCCAATGCATCCACTGCTTCTTTCAGAAATGGTGAAATATGGGGTATTCGTGCGAGCTTGCTATGAAGCCTTTGATCTGGAGCCTGGGTCTAAGTTTCATGGGTTCTGTAAATATGGTCGCAAGAATTTGTTCCATGAGGTGGGGATAGAGAATTGCGGTTATCAAGTTACAAAATATATTTACGCCTCTGCAGGCATTAACATTCCGGAATTAATAAAGAATAAGTTTGAAGGAGATCGTGCTAACTGGATTGGTTATGTTGCAGTTACAGAGGACGAGAAGGAGATTAAACGATTGGGACGCAGGGACATTGTGGTGGCATTGCGAGGCACTGCAACGTACGCGGAATGGGTGGCTAATTTCACGTGTATCTTAACTCCTGCCCGTTTAAACCCTATAAACCCTACTGACGATGTGAAGGTAGAAATGGGTTTCTTGGGCCTTTACACTTCACAGGATTCGACCTCCAGATTCAACAATGGCAGCGCCAGAGACCAACTTGTGTCTGAGATTGCAAGACTCGTAGAGAAATACAGAGGTGAGGAACTAAGCATAACTTTGACAGGGCACAGCATGGGCAGTGCTCTGGCTACTTTATGTGCGTGCGATATTGCAGAGCTGGAAGTGAACCGTCCGTGCAGCAATAATTCGTGGTCGAGGATACCAATTACGGTTTACTCATTTGGCGGCCCCCGCGTGGGAAACGTCGCCTTCAGAGATCGTTGCGAGGAGCTGGGCCTCCGGATTCTGCGTGTCGTGAACGTTCACGACGTGGTGACGAAGATACCGGGCGTAATATTTAACGAGAATTTTCATCTATGGAAAACGGTGATGGAGAGAATTAATCCATGGAAATATTGTCACGTCGGCGTTGAGCTGTCGCTGGATCACACGCAGTATACGCAGTCCTTTAAGCCTAGAGCTCATCATCCCTCCAGCATTCATGATCTGGCGACTTACTTGCAACTCTTAAGCTGTTGCAGCTGCAACCATGATGCAAATTCCAAATTCCAGACCCGTGAAGATGTAAATAAGAGAGGCATATGGCGTCTGCAGTTTTTCAATCTAGATTCATGAAATGCAACCACAAATAAATGTGTATGTAATGTTATATGGGGCATTACAAACCTAGATGTAATATTGTGGTATGCCTCACGGATGTAAAAAGTGAGTTGAATTTTTTTAAAGTAAGATTTCTCAATATTTTCAAAATCTGTATTTATTACGAATGGTATGGCTGAATGTTATTTATGAACAACAGAAATGAACTTGAACTTCACCATGATAAGGATGCGTTAGAATGTTGTGTCCAACCATCTTTAACCCTGATATTATATCTTGTTGAGAGGTTCATTAATTGATGAAAACATACTAACAAAGCTCTCGGACCTTTTTTTCCCATGAAAATTGGCGAATGATTCGTGTTGATCAATGGTTATCGGCTCATTCTCCAGGCGCGCATATGCAGTGTGACGCAAACGTCCTCTACATCTTTAATATTTTTGGGTTTCTAAAAGAAATACTGCATGGTCTGGGGAAACGACGATCTTCAATATTCGTTCTGTGGACCTGTGATCCCTTTGGGTGAAAATGATCGTTATTATTTTGTCTTAACTAGCAATTGCTCAAACGCTTGCTGTTATGTACAATTCAATTTTATGTATATCACAATTGAAAAAGGTTTGGTTCGATGAGTACCTCTTTAGATTTGAGTCGCATTCATTGTAAAAAATGATTTGGTGTGATGTGTTTGTTCCAAACAAATTGTGATTTGTGATATGGAAAAAATATTTATTGGGATGTGATGCAGGATAGAAAGAATTTTTTTTATTATATTTAAGTTATTATATAATAATTAAGTGGTTGGAAAATTTTGTTAAGTTAGCATAGATTCTACATTGTCAAAATTAAAAAATCATAAAAATTAAGTAAAATATGATTTTATTTTAAATTATTATTAATTGTGTACTTATGGAACATTTAGGATTTTCACTTTTCTCAAAACTTTGATGGGAAACACCAACACTAACCAGAACATTATAATAGGCTTTGAAGGGGACACAATTGTGCAAAGATCATAACCTTTCCACTCCTTAGCAATGGGCACAAGTGGACTTTGTCTTTTGAGGCCCATATACCCTCAAGAGACGAAATTTGTGTCGAAGAAATGACTTCGACCATGGTCCCTTTTTCTTGTTTAGGCTCTGGCATTATCCAAACCCAAGGAGGCATAGCTCATGAGGCAACAAATATGCCGATGGAACCTTAAAGAAAAGGTTGTAAATGGTGTTTTTAGGCTAGTTGTGCAAGGTTTGAATGAAATGGGTTTTGGTCCACACTACTCTTTCAAATGAGATGCCATGAAAGGAGTCCCTTTGATAGACTTAGGGCCCAACAAATGGTTCATGGAAACGTCCCCCCAAATATGTGAGGTCATCCCTCTACCTGTAGATTCTTATCAATCCTTGCATTACATGCTAGTTGTAGAGTGTGTCGGAGAAAAAGGGTTCAACAAATGTGTCCGAGGGAAGGACGTTTGCATAGTGTTCACTAAAATGTCAGAGCAAGAACCCACCAAGGATATGACAAATTATGCAAAGTTTTTGACGTAATCCCCCAACAAGTGGGGTTTCTTTGGGTGACGAGGTCTTCTCCACAGAGCTTGGCTACTAGAGGAGAACCGACTTAGAATGATATTGGGGAGTTGGATCATAAAAAAAACCCAATTATTGTTAGGTCCTTGTGTGGAAACTTGTTTTGCGTTATGATCAAAGAAATAGATGTTATGGAATTGCTTATGGAGAGTGATGAGGCTCCTCCACGAGGGGAGACAACTGATGACGAAAAAATGCTTCAGAGATTACGACATAAAGAAGGACACCACTATCTCAATAGTTGCAAGTCTAAAAGGGGGTTTCAGGGGCAGTGAGGCATCCTCTGCTTCAAATCCCATGTCTTTCAAGGATGACCTTGTGGTATATAATTATTCAAACATTCCAATGTTAGAAGTCCATGAGATCATTAATAAGAAAAGAAAGAAAAATTTCAAAATTCAGGCGATTATATGTTGCTTCAATGACTTTTATCACTTGACATCTACTTTGTGGGATTGGGTTCATAAAAAATGGTCCCGAAATACAAATTTTGTATTCTGCTCGAAAGGTTTTTCTGTTGTTTTCTTTAAGTATCTTGATAACTAGAAGAGGGTTTTAGACCAAGGTTATTAGTTTTGGTGTATAGTTGGAATTTTGATTCAACCATGGTTTTTAGACTTTAATTTTCTTACCATGAATTCCTTCCTATACATGTTTGGGTTAGCCTCCTTGTAACAAACCCGGGAAAAATTTCATGTAATAAAATTTAATAAAGGAAAAACAAGACCACGTTTAAGGGACACTTATTCCAAGTTGAATGTTGGGCAAAGATATCCTAGTGGGCATCACTAGATATGTGTTTATGGCTAATGAAAATTGGTAAAGGAAATGGATAAGGCATTAAAGTGTTAAAAAGTATTTTTGGCACATTTATTTATGAAAATAAAGGAAATTAGGGGGAAAGGAAGTGTAATATTCCCAATTAGTCATAAGCTAATTGGAATATTCATTTTTGTTTTATTACTTTGTTTAAAGAATAAAAGAGCAAAGGAGGTCCATAATACTCAATAATGAATAAATCAATGCCAAATGTGAAAAGGCTAAATCTTGGTTGCTAAATCAAGCACCCTTAGGTGTGAAAGGGGCTGGATCATTTTGATTGGGTCAACCTTGACCAAATCTACAACGCTGTCATGGAGGAGTGGCCATTAATGAGGCACAACGCAGTTTTAGATGGAGATGCCTTGTGTGAAAGAAGTGATCTCATTGGAAGTGGTTTAGGGTTTGCAAGCTCTTAACTTATAAAATGAATAGGATGGCAGCATTAGAAGGTTGTTGATGTTTATCATATTTTCTGAATATATTGTCTGTTTAGACATATATCTTTCTATTGATGTTTAGCTGAGAATGAACGATGTTTTGCATTGGGTGTTCCTGAATGGGAATCCCACCTCTTCCCATTAAGTAGCTCTTGGGAGAGTTTGTATTGCATTGTCCACTATCTGGCTGAAGGCCAAGCTACTTATTTCAACTACAACACAGATCTTGTTGACGGTTTTGTTGTCTTTGCAAGCTGTAGCAAGTGGAGGCTAGATCTTTCAGATCTAGGCCATGTTAGTGCTCTTTTTCGGTGGAGGAGACTTCTACTTCATTGGGAGGAGAGTATTGGAGGACTTGACCTTCATTTTCAGATCTTGGCATGTTTTCAACCACATTTTGATCCCTACAATGCAATTTTACTTCCAGATCTGTGTTATACATGTAGGTGCAGTTACAGGGTGTTTTGGCACACCATTTGGAGAGTTGGTTTTCAAGTGTTGGGGATCTACCCTTCACTTTGGAGATCTATTGGAGGAGATCATTCTATTTCTTATATCAAATCAGATCCACTTTCTAGATCTGAACATTTCAGTAGATCTACAGTCTTAGATCTCAGATCTACAACTTGTACATGGTGTTTTGCTGAAAACCCCAAGGGGATACTTTAGAGGAGCTTAAAAAGTGTATGGATCTATTATAGATCTGACATTTTATGCATTTGTCTGCTCTAGATCTGATGTGTAATATACAGCTATGCAGAGGAAATAAAATAACGTTGTAAGGCTTGTTTATTCTTAATATATGGTGCAACACCTCATTTTTAGGATTTTCTTTCATTGGAGACTTGTATTTTCTTGTCATGCATCTTATGGGCCATTTTTAACATGTATTTTCTTGTTGTAATGACAAATGAAAGGTCTCCATATTGGCCTCCTGCTTTATAAAATATGATCTGCGTTATTTTCTTATTAGTCTGCATTATATTGTTGCATTCACTATTTGGGAATATTACAGTGGTATCAGATCATCATCTTGGCACAACCTGTGCTTTCTAAGAAGCCAATATGTCTTCTGAAGAAGAAGGGCCTCTTACTGACAGAGAGAAGAGGTATCTAAAGAGAAGACACGAAAAGTTTGATTACACAAATGATAATGAAGACAAGGGTAAAGCCCCTTTATCTAGAGGTGAAGATGAAGACAAGGATTTTCCTAAGATCCTTCTTAGAGCCATGCAAGATCTTGCTAGGGAGATCAAAGAGATGAGAATGGAAAGAATAAAGGAATCCCCTAAATGATTTCATCTTGGAGAAGGTTGTGGCATGTCTCATCACTGGAATAATCAACCAGTGCATTAGCCACAAGTTTCCCAACGCTCTACCATGCCTACATTTTTGGCTATGGGAAATGAAGGGTTTCAAGAGCATGAATCCCTTGAAGGCTATTTTGAAGAATATGAGTCTCAAAATCAGAGATTCAAATATCATTTGAGTTTTCAGGTTTTTTTTCACATAAAGAACAATAAAAGACCAAGGCATCATCATAGAGGTGGTGGATTCATTTAGAATTATGATCGGAACCACACTATGGGCAGATTCTTTTTACCCAATTTTGATGGGTCATCCAAGTGTTCTGCCAAATCTTAGGTAGAAAAACTTGACATCTACTTTCAGTTGAATAAGGTTCCAGAGATGGAGGCTATCAAGATTGTAGCCATGCACCTTGAAGGTGAAGCACATGACTGGTGGTTCCATGGCTTGTCTACATTGGGTCATTCCAATGTGATTGCTTATTCAGAGTTCACTAGAAGGTTGGTGGGGAGATTTGATAGAAGAGATCCAGAGGCACCATTCATGAGCCTTGCAAAGTTGAAGCAATCAGGTAATACAAAAACTTACATCTCCGAATTTTTAAGACTTTCTGTTATGGTTCTTGATTTGTCTGCAGCAAGAAAGGTGTACATGTTCATTGATGGTTTAGATGAACCTCTTCATGGGTTGGTTAAATTTACCAAGACCACTACCCTACATGATTCTATTGAAAGGGATAGAGCCCTTAAAGATGCCTTGCCAAAAGCAAAGGCAACTTTTTAGCATAAGCCCTCTTTTCTTTCAAAAGGAACGTAAGAAAAAGTTTCTCCTTTAAAGGATAGATCATACAAGAAACATCTTGATGGTGATGTCCAGAGAGATCTAAGAAGAAGGAAGCTCTGCTTCAATTGCCAAGAATCATGGGCACCTGGACATAGATGTGCTGTTGGAAAAGCACATTACATAGAGGTCTTCTCAGATGATGAGGAGGAAGAAAAAGATGAACCAAGAAGAGGTCACAACGCTAACACTGTAGGAGGAGAGCGAACACCATCAGGAGATGGGAGTGGAGCATTTGCTCCTATTGGAGGGGCTCTTGCATCTTTGAGATGAGTACCTAAGTACTTGAACTTAAGAGTTCAAGGTTCCATATTGAATCATAGGGTTTCTGTTCTGATTGATAATGGGGCTACCCAAAATTTTATTGATGCCCAAGTAGTGCAAAGGAGGGCAATACCCACTGATGCTTTTGAGGAATTCTCTTTGGTCCTAGGAGATAGAACAATGAAATGAATGCATTATGTCCCATCCTTATCAGTCACCATGGGGACATATACATTGATTGATCACTTATTTGTGGTTGACATACCTGACACCAATGTGATTTTGGGTGTTCAATGGTTGATTACACTGGGAAAAGTCACCACTGATTGGGAGGCTTTGCAAATGGAATGGGTGGATAAGAAGAGTGGTGAGACTCAAATGGTCAAAGGCATGCATACACATCCCTCACATACCACTTCCACATAGAAAACATAGATGGATTTGTGCAGTGAAAGCAAGGACCTTACAGTCCCATCTATCATGCTCATGAGATTGCTACATGGGACACTATTATCTAGTGGCAAACCACCTAGGAGGCCACCTGATTCAGATTTTGTGGGAGATTACTCACAACATGATGCTCCAAGCATAGATCCAGGAGGGATGGGAGCATTGGAAGACAATGATACAGCACTGGGAGTCTTGGGTAGGCTTAAGGAGGAGGGAGATCTTCTCCCAACATAATCATTACCCACTCTCATTTTAGATTCTGCGCTGTGGGATGAGATGCATGGAAAGAATGGCCTTCCAACATACACCTTTGGCATGGGAGATGTCAAGGAGGAGAGCAACCATATGACAAACATTTCTGTTGATAGATCATCAGTGCTATCATTATGGGAGATTGATCCATATTGGAAATCCCAACTGTTGGTGGATTACTCCAAGGATCTTCACACATGCATGATACTTGATGACTAGCTACATGAAGAGGGATATTTAGTCCAAGAGGGAGTCATCTATTATCATGGTAGGATATTCTTGTCTAGAGCCTCAAATCTCAAGGAGAAGTTACTACAAAAGGCCTATGAAGAGTTTTGTTTTAGCCATACATATTCCATGAGATTGTACAACATCATCATGATGAGCTACACTTGTAAGGGCTTTGAAGGAGAACTATATCAACATTTTCAAAGATGCATGTACCATGTGGAGATGGGGCAGCAACATAACTCTATGAAAGATTTAATTCAGCCATCTCTTTCTCTTTTTGAGGAAGGGGATAGATCTATGCACCACTCCATTTGTTTAAGGAGGAACTTTGGTGAAGAATATGCTCATGTGAATAATGTTTCATTTGATTATTGTTTGCATTATTTCACCATGTATATGCAGGTCATAACTCCAAGGAGGAGTATTGTACCTTATAAACTTCATGGCCAACTTTGGGCCACAAAAATTTCTGAACATGGCCACTCCCTTGGAGGAAAAAGGGAGATTTTGTTTCATGATGGGTGCATTCTTAAGGCACCAAATATATCTCACACTTTCAGCCATGGTGGGATGAATTGGACAGCAAGTAAGTGGTGGGGAGACCACTTACCACATCTTGATCTGATGCATGTAGGAAATGCACTGAGCTGGTTCCACACGTGGGACTATGACCCACCACCATATGCACAAATTTCTGTTTTTATGTATGTAGTTTTGATGCCATACATTGATGATGTACTTGTACTTTTTATGGGAATGTATGGATGGAGGATGGGAGGTATGTATGTGCACTATGGGGTGGAGATTCTATATGTATCTTATGCTACATGTTTTAGGGAGAACATTGGGAAAACCATGTTTGTTTCAGGTGAGATATTGTCTCCTTATGGGATGGATTATTTACATCTCATGAGAAATTTGGAGGAGAAATTCATGGAGGGATGGATTGGTGAACACTTAGCTTATGGAGGAAGCTTATCACATGTTGGTGTCACCAATGGAGGAGGAGAAGAGTTGCAGCACTCACCTTGTCAGTTTCTTGAGGACAAGCAACATTTGGGAGGGGAGGACTGTAATATTCCCAATTAGTTATAAGCTAATTGGAATATTCATTTTTTTTATTACTTTGTTTTAAGAATAAAAGAGAAAAGGAGGTCCGTAATACTCCTTAATAATGAATAAATCAATGCTAAATGTGAAAAGGCTAAATCTTGGCTGCTAAATCAACCACCCTTAGGTGTGAAAGGGGTTGGATCATTTTGACTGGGTCAACCTTGACCAAATCTACAACGCTGTCATGGAGGAGTGTCCATCAATGAGGCACAACGCAGTTTTAGATGGAGATGCCTTGTGTGAAAGAAGTGATCTCATTGGAAGTGGTTTAGGGTTTGCAAGCTCTTAACTTATAAAAGGAAGAGGATGACAACATTAGAAGGTTGTTGATGTTTATCATATTTTATGAACATATTGTCTGTTTAGACATATATCTTTCTCTTTTTTTTTATCTGAGAATGAATGTTGTTTAGCATTGGGTGTTCCTAATCGGGAATCCCACCTGTTCCCATTGAGTAGCTCTTGGGAGAGTTTGTATTGAATTTTCCACTATCTGGCTGAAGGCCAAGCTTCTTCTTTCAACTACAATGCAGATCCTATTGAGGGTTTGGTTGTCTTTGCAAGTTGCAACAAGTGGAGGCTATATCTTTCAGATCTAGGCCATTTCAGTGGTCCATTTCGGTGGAGGAGACTTCTACTTCATTGGGAGGAGAGTATTGGAGGACTTGAGCTTAATTTTCAGATATTGGCATGTTTTCAACCACATTTTGATCCCTACAACGTAGTTTTACTTCCAGATCTGCATTATTCCTGTAGGTGCAGTTGCAGGGTGTTTTGGCACACCATTTGGAGAGATGGTTTTCAAGTGTTGGGGATCTGCCCTTCACTTTGGAGATCTATTGGAGGAGATCATTCTCTTTCTTATATCAGATCAGATCCACTTTCCAGATCTAAACATTTCAGTATATCTGTAGTCTTAGATCTCAGATCTACAACTTGTACATGGTGTTTTGCTAAAAACCCCAAGGGGATACTTTAGAGGAGCTTATATAGTGTATGGATTTGTTATAGATCTGACATTTTATGCACTTATTTGCCCTAAATCTGATGTGTAATATAAAACTATGCAGAGGAAATAAAATAACATTGTAATTCTTGTTCAGTCTTAATATATGGTGCAACACCTCATTTTTAGGATTTTCTTTCATTGGAGACTTGTATTTTTTTGTCATGCATCTTATGGGCCACTTTAAACATGTATTTTTTTGTTGTAATGACAAATAAAAGGTGTCCATATTGGCCTCCTACTTTATAAAATATGATCTTCCTTTTTTCTTATCATTCTGCATTGTATTGTTGCATTCCCCATTTGGGAATATTACAGGAAGGTCAAAGGTCACAGGTTTCATGTGAGGAGGAAAATATTGGAAAATGAATAAAATAGAGGCCTCATTGATAAAAAAGTCTTCTGAGGATTAGTTGGTACCTTTTGTCAGTTCAGTTTTTGAGCTCTCTCATTATTCTCTCTCTCTCTTTCACTCTTGGATACTTAGATTTTTCTTGGAGCATTTCAACATTGAGCCAAGAAAGAGGAAAGAAAGAAAAGGAAGGACAAGGAAAGGAAATATCAAGCAAGAAAGAGTAGGATCTAGCAACTTCAACATGAATACTTGGAGGTAACATATTGCATGTGTGATTTCCTGGCTAGTTTGGACATGTATGGCTTATGCATGTTGGTATTTGGTTCTCTTGTTGTCAGTGACATGGTTTTTTCAGGTTTGAGAGTGATTTTTAGCCTTGCCTTGCCTTTTTCTAGATGCCATGGTGTGTTGGGATTTTGATCTCGGTTTTGATCTTTGGAGTTTCCAAATGGATTTCAGAATCTAGGGCAGAGGTTGTCTCAGGTTCATTCGCAAAGGCCTAGGAATTCCTTGATCGGTTTTGGTGGGATACATGGTAAAGGCCGAGGGAGGTGTATCGGTTTAGGGCATAGTGATCCGGGATTGGAATGTGGTAAATCTCGAGAGATAGGGAGATGAAAAATTCCTCAGGCATAGTTATGGATTTCAGATGGCATTCGAAGTTTGGTTCAGTTTTGTGATCAGAACACTGTTTTTGGTGTGATCATGGTATGGTAAGGGTGGAGGTGGTTTAACCTCTGGATTCCCTTAGTTGTGTTTTGGAAGGGTTTATCCATAAGATCCCACATTCATGCTTGGAATATGGCACGACAGTGATTGGCTATGAAGATATTTGGCTCATCCATGGCTATGGCCGGATGGTACGTGGAAGTCCCAAACCTGGTCAGTTATTGCCTATGTTTAATGGAAGGTAAGTTCTCTTGATTTTGTGCTTATTAATGTGTAGATTTAATGGTTTTTATCTCACTATTATTTCCAAGGTTTTATGCTGGTTATAAGCATGTGTAAATGACTCGTTCATGTCATGGTTATTTCATGTATTCACTTGTAATTGTTAAAATAATGGATGTAAGACCTAATTTATGTCATATATTCTCAAGGAATAGGGTGGTGATCCTTCTTGTAATGTTTCATAAGAATTTTCAATCATTCCTGCTTTGTCTTCTATCCTAGACCTCTAGATTTCATTCATGCCAAGTGTTTGATAGAATGTCAGTCTCAGTTGGGGATCATCAAGCCTAGTCCAGGAGTCAGTTTTTGGTTATTTGGAATTTTTTTCATGTGTTTAATTATTTCTAGAAGCTACAGGAAGTTCTGAGAAGTGTTTCGGGTTTTGAGCTTAAAAAGTGCCTTAAATCCCATGGACGCAGGCACATGTCTAGGTAATTGAGTCCCTGGACACACACATCCCTATGTCATGGGAGCATCCAGTGCCTCCGAGACACACCCTTTCACATATAAAGGGAGCATCTAGGGGTTTTCTTCATCAAAAGTCAGTGGGACCCAGGGACAAGTCAACTTGATGATTGGGATAGACTTTGGGGGCTTTGTAGTAGGTGTAGGGAGTCCGTGTTATGGTTTTCTGCATCAATTCCACTTCCTTAAAGTATCCAAGGAGGTTGAGCCTGCTTTTAATTGTCCTCGGCTCATGTTTACCACGGTTAGATGGTTACTTGGGTAGATGTGAAGGGAGGTGTAAGTTACAAGTGGTATCAGAGCGTGGTTGTGCTCTCCTTGGGAAATGTCTGATGTGTTCGAGCTTATTGTCATAATGCATTCATGCCATTCGTGCATGTGTTTATCATGTTGGTGGTCTATGTACTTGTTGCATCCGCATCCTATTAGTCATGGTGGCAGTGATGTTGCCATGGAAGGGTTGATGATGTTATTGTAAATGTGTTGGCATGAGCATATGATTAGTTATACATGTCAATTTCTTACATGTTGTTGAGTGTGCAGTGGTATGGTTGAGTTTGTCATGCATGGGGTCGTGGTGTATATTTGATGTGGTTGTGCATTGATAATTCAACTCTAACTAGAATGATGTTATGTGATGACATACCATGTGTTACAAGTCTATATGCTATCATGATTATGTTTATACATGTATTACACTGATTGGTTGATCTTGTAAATGAGATATCCTCCCCAAATTATGATAAGATAAGTTGGCTTATTGTGATTTGGTTTAACTTGACAAGGGATTCCTTGCAGGAAGACATCAAATATGGCTAGCAAGATGGTAGATTACAAATATTATCCTCATGAATCTAATGAGAAACGTGGTGTTGGGAACTCATTTGATTTAGAAAATACACTGATAAGTTTGAAGGAATAGATAAGGAGTTGTAAGGCATACAATGACAGAATTATACAGGCACAAAAAAAAGAGACCAGAAGTAAATGTGGAAATCCTTAAGAGTTTGTCAGATTTGCAACGATGGGGGCCACTTCGGATTAGTTATGGACAGGAGGATGGAATTAATGGTGCATATGGCAGTAGGTCCCTCGTTGGTTACAAGTTGAGTAGAGATGAAACAATTAGAAATGGTAGATTATAGGACACTCAGGATAAGGGACGTGACAAACACAGGTACTACTTTAGTTTTGGTTCTCATAGGCATTATGATCGTCATCATTATCATCCTTACTGGACGAGTGATAGAGGATATTTTTCGGATGAGTTTAATAAATCAATCCACCTACCTTTGACGGAGAGATGAAGAAAGGACAAGATGTAGAGGCATGGTTTCTTGGTATGAGGAAGTTCTTCATATTGCATGATTATTCAGAAAACATGAAAGTCAGAATAACTACATTTAGCCTCAAAGGTAAAGCATATATTAGGTGGGAATATGTGAAGAATATCAGGGGTATTTAAGAGGAGGAAGTCACTTGGAGTGAGTTCAAGAGGTCATTTCAGAAGAAGTATTTTTCGAGGAGGTACTAGGATGTTAGAGCTAAGGAGTTTTATGAGTTGCAGATGGGTTCCATGACAGATGACAAGTATACTAGCAAGTTTTTGGAGTTTTTGAGATATGTACCTTACCTCAAGGAGGAGAAGGCCATGGTTCAGAAATTCATCAGTGGGATGCTAGTAGCATACAGAGACTGAATTGAGTTCGATGAGCCTAGAACATTGAAGGAGGCCATTCGAAAGATGAAGCATTGTTATGAGCATCCAAAATGAAAATTTGAGCCTGAACATGATTTGAAAGGAAATGAGAAAGCTAAAGGAAGATGGATAAAAAAGTGGGAAAGACCGTAAGATGCAAGTGTGAAGGAAAACATGGTTCCTTACAAGAAGTTCAATACAACTGGGAAGGAACCTGGAGAGCAGTAGACTAGAGGTGATGGTAGAGCATCATTGTAATGTTGGATATGTGGCAAGGATCATCATAAGAGGGTTTTTCCCCAGTATCAGGGTGGTACACCCCATATCTATAGTGCACAGGAGGCGCAAACAATTGGGGATGTGGGTCATATCATTCCTCATATTTATGTAGTTGTGGAGAAGAGGTAGACATATTATCATCAGGCTTCTATCATTGATATGGATGGTAAGATTGTGATCAAGTTGTTTATATTTTGATTGATACTGGATCTAATTATAATTATATTAATCTCAGTCTGGTGGACAAGCGTGGTTTGAGAAAAAAAAATGTAGAATCTTGGTTAGTGCAGTTGGCTATAGGTACGAAGAAAAGAGTTCATCATTGGGTAAGATCTTGTGCATTTGATTTAAATGGCATGCCTATAGTAGCACATTTGAACATAATTCCATTGGGTTTGTATAACATGTTTTTGGGTATGGACTGGCTATACCTTCACAAGAGCAAGGTAGATTATTATGACAAATACATTGAGTGCTTGGATGACAATGGGGAACCAAGGGTCTTACAGGGAAAGAAGAAAGCCACACCAGTTAGGATGGTGACAACCATGCAGGCCAAGCCCAATCGCAGGAAAGGGTGTGTGATATTTTCAGTTCATATCTCTAGTGACAAGGGTAAGGAAGTTGAGGATGTAAATGTTTTGAGAAGGTATCTAGTTCTACAACAGTTTCAGGATGTGTTTCCAACAGATATTTCAAAGTTTACACCTCACAGGGAAGTAGAATTTTCTATTTGGTGGGTACCAGGGGTAGCGCCAACATCAATGTCACCTTACATGATGATTACACCTGAGTTTGTATAGTTAAAGTTGAAGCTGAAAGAGATGCTTGATAAGGGATACATTAGGCCAAGTGTATCACCAAGGGGTGCACCATTTTTGTTCATGAAGAAGAAGGATGGCACTCTCAGATTGTGCATTGATTACAGCTATTTGAAAAAAGTGACCATTAAGAACAAGTACCTATTACCGAGAATTGATGATTTGTTTGATCAGCTAAAGGGAGCAACAATATTCTCTAAGATTGACTTGAGATCGGGATATCATCACATATGCATCAAAGATTGGGACATCTACAAGACAACTTTCCGAGCTAGGTATGGGAATTACAAGTTTAATGTAGTTCCATTCGGTATGAATAATTTGCTCCAACTACATTTATGTGTTTGATGAATAGTGTGTTGCATCCTTATCTGGAAAAGTTTGTGATTGTTTTCATCGATGACATCTTGGTATATTCTAAGAATGAAGAAAACATGTCAATAATTTGGCAACCGTGTTGAGATTGTTGAGAGAGCGTCAGTTGTATGCTAAACTCAGCAAGTGCAGTTTATTTGAGACTAAGGTACATTACTTGGGACATGTTGTCTCTAAGAAGGGAATCATAGTAGATCCAGAAAAGGGAAGAACCATCATGGAGTGGATAGCTCCTAGAAATGTAGATGAGGTAAGATCCTTCGTGGGATTGGTAGGGTATTACAGGAGGTTCATAAGGAATTTCTCACAGATTTCTTATCTGATTACATCATTGCATAGGAAAGGTAAGAATTTTGAGTTGATAGAGGAGTGTGAGGCCAATTTTTAACAGCCTAATTAGTTATTGACACATGCTCCAGTGTTAAATATCGTAGATCTAGAAAAAGAGTTTATAGTTTGTAGATATTCTTGCAATAGAGGGCTTGGTGGAGTCCTTATGCAGGATGGACAAGTGGCATGCTACGAGTCATAGAAACTGAATGAGCACGAAAAAAATTATCTGACGCATGATCTTGAGCTAGCAGCGATCATACATGCATTGAAAATGTGGAGGCACTATCTTCTGGGAAAAAGGTTTGTACTGATAAGTGATCACAGAGGGGTGAGGTACTTGTTTGACCAGCTGAATCTGAATGTTAGGAAAGCTAGATAGTTGTCTATGATCAGCGAATTTGTCTTTGAGATCAAGTACATCAAAGGTAAAGAGAACAAGGTCGCAGATGCTCTCAACAAGTGGATATAGGTAAATCACATTGCAACTATGAGCTCCTAGGGGAAGGATTTACAAGATAGGATATTTCAAGTATGACAACAGAATGTCAGAAATATGGAGCTTAGGCAGAGATTGCAACATGGTACAAGTATAGGTACAGTTGTACAAGATGTGGACTATTGTATCATGGCAGACAGATTGGTCAGGTTTAGAGACAAGATATATGTGCCAGACAATAACAAACTCAAAAAGGTGATCTTGAGGGAATTTCATGTGAAACCATAATTAGGTCACCCAGGTTATTAGAATATGTTGAATGCAATGAAGAGATTATATTATTGGCCAAATATTAGGAGGGATGTAACAGATTTCGTGGATAAGTGTTTGCACTGTCAGCAAGTAAAGGGAGAGTGTAGGCATCCTGCTAGTCTACTACAACCTATTGTGATTCCAGAATTGAAATGGGAGGTAATTTCCATGGAATTTATCACATAATTTCAAAAGACACTGAGACAAAATGATTCTATCATGGTTGTTGTGGACAGGTTGACAAAGGTAGCACACTTCATTCCAGTGAAGACTACATATTCCATTAGCGATGTAGCACAGGTGTTCATGAGAGACATAATAATATTGCATAGTGTTCCAAAGAATATTGTGTCAGACAGATATGCAAAGTTCACTTCCAAGTTTTGGAAGGAATTATTTTCAGGTTTGGACACAGAGTTGGCCTTTAGCATAACTTATCATCCATAGATAGATGGACAGATTGAGAGGGTCAATAGGATCTTGGAGGACACGTTGAGGATGTATGTGGTGCATTAACAACAGAAATGGGAAGAGTATCTGCCATTGGTTGAATTTTCATACAACAATGGGTATTATGAGTCACTGGGGATGAGTCCCTTTGAGACATTACATGGGTGGTTGTAATACTCCCATTAGTCGGAGTCATCCAATTAACAGGGTGTCGATGGGACCAGACATGTTGGAAGACATGGAACAAGAAATACAGGTTATAAATAAGAATGTAAAGGAAACACAGGATAAAAATAAGATTTATGCATACCATCACAAGGTATCTAAGGAGTATAAGGTCACAGAGCATGTGTATTTTCACATCAAGCCCAAGAAGAGATCCTTGAGGATCAGATCATGTGCCAAGTTGGCACCACTGTATTGTGGTCCTTTTGAGATCCTTGAGAGGATTGGACCAGTGGCCTATCTACTTGCATTGCCTCCAACTGTGAAATTCCTTAATTTGTTTCATGTTTCAATGCTTAAAAGGTATATAAAGGATGTTGATCGTGTTATCCATTGGTTTGTATTGCGGATGGAGCAAGAAGGAGAATTCCAACTAGAACCTCAGCGCATATTGCAACGGAAGCAACTCATTCTCAGGAACAGATCCATCGAGAAAGTTAAAGTGTAATGGAAGCACTTGGGCCCGATGAAGCTATGTGGGAGATGGTGGATCAGATGCGAGATATGTATCCTTCATTGTTTTCCAGTTGAGGCACAGCAATTTTGGTAGGATGTTTGGTATCTATTTGTTATATGTTTTGGTATGTGTACATATGTATATGTATCTAAGTACTACCATGAGCTAAGTTATAAAGCTCCAATAAGTGGCATGGATATTATATGGTCATGTTATCATGGTTTTTCTTTTGAGCAGGTTACTCATTATAAATACTGCACCGATCTAGCTTATAAATCTCCATGAGCCGTATGGTTTCTTTTCAGTGATTTTTCTGAGGTGTAGGTGTGGTTTAACACTGAGGACTATGTTCCCCAAGGGGTAGGGTTCTGTAACAAGCCTAGGCAAAATTTCATGTAATAAAATTTAATAAAGGAAGAATAAGACCACGGTTAAGGGACACTTATTCCAAGTTGAATGTTGGGAAAAGATATCCTAGTGGGTATATATGTGTTTATGGCTAAGGAAAATTGGAAAAGGAAATCGTTAAGGAATTAAAAAGGAAAAAATTATTTTTGGCACATTTATTTATGAAAATAAAGGAATTAGGAGGAAAGGAAGTTCAAATGTCACAAGTTGCATGTGAGGAGGAAAATGAAGGAAAATAATGGAAAATGAAGAAAATAGAGACCTCATTGATAAAAAGGCTTCGAGGATCAATTGGTACCTTTGGTCAATTAATTTTTGGAGCTCTCTTATTATTATCTCTCTCTCACACTCTTGGATACTTCGATTTTTCTTGGATCATTTCAGCATTGAGCCAAGAAAGAGGAAAGCAAGCAAAGGAAGGACAAGGAAAGGAAAGGAAATCAAAGATCAAGCATGGAAGAGAAGGATATAATAGCTTTAGCAGGAATACTTGCAGGTAACATATTTCATGTGTGATTTCCTAGATATTTTGGGTATGCATGGCTTATGCATATTGGTATTTGGTTCTCTTGTTGTCAATGGCATAGTTTTGCCAGGTTTGACAATGGTTTTTAACCTTGCCTTTTCTTTTTCTAGATTCCATGGTTTGTTGGTATTTTGATCTTGGTTTTGAGTTTTGGAATTACCATATGGATTTCAGAATCCAGGGTGGAGGTGGTCTCAGGTTCATTCCCAAAGGCCTAGGTATACCTTGACTAGTTTTGGCGAGATACATGGCAAATCCTGAGGGAGGTGTCTCGGTTTAGGGCCTAGTGATCCGAGATTGGATTGCGATTGTTGCAAATTATTATCAACTTATGTTAAAAAATAAATAAAAAATAAAAAATATTCAAAATAATATTTAAAAGAAAAGAAAATACAAAAATAAAAAATAAGATAAATGAAAAATAGAGAAAAAATAAAATAAAATGGGATTTTAAAAGATTTATATGAGAAAAATAAAATACAAAATCAAAAGTATAGGTGTGTTGGTTTAAATTTCCTCGTGATTATGTTTAATTAATTTAATCCATTTTTATTAGTTAATTAATCAAGTATTAATTAATATATTGTAAAAAAAGTTGACCGATTTGACATATTATTAGCTTGCGACAAAATCCGCGCAAGAAGGAACGACGGAGATCACTACTTCCCGGATCAACAGAGGGGGATGGATTTTAGACCCCCTCGCCCCTTGGTGCTATAGAAATTTAACGAAGGGTGGGGGGGGGGTCCAAAAATATGTTTTATTAAAACCTCCCGAGGGTATGTGTCCTCTCCATAACATTTCACACCACCCCCCCCCACCCCCCCTCCAAAACCATTTACTACCTAATCCCCTTGAAAACCACCATCTCATCCGCTCCACTTCCGCCATCACTTTTAAACATTCATTCATACCTTGCAAATTGTAATTTTTTCATTTTTCCACATTATATTACTTTTTTATTAATAAATTTCCCCGCCAACTTCTAATTAACCATTACGACTAATAAATTATTCTTGCCAACGTCTAGTGCATTAACTAAATGTGCTAAAATCGTTAATTCATCCGAATACCTTAATAAATATATTTCTTCCCTTCAAAATCGCCTTTCTCTCATTAGCTTGTATCAACACAGATATTATCCAGATTGTATTAACTCACAATTATTTGCTACATCAGGGATCACCAATTCCCAATAATTCGATACACTTGTCTGCGAATTCATATTTCAGCATGTCGTCGTTAAAAGGGAAATCCAAATTAGTAGTGAAGATTCCAATGTTACCCCCTGTAGTGAATTTATATGAGATTCCCCTGGTTGAAAAGCAATGCAATATCTCTGAAACCAGTGTGAGTTCGATCTTTATGAACTCCATAACTAGGAAAATCAGAAATTCTTAGATGCCAGTGATGAATTGAGCATATGGTACTCCTTCCTGCCTCAATTCACCTTCTCTTAGGCCCATTTCTTCCCACAATTTGTCACTTGGTGTAATTTTATATATCTCTCAAGTCAGAGGGTCATGATTGCCCAAAATAATGAAGTTTTGTTTACTATCACTCCTGAGTCAATATGCCAAATCGTTCAAGTCAAACCTACAACCCCTCTGCATCATTTTTCTGTAAATTCTCTGATGGAAATCTATTAGAAACTCACATTCTCTTAAAAAGCCAAGATATTTGAATAATTTTTACCTGAAAATTCTGAGTTTCCATGAACCAATCCACCCTACTCTTCTTCAATATTCATAGAAATTTCTAGGGAGGTTATCTCCATGGTTTTTTTTCTGTTAGGCTATCCAAGTGATCAGTGGGTCGATGAGGTAATTATAGAAATTTTATCAGTATTCTCAGTAGGTGATAAACCATCACTCATGTTCAATTACAATGAATTTCTGGCAGAGAGAATTCGTGATCAATTTTTAAAGTTTTATACTAAAATTTCTTTTAAACATCAATCAGTACTTGTGTACTTGCTCCTATTTTTCCAAACATATAGATTTAAATTTCCATTACCGAAGTTATACGCATCGGGAAATCCTCAGTCTGTAATTCATTGGACTTCCTTGGTTACGAAGAACACAAAAGAGTACTCTTTCTCTCATTATGTAAACCATTTCCTACATATGGCCTTGTGTCTTCTCAGCAGTGATTTTATTCCTAGGATTTGAGCTAAAATAAAAATAATTCTTCACCTTAGTGACAAAACTAAAATTGGAGAAATGATTTACTCTAGCTTCACCAGTTCATCTATGGCAGCATCCAAACTACAAGCTTCACTAAAGAACATTCATTGAAAATTAAAGATGGATAAAATGTCCTCTTTGGCCAAATATACCAGAATAAATTCATTCGAATATCTGGTAATAAAGTTAGGATGTAATCCTGGTGATGTTAAATAAGCTAAAAAAATGATAAAGAGCAAGAATGTTGATATCCAGGCATTAAGGACGCAACAAAAAATTCCAACTATAGAGAATCCACAAGACAAAGAAGTTGGAATATTGGAGGAAGATAAATAAAACATGTTCAAGATGATAATTGAAAAAAATATCCAAATAAATAAAATGGAAGCTGAAATGGAAAAATTGTTAAAAGAGAAAGAGAAAAAACTTTGTGTTTTAATAGCTATCCACATAGCAAAAAAAATTATTGCAGGTACTTCAACAACAGATACATCTACAAAAAATTTTGTTCTAGTATATACACAATCCAATGATAAAACAACAGACTTATCAAAGGCCATGGAAGACTTGACACTGAAAAGTCAAGAGATTGAAAAGCTTAGCTTACAATCGCACAAGCTACAAGAGAAAAAACTAAAAGCTCACAATGCTTATGTAACTAAATCTGTAATGGATGAGACCATTGCTCAAGAAAAAGAAAGTATTTTTCTTAATATTAATGAATCAATGACTGAATTGTGGTCTTCCATTGATATTATTTTTGAACAAGAAGAATTGTTGTAGAAATCAAAGGAAGTAGTGGCAAAAGTGAAGAAAGACCTAGACCATAAACCAATAGATGCTACAAGGATAATCATAGTTCTAAACTCTAAGACAGAATAAGATCTCAAAGAATATGAATGCCAGAATATAGAAGTTCAAATTAAAAAGTTTCATAGGAAATTTAAAATTTTGCCTCAAAAAGGACTTCTAGGTCTGCAAGGCATGGGTGAAAATCTAATTCCTCTGGAAGAATGTCAACATATATTGCATGATATAGCAATAGACAAATCCAAATGTTCCAAAATCAAAGGAACTATCAATGGGAAGGCTTTCATGGAAGGTTTAAGTTATGATTTATTAATTCAGCATGAGATCAAGCATATATTCATAACTAAACCTACCTTTAAGAAATACATTGAAGTGGATGAAGCATACAAAAAGTTAGTAAAATTTTCTATTCCTGGTGAGAAAATATGGGACAAGTTGTGTGATATCATCAAATGAGAAGATTTAGGATTTCCAGAAACATGATACAGGATTTCAGGATCAGAGAACAAAATTTCAGGAACAAGAAACAGAACAATAGCTTTACAGCTCTAGTCATGAGCAGTAGTCCTTGAATTTTGTGCAATATTGTCAAATCAGTTAAGAGTTCATATTTTCTAGTTCTATTTTTGTAAAAAAATCCAAATCATTTGGATAAGGAATTTTGTGATAAATTTTGATTTTATGTCTAGATATTTTGAAGAAAAATCTATAAGTACTTTGTAATTCAAAGTATGATGGGTTGAACCCTTATGATAAGCTTTTGAACATGATTGTAATTCTCTAAAATATTTTTGAGATTAATAGAAGGATTTTGGATTCATTTTGAAGAAGATTTTGTTTTCCTATGAGTTTTTCTAGTTTTTTATTATGTTCCATATTTATTTATTTCTACATATGTCTATAGTTAATAGGAAATTTGGGTAAGATAAGGTTAAATATTAATCTTTCGTAAATCCCCTTGTAAATTTATAATCAATTACAAAGATTAATTAATTGGAACTATATGTTTTAGTTAATTCCTCTACATTAATTAATCGTTGCTTTCTGCTATCTTTAAATATTCTTTGTTTGGGTGTAAAATAATTTTACATGCATCATCTATATATGACAAGTTAAATTCTCTATTTGAATATTTAAGGAATCATACATATCATCTTAAATTCTACCTTTCAAAGACAATTTAAAGCTTAATTATGTTAAAGGTTATGAATCAACCCTTTTATTATATAAATAATAATTAGGATTTGCAATGTTTCTCAACATTATGAAAATTGGTCATTAGATTATGCCACTTTTCATCACATGAGTCTGCACAAAAATTGGTCCGCTTCATATCAAGCTATGAATAGTAGTATGTGTTTATGGGTAATAATGTATCTTGTCAATTTTTTGATTGGGGAAATATTAGAATTAAAATGTATTATGATACAATTATAACATTGACTTATGTTAGACATGTACCTGAGTTGAGAAAGAATTTCATTTCTTTGGTAGTATTGGATTGAGAAGGTTACAAGTTTACAGGTCAAGGTGGAGTGATGAAATTTTCAAAGGGTGCTCTGGTTGTTATGA
This sequence comes from Pinus albicaulis, assembly GCA_034641835.2. Classification (NCBI taxonomy): domain Eukaryota; kingdom Viridiplantae; phylum Streptophyta; class Pinopsida; order Pinales; family Pinaceae; genus Pinus; species Pinus albicaulis. The sequence goes on from CM076583.1 coordinate 933,428,556, forward strand.
AGGTGGAGAAGATTAGAAACCTTTACAGACTTAAAGGAAGTACGCAGGTCATTGAGGCAACAACTAGATATGAGAACGTAGAAGAATATACTTGCCTATGGCATTTGCAGTTGGGTTGCATGAGTGAGAAGGGCCTCAAGTACCGATGAATAAAAAATTACTTCCTAATTTGAAATCATTGAGTTTGGATTTTTGCAAACATTGTGTATATGGAAAATCATGTAGACATACATTTAAGTCGGGCAAAGGAGTTTTGGACTATATTCATTTTGGTCTTAGGGGACCATCTTCTACAATATCTTATGGAGGTGCATATTACTTCGTAACATTTATTGATGATTACTCCAAGAAAGTCTAGCTCTATATGTTAAAAATAAAGGCTGATGTATTGAATGTTTTTAAACAAATTAAAGATATGGTGGAAAAATAAACATGAAAAACAATTAAATATTTAAGAACTAACAATGGCATTGAATTTACTTCCTTAGAATTTGAACAATATTTCAAGGATGAAGGGATTGTTAGAAATAAAACTTTTTTCTATACTCAACAAAATGGTGTTGTTGAATGTGTGAACCGAAATATTATGGAAAGAGCCAGAATCATGATCAACAATTCTAACCTGTAGAAGAATTTTTGGGCAGTAGCAGTATCCATTTTTTGTTATTTGGTAAAAAAATCACCTTTTGTTGCTATTAATTGTAAAAACCATGAAGAATTTTGGTCGGGTCAGTATTGTGATTATTCATATTTAATAATTTTTGGTTGTAATGTCTATGCTCTTATTCCAAAGAATAATTTTTCTAAGTTAGACCCAAAAGAAAAATGTTATGTCTTTGTTAGATATGACAATGTTGTGAAAGGATACAGGTTGTCGGATCCTTCTTCACATAAGATCGTCATTAGTAGAGATATAACATTTGATAAATCTTATCTTATAAAATCAAATGTTGAAAAAGTTGAATAGGAACAGGTATCGCCAAATCAACGAATTTAGTTAAAGACTCAACCTTTTTCAGAGAGTCGGAAGGATGAAGAGACTCCTGAAGAAAAAGTTATAGAATATGTAAAGGAAACTGTAGAAGTTTAACAACCAGTTCAGCAACCAATCACTCTAAGGAGGTCTACAATGGAAAGAAAAACACCCCAAATGTATGAAGATTATTCCTCCTCTATTGTTTTTATTACTGAATACGGGGAACCTTCTTCTTATCAGGAAGCAATAGATGATGCAATAATGAAAAATGAAAGAAGGCTATGGACAAGGAAATGAATTCCTTAGCTAATAATAAAACATGGATATTGTAAAACTTCCTAAAGGGAGAGGTTTTGTTGGATGAAAATGGTTCTTCAAATTGAATCAAAATTTTGATGGAGGTATTGAAATATATAAGGCGAGGTTGATAGAAAAAGGTTATTCTTAGGTAGAAGGTTTTGACTTTGATGATATTTTTTCACTAGTCGTAAAAGTTGTTTCTATTTGTATTGTGTTAGCGCTAACTATATTACTTGATCTTGAGTTAGAATAGTTAGATGTTAAAACAACCTTTATTCATGGAGATTTGGATGAAGATATCTATATGGACGAACCTGAAGGTTTTGTACAAGGTCACAACAAAAGATTAGTTTGCAAGCTCGAGAAATCATTGTATGGCCTGAGGTAGTCTCCCAAGAAGTGGTAAAAGAAGTTTGATTTCTTCATGGTGAGCTAGAACTTCACTAGACATGAGTACGATCATTATGTACTTTAAGATTTTCAATGGAATATTCATTATATTGGTCTTATATGTTGACAATATGCTTATTGTAAGAAAAATCATGGAAGAAATCAACAGGTTAAAGGATAAATTTTCCAGGACATTTGATATGAAGGATATTGGAGTTGCAAAACATATATTGGGCATGGAGATACATAAAGAAAGGAAAAATGGAAATATTTTGTCATCACAATAGAAGTATGTGGAGAAAATACTTGTGAATTTCGGTATGGACAATGTGAAACATGTTACTATTCATTTAGATTCCCATTTTAAAATTTCTTTAAGTTTGAGTCCTAGAACTAATGAAAAAAATAAGTATATGTCTCATGTACCATATGCAAATATGGTAGGAAAATTAATGTATGAAATAGTATCTACAAGACTTGACATTTCACATGCAATTGGAGTTGGCAGCAGGTTCATGGAAAATCCAAGAGAAAAAATTAGCGATAAGTGAAATGGGTGCTTCGGTATTTGAGAGGCACAAGTGACCATTGTGTTGTTTGTAATGGTAGTGGAGGTTCAATCTACGAATATGTGGATGTTGATTATGTAGGTGATTTAGACAAGAGGAGATCTACTATAGGATATGTTTTTACCCTTGCAGGTGGAGCAAATAGTTGCATGTAAAAGCTTCAAGAAACAGTTGCTTTGTCCACTATTGAAGTAAAGTATCATTAGGGGAATTTTGAGGTCTAAAATGGGCCTCCTAAGGAAAATGTACAATCAAAATTTACTTTATAAGAACCAATCACATTTTAGGGGATGACATCATCCCTAATGGTTGAGGTGGCATTGATTGAGTTAAAGGTACTTACTTGTCACATTCTCAATGGTGGATAAATACTCATTGTTAATCATGGTAGTGCTCTAAGTACTTTTAAAGTCATAAAGTAAAGTACTTATAATAAATGTCATTTCACACTTTTTGAATAAAATAAGATTATTGTCATTTCATATTTCTTGAAAGAAACAATGCATATCCCTATACATTTATTATATTATATTATATTATTTTTATATAGTATATTAATTACATGTTATTATACAATTTAAATAAAATAAATTTTAATTAATAACATATAATATAATTAACAATTTATAAATTTATATTTATATTTTCTTTTCAGTTATTTAAGTACAAAGTACAAATGCATTAGTTTTTCAATGATAATGATGTTTTCTTGAAAATATCATTCTTATTTATAGTCACATTAATACAATTTTTTAATTAATTTTATTTTGGTACAACTTTTGAATTGAATTTAATTATGGTTGCATGGATTGTGGTGCAAAAAGTGAATTGAAAATACATAAATATAATGTACTATTGGTTTAACTATTATTTTATTTTTTCCTTAGGAGGCCCATTTTAGACCTCAAAATTCCCCTAATGATAGTTTCTTCAAATGCCTGCAAAGAGGTAATTTGGTTGAAAGGTCTACTTGATGAGATTGGAAGGACGCAAGAGAAATTGAATGTATTATGTGACAATCAGAGTTCTATTCATTTGGCTTCAAATTAATCTTATCACAAAAATACTAAGAAAATTAATGTTATATACCATTTTGTAATACATGTGATCGATGATGGAAAAGTATCTCTCAAGAAGGCCCACACACAGGAGAATTATGCAAACATGTTCACGAAGCCAGTACTGGTAGAGAAGCTGAGATTGTGTTTGGATTCTCTTGGCTTGCATAAAAAATGATAAATGGGAATCAGAAAGGGGTTAGGAAATTTTTGTCAAGGTAGAGATTGTAAAGAACGAAAACAATTAAAATGACTGTTAAAATGTAATTATCTTAGTAAATATTGTTTTACCATTGAGACAATTGTGTAACCATAGGGAGTTATGTAACAGAGCCTTTGTATTAAAATTTTTATTTCTAATAGGCTTTCTATAAAGTTGGAGAGTAATTATTGACTTTGGTGTAATAAAAATTCCATTCCCTTGCACCGTGGAGGTTTCCTTGACACACTATGAGGGTTTTACCATGTAATTTTGATCCTTTTATTTTTTTTTGTTATTCAGTTTCCAATTCATGTGCATTTATTTCTTATTTATATATTTAACGAGATGGAATACCAAAATTTTTAAAACATCTTTCAATTAAAATCACTGAAAATATCTTACTTGATTGGTATGTTCAATGAATGCATGGTTTTAGTTTGCAACATGACTGTGTACTGCACACTGTCATAAAGTACTGGGAAAACAATTTGTGTATGTGCACCATGATTTGTTAATATTTTAATAGTTATCTTTTCATAAGATAAATGTATAAGTTATGTCATGAAGTTTTTGGTTGTTGTTCAAGTGCATTGAGAAAATATAACTGGGTGCATAAAACAAATTAATTGTTATTACATTCCTTTTGGATTAATCACATCAATAGGATTTGGTTGATGTTTCAAACCAACTAATTGTTATTGTGTAAAGAAAAATGTTTATAAACCTCTGTAATATTATTTTTTTACAGTGGGTAACTCGAGCAATAAGCTCCATCTCTTGTCAATGTATTTTCCTTGTTATGAAAATATAGTCCAAACTTATTTCATTACTCTCTCCAATCCACAGATTTAAATTTTTTGTTTGTTGTGTGTAATAATATAACTTTTATCGCATGTTAATTTGTCTATTTTTACTATGAATAACTCTATGGTTTTATGGTGCATTCCTCTACCTTTATTATCAACAAAAATCCTCAATAATTATAATATTCCTAGTAGCCATAGGTTTTATGGCTTTGAAAGATATCCAAGATCACGAGGTAGAATTCAAGGGAGAGGATTATCAGTCAAATTAAATGGTAAAAAATTCACAAAATCACATTAAAAATGTGAAATTGTAGTGTTAAGAAGAGGAGAAGAGATTTAAAACTTGCAACTCCTGCATCTTGCCAAATGTTGGGGAACTGCACCAGTGAATGTATTTGTAGAGAGATCCAGATGCTTGAGCATAAAAAACTCTATGAAGTCAGGGAGTCAACTGATGAAGAGATTATACATTAATGTTAATGTTAATGTTATTGTTAGTGTTAATGTCTTAATTTTAATGTTAATGTTACATTAATTTTACAATAATGGTTACATTAATGGTTGACGAAGGTTGACAAGGTTGACTATGTTTGATAAGTTTGACTATGGTTGATCGAGGTGGAACTTGGTCAAATGAGGTTGACCTTGGTTGAGTTGGTTGCTTATGATTGACATTGGTTTACTATGGTCAACTAGGGATATAGATGATATATTATGGTGGACTAAACATGACCATGTATTACCATATTTAACTTCATGACCATGTTTTACCATCGGTGACCATGGTTGAGCTTATTTGAAAAAGGTTAACTATGGTGAGATATGGATGACAATGGGGGAACATGGTTGACTATCATTGTTAATATTTAATTAGAAATGACTATGGTTGAACACATATGCCACCCAATAATGTTTGAACATGGTTAATTATGTTAGTCATGTTAACTGTGGCCTCACTTCATTTCAATAGGTTCATCATGGTTGACCATGTTCTCTATGGTTGGAAATGGATGAAATTGTTGTCCATGTTTAACTGTGGTTAAACATGATTGACAATGGCTCACTAAATAAATAATATTGTATGGAAATGATGACCATGATTGACTATAGCTAAGTTGGTTTGAGAAAGATTTACTGCAGCTGAAAATTTTGATTATGTTTGACCTTAGTGAGCATGTTCATGATGAGTGATCTTATATGTCCATGGTTGACTATGGTCCCAAGTGGTTTACTGTGGTGGACATGGTTGACATACTTAACTATGGTTTACTATAGTTGATTGAGATAACTACTTTTTACTAGCATTTCCATTGAATTTGTCATGTGTTGGGCATGGTGTGCATCGCATTATGATGTTAATTTTATTCGTCACAATGCGACAATGATTTTTGTTTGTTATTTTGGGACATTAGTATTTGTTTGTCACAAGGTGACGTCATTTTTTGTTCATCACATGTGATTTCAAATTTTTTTCAACACATTGCAATGTGAATTTTTGTTTGTCACATTTTCATGACAATTTTTGTTCAAACCATTGCAATGTTGAATTTAGTTCAACACATGCACTAGAGACACTTTATGTTCAAGACATTGTGATGTCTATTTTTATTCATTGAGTTGTGACATTGATGTTTTTTGTCACATTATAATGTCAACATTTTTTCATCACATCACAACATTAGTATTTGTTAATCACATAGCAAGTCAAATTTTGTTCATTATATAACAACATAAAATTATTTTACCATGATTGACCATGGTTAACTATGTTCAACCATGGATGGCTATGGGAGAACATGGTTGAAATTGGGTGACTATAATTGAAAATGTTTGACCGTGATTGTCAATGTTTAACTATAGTTGAATATGGTTGACCATCATTGTCAATGTTTAACTATAAATGAATATGGTTGACCATTATTGATCGTGTGGGTTATGTTGGTGTCCCGTGATTTAGCAGATTGGTAGACCAAATGCACAGGGTAACATCAAACCAGTCTTTAGAGTCCAAGGACCTATCCTTGTTGGACTTAGAGAGAGATCTCTCTATTTGTTTTCTTTTAAGGGTTGATTTTAGGCTAGTTATTAAGTGTGGGGTTTTGTTTTTGTTTTGGTTGGGTATGATGATCAAAGAAGCATAGGTAGAATGAGGAAATATCTTTAGTGAAAATGTGAAGTTGGGTTACACTTTTTTCCCTTTTTGAGAAAAAAATTTCATTTTTTTTGGTTCTTCAACTTTCTGCAAACTATAACAATTTTTCTATTTAGAATTTCATTTTGCGATAAAATAAAATTTGTCAAAAATTTTGTTAGCTTTCTATTAATTATTTTTTGAAATTTTTTATGCAGATTTTATATGTCCACTTAGCGTTTCTTTGAGTGTGTGTTTCTTAACAATCAAAGGATTCTTAAGAAATGTTAATACGCAATGTTGCATTCATTGAAAATTTGTGTTTTTGAGAAAACAAAATGTGTTACAACAATCTAGTCAGAGTCTACTTCGGTTTTGTCATATTTACAAAGCCAATGGATGCATATCATAATTACTAGAATTTTTTGAACTGGTCCAATATGAAAAAACTGCATATTTTGGATATGTTTCGCGATGCAACAAATTTCTTAACATTTAAGTTATAAACTAAAAATCTAAAAGCTACCCATTAGAGATGACGGACCAATGTAATGCCCCATAATTTTTTCAATTTTTTTTACAATGTATTTTGGGAGATACAGAATTTTGATTTCACTGAATCACAATGACCCTCAGAAATTGTTTGCACCCATTTTATTAGAAAATTAATTAAAATTAGTAAATGTTTGTGAAATTCCATAAAAGTTATATTTCCTAAAAGTAGATTCAATTCTGAAAATGTTTGTCTTAGTTTCGACAGTTAATTCAGAATGTTTCATGGAGTTTAATCAGTCCAAAGTTGCAGAAACATCAAGCTGCATGACTGGCGACACGCTAGTTTGGCCAAAATTTGATTAAAAATTCGGCCTAATTATTTTTTGCACCGACAGCCCATTAAATCTAACGACTTAATATTTCGGCCGAACTGTAATCTAATTTTCTGTCGGCCGGAAAATTTCACAGCGCCCTTCCTAAAACACATTTTTTGGAAATATAAATTGCCGCGAAATCATTCATAATTTTCGCACATTTCGCACATTTGATCTGATTTTATAAAGGTTTGTGTTTGGGTTTGAAGAAATTTCTTGGAGGTTTGAGTTTAAGGGAATTTGTTGGAGGTGGACCAATTTTGCAAAGAATTGTTTTGAGTTTAAGGACATTTCTTTGAGACGGTTTGATTTTTGAAAAAATTGTTTTGGGTTTAAAGAATTTTCTTGGACGTACATTCATAGGACATTTCTTGGAGGTATGTGATACATTTTTTTGGATGTTTTTTTTTTTCATTTTTTTTGAAAGTATGAATTTGTGCTTAATTTCAAATTCTTGGAGATGGTCTGATTTTGCAAATAATTGTTTTGGGTTTAAGGAATTTTCTTGGACGTACATTCAAAGGACATTTCTTGGAGGTATGTAATACATTTTTTTGGATGTTTTTTTTGCTTCATCTTTTTTGAAAGTATGGAGTTGGGTTTAATTTCGAAAAGACATTTTCTGAAAGTATTTTTTAAAGTAACTTTTTTTTTTTAAAGTTGGAGGCATTTTTTGAAGTGACATTTTTTTAGAGTACGTGTTTTGAGTTGAAGTAAATATTTTGAGCTTTGTTTCATTTTTATAAGACATTTTTTTCTCGAATTTTTTAACATAAGTGTTTTGGATTGGAGTATGTATTTTTTGCAAAAAAATTAAAATGATTTAAAAAAAAAATTAAATCTTTTGTGATGCTTTTTCTAATTGAGTTATTGTCTAATTTTTTGAAGGAAATTTTTTGAATTTCATACTCTATTATCATGGGAAATCGAAGGACTTGTGCGAGAAAATATGATCGAAAAAGAGACCCTGAGGAATGTAGAGAAGAGACGAGACAATCTCACAAAAGAAAGATATAAGCCCTCTCAAATATTGAAGGGGAAAATCAACCTCAAGCAGAAATTGAAGCAGGTATGTAAATGTAAATATTATGATCTATTGATATATTTAAAATTTTCTTAGTGTAAAATGTGAAGCTTAATTTTTATTTGATGAACTAATTTGAATTTAAATATTTTGTTTAATGTAAACAGACAGAGATATTCCTCAAAACATTGATGATGAGATACAAAATTTTGAAAGAGAAAGTGAAAGAGGTATTGAACCAATGATTGAAGATGATGAAAATATTGAAATAAATTCAAATGAAGAAATTGAATCACAAGGTATGTACACACACACACACACACATATATATTGAACACATGCATGTATTATTGAAATTATACATATATTTATTAATTTAGTTATTTATTGTTCATATGTAAGCTTATTATGTACTATTTTTTCGAATATGTACAGATGAAATCAGTGTCGATAATGAGATGTTAGAAAATGTTGACACTCACACATATGGAGATAAAAAACCTGACCATGTTATACAATATCGTGTTAACTGCATTTTTGAAAAGTATTTCTTAAATGAGCGGGTGACAGTTCAAGCTCAAATGTTGAAAGGTCTCCTATCATTAAGGAAATTAAAAGAAGCTATGACACTACTAGGTATTTGAAAATCAACCAAAGATAAAAAAATTAAGGAAGATGTGATACAAAATTTAAGTAGTGCTATAAGTTCAATTAAGAGATCTAGAGAGAAATATGTTTCAATTGTACGTAGAGGAATACATATGGAAATGGTTTCATCAAGTACTAAAGAGAATTATTTGGTAACACCTATGGCATGAGCATTAGGAACCTCGCGAAAAACTTTGCACAAACATCGGAAATTTTGGCTGCAAGTAGATGTAAATGATGAACTCGCTTGTTGGAGAGGTATTTGTAGGTAACCATACAAAGATAGACTTGGAGAAAATGTTAAAAAAATAATATATGAATATTGGAAGAACAATTCGCGTGCTTCACCAACTGCAAGGCATGTGATGCGAAGAAGAATAACATTCGAGTCCCTTTTATTGCTTCAACGTCATTTCCAACTGACCTATCTACGTATTTGATCCCAATATGCCAGAAAAACCTTTATATGGAAAATTAAAAGAAGAATTTGTAAATATGATATCAAAATACAATCAAAGATAATCATTGCACGATAAATGTACACAATGTTTAAAATTAGATTTCCAATAAAAATTAAATTGAATTTGTGAAGCTGGGTTACACTTACATTATGGAATGATTCACCTCCTCCTTCCACTATCCGTGATTTCATATCTCAAATTCTATGTAAAAGAGAAAGCGATGAACTATTTTACAAAAAGGAATGTGTTGGTGGTAAAAAATGCGATGATTGTGGAAATTTGACTAAATTTCAAAACAAATATCGTACTGATATAAATGATCAATCATTGTCCAACATGAAAGTGAAATGGAAGAGATATGAATATATCCATACATCGATTCAAAGTGAAAATAGTGTTAAAAGAATTGAATCATGAGAAGAAGAAATTTTTGTGATAGACTTTTTGAGAAAGTTTGAGGCAGAAATTTACAAATACACCAAGCATTCCCATCGAGCTCGATGGCAAGACTTGCAGTTTAAAAAATCCCGTGAATTTTTTCCACTAGGGACCATTTTGTTAGTGATTGATTTTGCAAAAAACTACACATTTGTTCCACAAAAAGAAATTCAAAGTGAATACTATCATTCTGACCAAGTCTCCATGCTCGTCCATATTCTATATAGACATGCTAAACAAAATGTCGATCATATAGAAATCACGAGTGAAAATCGACATATCATTAAAGAATATCACTTTTATATCAGTGACGATCGTACACATGATACATGTTTTGTACAACATTGTTTTGAAAGAATTTATGATTCATTGAAAAATCGTGGAATAACATTCAATGAACATTGGATATGGTCAGACGGATGCGCAGGTCAATTCAAATCTGTGCGATCATTCTTTTGGTTGTGTTGTCTTCATAAGAAAACCTGCATTAAACATTGTTGGAATTTCTTTGAGACTGGCCATGGAAAAGGAGAACATGATGGTGCAGGAGCATGCATAAAACAAGCACTTCGAAGATATCAAATGAACCCCTCTGCAAGCCGACTTGTGAACGCTAAAGAAGTTGTTCAATGGTGCATCGCTGCTCTAAGCCATGAGACTAACCCATCAAGGGAAGTGCGAAGGTACATTCAATTTAATTTTTATTGGAAATATAATTTTAAACATTGTACATTTATCGTGCAATGATTATCTTTGATTGTATTTTGATATCATATTTACAAATTCTTCTTTTAATTTTCCATATAAAGGTTTTTCTGGCATATTGGGATCGAAGATGTAGATAGATCAATTGGAAATGATGTTGAAACAATAAAAGGGACTCGAAAATTGAATTCAATTAAAACAAAGTCGTCCATAAATGTGTTTGCATTGGATAAAAGAAAATATTCTTGTTTTTGTGATGTTTGCATAGACAACACAAAATCCAATGACGTTTGTGAAAACAACATGTATGTAAAAGATTGGAAACATACAAAGCTAAATACAAAGGGAAAAATGTCTGTTGCAATGTTTGAAGAAATGCAATAAGAGGAAACTACAATATCATCCGATGGTGATCAAGTTTCTGATCTTGTTAGAGAAGGTAACATTTGAATTGTTTTCTAATGATTTAAAGATCTAGAAATAAATTTAAATATGTATAATTTTGTTAAGTTTGTTTTATTGTGCAGGAGATGTTTTTGTTGTAATTGCACCTATTGACAACGATGAAAATGTTAAGTATTATTTGATGCGTTGCACTAAACGAAAAATGAAATTATTAGAAAACTATAATGATCACGGATTTCAATATGACAGAGGATCTATTATACTGAAAGGTTATTTTTTCAGACAAACTAATCAAAGTGGGGACTTTGTTTACTTTGAAGACTATGAACCTGATTCCATAAGTTGTCAATATAGTCACTTGGTGTGTGCAACATGCATAAAGTTGATAGAGGTTCAATCAAAGAAAAAAACGAAAATTAAGAAATGGAAAATGTCAAAATCCGATCATGAACGGATTATTGAAGATGGCATTCCATTGGAATTTTTTTGATTGAATTGCCCAACAATTTATTCTCTTTGGATTAAATATGTTTTAGAACTTCCAGTACACTCAACTAAAAATTGAGTTGCTTATGTTATTTGTGCAAGTGTTTGCACATGTACAAATTGTTTTGGTACATGCACGTGCTCTAGTATCAACTGAAAGTATCAAGGATATACATGTGCATTGATGAAAAATGTTACATGTATCAAAGATATATATATATATATGTGTGTGTGTGTGTGTGTGTTCTAGAATGCAATTAATTGGAACTAGTTTTTCTATGTGCATTGATGAAAAACTAGTTGGATTTTCTGGTAAAAGGTATTCACAATGTAAATAAATCATCCGCAGTATAGATTTCTACGAAGATTCCTTTCAGAAAAGAGACTCAGAGCACTTCTCCGACTTTTGGTGGGATTTGACGCACATCTCTATTCCTGATTGAAAATCTAGTACAAAATTTGTTTGTCCAATGGTCGGATATGTTCAATGTGCATTGATGAAAAATGTTACTTACATATTGGATATATATGTTCTAGAATGAAATTAATTGTTCAAGTATTTTTACTATGTGCATTGATGAAAAATGATTTAAATGTACTCAATATATATGTTCTAGAATGCAATTTTAACCAGATATTGTAAAATTGAGTGCAATATCAATATCAAAATTGAGTGCAATATCTATATGATCAAGTGTCAATAATTTGAAGTAGTCAAGAAAGATAACAAAGGACCATCAAAATTGAGTGCAATATCTATATGATATCTATATTCAATCAAGTGTTAATAATTTGAAGTAAAGAAATATAACAAAGGACCATCAAAATTAAGTGCAATATCTATGTGGGAGAGTACACAATATCTAAGGGGGAGAATACAATATATTTGACTTCAAAAGAAGAGCCTATGAAATTGAGTGCAATTTATCTATGTGGGAGAGTACACAATATCTAGGGGGAGAATAGATATAAGGAAGGAATAGAAAGAGTAACAAAAAGCATATGATTGTGTCAATAATTTGAAGTAGTCAAGAAAGATAACAAAGGACCATCAAAATTGAGTGCAATATCTATGTGGGAGAGTACACAATAACTAAGGGGGAGAATACAATATAAGGAAGGAATAAAAATAGTAACAAGAAGCATATGATTGTGTCAATAATTTGAAGTAGTCAAGAAAGATAACAAAGGCCCATCATCAAATTCAAATTGAAAGATCAAGTAGTCTTCTTCATGAAGAATAAGCATTAACTAGGTTCATCATTTAAAGGGTTCATTTTTTAATGAAAAAAATTATGAATAATATGGAATGAATCATTGTACATTATGAATTTATGAATAATATGGAATGAATCATTGTACATTATGATAAATCTTGTATTTAAATGACATTTGATCTATGAATAAAAAATAAAATGGGATCATCTCTTAATATATATATGTGTGTGTGTGTAAGAGAGAAATAAAAAGCAAAGGTAATTCCACCAAGCCTAAAGGAGCATGTCCTAATACATTAAATTATGTCCTAATACATTAAATTATGTTTGTTTTCTAGAAGCATTAATCATGAAGAGTCATGAGATCCACATTTCGACCATGTACTATTTTCAAGTTAAAGGAGCATGTCCTAATACATTATTATGTTTGGTTTCTAGAAGCATTAATCATGACTTTTCTTTGAGATCCACATTTCCATCATACTATTTGCAAGTTCACATTTCCATCATGTTATTTGCAAGTTCTATATGAAGATATGTAGTCTAATAACTAATTAGCAAGTTGTGATGTCCTAATACATTATTATGTTTGGTTTCCATCATACTATTTGCAAGTTCTATATGAAGATATGTAGTCTAATAACTATACAGTATAGCCCATATAACATATAACGACCTTTGACAATATGAGCAAAGAGTCAAAAAATAGAGAGGCCTCCCAGCAGAGTTCCACCTGTTCATCAAGGTAAGCAACATAATATCGGAAGTGAAACAATGACACCACTAAACATATGTGAATTTAGATATTAAATTGACATTTATTGCAAATGACATGTGCATGGTTTATCTTAAAGTTTGACTTAAAAATTTTATGGTAGAATTCATATCTAAAATTAATGGGAGGAAGCCTTTAGTTTGTGGGAGAAATGACGTGCATGTAAACAATTTAACTTAAAGTGGTTGTGTTTTATGGATATTAAAATGAAGAACTTCTATTTAGATCTATTCCAGAGATTGAATGTAGGGGCATTTACTAGATATGTCACCTTCCATAAAAGATGAGATCTAGAGGCTACCTGGCCCTTTACAGACTCTACCTATAAAACTTGTAGAAGTTGAGAAATTTACATTGACAAATTTACTTGTGAGAAATTTACATTGACAACATATAGAGATTCAACTAGGCTTGTGAATTTAGTACAAGTGGAAAATGTATAATTCTACTTAGAAGAGTCTTTGGTTTAATGGTTAAGCAAGAAAGAGTTGTTACTTTCTCTATCTAGAGTAGAAGTGGAATACATAGTAGTTACTTCTTTTTGAGTGTTTTGGATGAAATGGGCTCTACAAGATATTAAGGTAAAAGCATATGATTGTGTCAATAATTTGAAGTAGTCAAGAAAGATAACAAAGGACCATCAAAATAGAGTGCAATATCTATATGATCAAGTGTCAATAATTTGAAGTAGTCAAGAAAAATAACAAAAGACCATAAAAATTGAGTGAAATATCTATATGATATCTATATGATCAAGTGTCAATAATTTGAAGTAAAGAAAGATAACAAAGGACCATCAAAATTGAGTGCAATATCTATATGATTGTGTCAATAATTTGATAATTTTAAGTAGTCAAGAAAGATAACAAAGGACCATAAAAATTGAGCGCAATATCTATGTGGGAGAGTACACAATATCTAAGTGGGAGAATACAATATAAGGAAGGAATAAAAAGAGTAACAAGAAGCATATGATTGTGTCAATAATTTGAAGTAGTCAAGAAAGATAACAAAGGACCATCATCAAATTCAAATTGAAATATCAAGTAGTCTTCTTCATGAAGAAGAAGCATTAACTAGGTTCATCATTTAAAGGGTTCATTTTTTAATGAAAAAAATTATAAATAATATGGAATGAATCATTGTACATTATGATAAATCTTGTATTTAAATGACATTTGATCTATGAATAAAATTTAAGAAAATGGGATCATCTCTTCATATATATGTGTGTGTGTGTGTGTGTGTGTGTGTGTGTGTGTGTGTGTGTAAGAGAGAATAAAAATCAAAGGTAATATGTGTGAGCATAAAGATGTTAACTTCTTAGTTAAAAATCAAAATTTTAAAGTTGAAATTACTAAAAAGTTTGCTCTGGATCACAAATCACTATACCATAACAATGAGACAAAGCAAACCATAATCCACTTATAATAGAGGGATAAAGGGACTCGTGTCACCTACTCCAAACCTAAAGGCATAATAATGAAAAAGAACATAAGGATGAAAAAACAATACACTTGTCATAATTGTCAAGCAAACCATAACCCACTTATAATAGAGGGATAAAGGGACTCGTGTCACCTACTCCAAACCTAAAGACATAATAATGAAAAAGAACACAAGGATGAAAAAACAATACACTTGTCATAATTGTCATAAACTTATATCTAGTTTAATATTTCTAGCTACATGGTACACAATAACACATGGTGCAAAATAACACATTGATTAGTTCAGGTTATATTAAGGTTAACATGGCTAACTCAGAAGGTATAAGTTTAGGTTGATTAGTTCAGGTTATATTAAGGTATATCTATTACATATGTTATAAAAAATATGTGTGAGCATAAAGATGTTAACTTCTTAGTTAAAAATCAAAATTTTGAAGTTGAAATTACTAAAAAGTTTGCTCTGGATCACAAATCACTATACCATAACAATGAGACAAAGAAAACCATAACCCACTTATAATAGAGGGATAAAGGGACTCATGTCACCTACTCCAAACCTAAAGACATAATAATGAAAAAGAACATAAGGATGAAAAAATAATACACTTGTCATAATTGTCAAGCAAACCATAACCCACTTATAATAGAGGGATAAAGGGACTTGTGTCACCTACTCCAAACCTAAAGACATAATAATGAAAAATAACATAAGGATGAAAAAACAATACACTTGTCATAATTGTCATAAACTTATATCTAGTTTAATATTTCTAGCTACATGGTACACAATAACACATGGTACAAAATAACACATTGATTAGTTCAGGTTATATTAAGGTTAACATGGCTAACTTAGAAGGTATAAGTTCAAGTTGATTAGTTCAGGTTACAGAAACATTGGGGCACAAAGTTTTACTCCCTTTCTATATGGTTTTTGGCCCTTCCCTGGTTCGGTATGATACTAGTAATCAAATGAACTAGTGTACACTTACATAGAGTAAATTGTAATGGTATTACCGTAAGAAGTTAATCGTATTAGCTTATCTGTAACGGTGTAATGATATCATGTTCACCACATCTACAAAAAATAGCAAGTATCTATCATAAGCATCATGTAGAACTATGAATGGTTATAAATCTAAAATGACCCTTTGCATTACAGTGATACGTTTATAAACAGTGATACCTATATTAAACACTATGATTTCCATATAATATTCATAAAGTTATGGTATAAGTAACAGATACTAGTGAATTACAGGATATGTGTGTGACTATAAACCCCATATGTTGAATTAGACCAATATCACTGATTAGGCTAATTACTCTATTGCTTATGTTTCCATCGCTATGCTTAGACTTCTAGATTTCCTTATACTATAGCTTTTATATAAGTTGAATCTGTAATCACATGGTGTTCAATATTACTTGTATTGTGAATATATAAGCATTATAATTAATGGTAATCATACCAGGAATCGAACCTGTTCATGTAATCTGCTAGCTTATATAAATGTAGTGTTCAATCTTATAGGGTACCAAATCACAGCCTCTAAGAGATCAATGGTTATTGTTATTCCATAATCTATGACTCTATCAACTATTAGTAATATAGGATAGTTACAGGATCATAGGTACATAACTACTAACACAGATAAAGAGCATGCGGAATATGTTGAATACTGCATACATATAACAAACAGATCTGCTTCATAGGCTTCTAATACAAACTTTTCAAAGCTGAATGATGCTACACCCTTATATACAAGCTATAAGTAGTAGGAAAAAAATAGCAAGTAGCTATCATAAGCATCATGTAGAACTATGAATGGTTATAAATCTAAAATGACCCTTTGCATTACAGTGATACATTTATAAACAGTGATACTTGTATTAAGCACTATGATTTCCATATAATCTTCATAACGTTATGGTATAAGTAACATATACTAGTGAATTACAGGATATGTGTGTGACTATAAACCCCATATGTTGAATTAGACCAATATCACTGATTAGGCTAATTACTCTATTGCCTATGTTTCCATCACTATGCTTGGAATTCTAGATTTCCTTATACTATAGCTTTTATAGAAGTTGAATCTGTAATCACATGGTGTTCAATATTACTTGTATTGTGAATATAGAAGCACTGTAATGAATGGTAATCATACCAGGAATCGAACCTGTTCATGTAATCTACTAGCTTATATATACATAGTGTTCAATCTTATAGGGTACCAAATCACAACCTCTAAGAGATCAATGGTTACTATTATTCCATAATCTATGACTCTATCAACTATTAGTAATACAGGGTAGTTACAGGATCACAGGTACATAACTACTAACACAGATAAAGAGCATGCCGAATATGTTGAATACTGCATACATATAACAAACAAATCCACTTCATTAGCTTCTAATAAAAGCTTTTCAAAGCTGGCTGATACTACACCCTTATATACAAGCTGTAAGTAGTACAAAAAAAATATCAAGTAGCTATCATAAGCATCATGTAGAACTATGAATGGTTATAAATCTAAAATGACCCTTTGCATTACCGAAGACATTATTTTTCCCTTGTGAAAAATAGAGGAGGAGTAGGACAAATACCTGGTATTGAAGTCGCTTGAAGTCGCTGCAGACCAATAGCGCGGACGGAAGCAGCAGCACAGACAGAAAAACGCGCGAACAAACAGACACACAAAAACGCGGTAAACAAATAAACTTCGCGGGCGATTTATTTATAGCAACTAGTTCGGCCGAACTCAAAGTTCGGCCAAACTTTTGTTGCCTGTTTTCCCATCTCTGACAAAAATTCTGTTTGCCCACACCGTCAGTGTGCTGTCAATCTAAACGAAAGCACGAGTTTAGCCGAAATTTCTCAGAAAGTTCGAACGAACTATTAAATAGTTCGACTAAACTTTATAAAAGGTTCAGCCGAACTATTGCCGGAAAAATTTTCTGCCCCCGATTCTCACAAAAGTGGAACCCATCTTCACATATCCACCCATATATATATATATATATATATTTTCCCCTGAATCCCAAAACCGGGACTACCATATTGATTTATCATTATATTCTTTTCAATGCTACAATACATATAAATAATGCTGAAGAATTCATAAAATCCAATCTACTAATCCTGAATTAGAGCATAACCATAGATCCCTTGACTGGTTATACAAAATACCATGGGTATAAAGCCATCAAGCCCAAAACCATGTGCAAAACCAATGCACAAAACCATGGGTAGGTCCACCCAAATATTATTGGGTCTGCATATATATTTTTTTTCCTGGGGTGCTGCCTGAGACTCCATGCAAGGGGGCTACCACCCCGCTACAAACCCCCTCGATAGGGGGGTATGCCACCCCCATTTTGACTCACCGCCACACCCAATGCAATGTACATCACGTGCAACTAGTCGTGGAAATAATATAACACACACCCAACATTTAGGGGGATTTATCCAATTGAAAAGTTTATTTTTTAACTTAAAACCTTGTATCTAAAACATGATTGATTTAGGTACAAATTTTTGCATGGGTTATGGAGATTATAAGACCTGTGTTTTTATTTACTTATTGAAAATCATTGCTATGTTTAGTTTTTGGTTGGTTTGTAGTAAAGGTTAAAATTGAGAATTTTGAGAATGGAAACAATTTGTGACAACACTCAAATAACTTTGTGTTAACGTTTTTGTGTTGAAAATCATTTGTGAGAATGTCAAGATTAATTCAAGTGTGGTAGAAACATACATGCACTAATGTTTGCAATAACAGCTTTATTTTCATTTTTTTTAATATTCAACGCTTAACTTATTTTGAGACCTAACTTGGTTTAAACATACACGCACTAATGTTTGCAATAAGGGCCTTATTTTCATTCTTTTAATATTCAAGGCTTAACATATTTCTAGACCAAACTTGGTTTAAATGGGCTTGTAGGAACAATTTCCCCCATAAAATTTGAATTTAATCAAAGTTTGAGTGAAATTTTAATAGTGTAAAAATAAGAACATGTGTTTGTTTGTATTTTATTATAATTGCTTCCCTAGGTTTCTTTATTGACCAAAAATTCCAAAAAACAATAACAATGTCAATATGACATTAACTAACACCCATTTTCTACATAGACTCGACATCCATTATGATCCATAGTAAACAAATTTTGATGCTATAAATTTCGAAATCAAGAAAACTAGGAAGCTTGTGTGGTAGCTTGGATGTATGGTATCACTAATTATTATGAAAGTTCACACTTTGTTGCAAGCTATGAATAATTGGGTTCTATAAATTCTCCAGCAAAATAGCAATGATATAATTTATTTATTTTTTATTTTTCCAGATTTTAGAGATAAGTTGTATTAGCACAAGTTTCTTTTATTCAAATGGCCCTGGGAAGACCTCAACAACTACAAGGTAAAAGTAAAACACCACATTTTTGTTTATCAAATTCTATAGCACTTGTAACTCTTCACTTTAATGGTTGAAATCTTATGAAATCTACATTTAACATAACGTGCCTTCATGGTCTATTATAAATGGTTTCGTTTTCAGTATTATCTATACGTGCACCTTATACTAACATAATATTAGGAAATATGGTTTGGTGGAGAACATGATGTTTATTAGTTCGTGCACTTTATGATGGTATCATTGTTCAGGTGTTTTATATATAAATCTTGACATAATTTCTTTCAAGGAGACAATAATTTCAGTCTTTCTCAACTGATTTTGACCAAGTTGACAAAAAATTTCACTAGTGAGTATCAATTCCATCTTAAATTAGTTGCACTACATTGGGTTAGAACTATAAAATTCTTGGTTCATTTTTATGGAGGATTTAAAATGAAATTCAAATGCATGGTGCCCCGTCGCAGTCACATTTCAGTAATAATACATAATAATGCAATATTCCTTTTTGGGAGTGTAGGGATAAATATATAATATTTCAAGCATGGGTAGCAACTTGTTGTGCTATGCAACAACTCCCCCCATTTTTATTTTCAAAATATTCTAAACTTTTGATAATAGAAATAGGGACCCTTCTTAAAGATGTATTTTTTCATTTTAAATAAAAATCAAACTCCAAAAAACATTGTTTTTTTATTAAATAAAAACAAAAACCAAAAAAGAAATTAATAAAATATCTTTGTGATTACCCTATTGCAAATCACATCTCGCATACTATTTTTTCATTAAAGGTTAAAAAACAAAACAACGAAATCCCGATTTTGCGATCAGTGATTTGAATTTCACAAGTGACATCATAAATCACACATCGCGGATATACATTTAAAACTTTAAGAAGTTTTTACTAAAGTTTCGATTTTGCGATATTCCGATACTGCGATTTCGCGATATTGCGAAATCGCATATGACATAACCCAAAAATCAATTCGCTTCACAAAAATAGGTTCAAAAGGTGCGATGCGACAGATTTGATAGGTTTAAATAAAGGTTTTAATGTGAAAATAAATAGTGTCAGAAACGATTAAGTATGTTTTATCATCCCAATGCAAACAATTATTGATTTGTTATGATTAATTAATGATATAGCTACTTCCCGGATATTTTCTTTTAAAATTGGTCATTTCAAAATATCTTTCATCATTTGATAATTACTCTATCTTAAATAGGGATATTCCTTCAAGATATGTCCATATGCAAAGTAATTCAGAAATACAGCAAATATACTGTTGCAGAATTGGAATACACAGAAATGTCGTCCATAGTCTCAGATATTGTATGCACTACAGATGGAGGTGCTACAAAGTGGCAAACTATCTATACTATCCTCGAAGATGAAGAACCTGAAGTAGTGGAGGTCAAGGCAATTGTTGATGATGCAAAGCCCTCATATTTACAGTTTAAAGATATTGCATGCTCCTTCCTTCATAGAATAGCAGCAAGGGCCAGCCTTTTACCATATACCGATATGATAAGATGGGTGCTTGAGAATTCAACAATTAAAGACAGAAAATTCAGAACCATTAAGAATGTGCTCTTAGGTTCTTTCAGAGCTGAAGATTTGAAAGTCATATACAAACTACCTGACCAACAAGACATCTATGACAACAGGTTTGTTGAAAAATTTGCAAAGAATAATGAAGACCCTTTCAAAACAATTCAAGGTTGGAGGAAACTAGACAACAAGTTTAAACATGAGAAATTAGGTATGTATCCTATCGCTTCACATGCAAATCCCTACAATTTCGCAGTAGCAATTCTATGCAGATTATATGGTCTCCCTAATAACACCAAGTTCTATATAAATTGGCTTCCCTTGATTGACTCCTGTGTTAATTCTCACATCATGAATTGGGCAACCATCTTTCCGAAAATGTAGCTAAAGCGATTAATGAATATCGCCCGCCAAAAGCTTATTCTTCCAAACCTGTTCCCCAATTTTTCATGAGTGCATATATTTTTTATGCCATCTATTTCTCTACCAGTTTTCTGATTATGGGTTGGAAATGGAATCCCGAGGACCCTAACCCTATTCATTTAAGTTATAAAGAGATATGGGAACATAATTATGTATCACATTTCCATAGGTTGTGTTATGGGGTTGTATTTCCATTACATCAATTAATGTTCGATAGAGAGAGCCCCAGGTTCACTAAGGAAGCCATTACAGATCTCCAAATGATAGGAAGATGTTTCATTGAAGAACCATTTTCATATATAAGAATATTTAGAAGATCCACTCCTTCACATGTGCTTCCTTTGTATGATTCAGATAAAATAATGGCAAGAGAAGTGGCTTATCAAACTGTCAGCAATTGACTCACTAAATCTTTGAAAGATAGTAAAAAATCTTTATGGCCAAGTTTTCCAATTTAGTGTGGTTCATTTTCCCTCAGCAATTTCAATCATGCATTGAAATAATGTTAGAAGATTGAGCTTTTAAAGCTCCCTGTTTTACCATCAATGCAATTCGACCCAGAGAAGATTGCTAATAAATTTACTTAGTCAGTCAAAATCAAACCTATCACACACACAGATGATAGATTTGAAGGCATTTTGCAATTCGTTGGAACTTTCGAAGAAGTTCAAAACTTTGTTAAAATGAATCTAAACCTGGAGGAATTACAGAGATTCAACGAGTATAGAAAACAAAGAATCAAGCATATTCTGCAGAATATCTTGATTACTAGTTATATGACTGAACCAAACAAAGAAATCAGAACAGAAGAATCAGATTCACAATGTTAGGTCCCTATATCATTAGTATAGTCCCTTATTATTGTTAGTGTAACCCCCTTATTGTTATTATTGAACCCTTGTAACCCTCATTTTGTTATTATTGTGCCCTTAAATTATTATTGTTAGGTCGGCTAGGATTACATTGTGGCCCACTAGGATTACATTATGGCCCCATGGACTCCTATATATAGAAAGGAGGTTTTGTAAATTGTATCATCCAAGAATTTTTCATTTTATGTAATGTATTGGAGGTTGCCCCCTCGAAGTGGCTTATTTCTAAGGCGTTGATATCTCTTTTCTTCTATTTTTGGAGCTGGTTACACAACATTTGGTATCGGAGCTTTGGATTCTAGGGTTTCGCTGCTCCAAACAGGTCATCGTGGCATTTTCGCTATAACTTTTTTTCTACGAAGTTTCAGAAGCTGAAATTTTTAGGGTGCGAAGCTGAAATCCTGAGGAAGATTTTCTAAAAATTTCAGAGCTTAGTTCGCAATATTTTCGGAGATATCATCTGTGGAAGTTAGGTCTTTTTTCAAGCTCCTAAACAGGTCATCGTGGCATTTTCGCTATAAATTTTTTCTACGAAGGTTCAGAATCTGAAATTCGTATGGTGCGAAGCTGAAATCCTGAGGAAATTCGTCAAAAAATTTCAGAGCTTGGTTCGCAATATTTTTGGAGATATGATCTGTGGAAGGTAGTGCTTTTTCAGGCTCCTGAATTTCATCTCAAAGAGGTGATCGTGGGAAAAGTTCAATAACTCTCTCTCTCTGGGCAGTGGATTTGAGTGCCATAAAAATTGGTTGCAGGTACATGGACTGTAGTTTTGTGGCTATCAATTTCAGAGACAAAGGACGAAACAGTGACACGTGGCAAGTCCTACAAGTTTGCTCTACTGAACCAGTCCAGAATTAGGTCATTGTGGGAGATTGGACACAACTTTGTCTTGGGGAATCAAAATTAGATCAGACCTGTGGAATTTGAAAGAAGCTTCAGAGGGATACTACAGGGCTGAATTTCAGATATTGAAGATTTTCAATTACAGAGATAATTCAATTTCAATATTGAGCTTCTCAAAGCAAGTAAAAGGTGTGTATTTTTTTTCCGAATTGCATAAGTCTTGTTTGAAGAATCAAGTTGAATTGATTCCAAGGGAATATTGTAGAATAGGTATCAACATTGGATTCTAAAATGGCACCTAAAAAGAATTCAACACCCATTAAGCCTTCAGAAGGCTCTACCATGACTCATGAAGATGAAGAATTGCAACATGATCTATCAAAATTACAAGAGCAAGTGCAACAAATTTCACTCTCGCAAAGAGCAACAAAAAATGAAATGGAATTTTTGAAGAAAGGCGTGCAAATGAAGATGGACGGTTTGAAGAAAGGCATGGAAGCTAAGATGGATGGCGTGGAAGCTAAGATGGATGGAATGGAAGCTGGCATGGAAGCTAAGATGGATGATCTAAAATCAAACATCGAAGATTTGACAAAGTTGATACAAGAAATGTTTCCTAATGGTAAAAATATAGTAGAAGAACCTCATGATGAGAACAAAATAAATGTTAATCGTGATTTCATAAACTCTAATGTTGGCGGGAAGAACCACCATATTCCAAAAATGGATATGAGGAAGTTTGATGGAAATGATCCTGTAACATGGATACTACGGATGGAGCAATATTTTGATCTCCATAATGTGCAAAACACACAAAAGGTACGCATTGCAACTTTACATTTAGAACAAAATACATTTGTATGGTATCGATGGCTTTGCTCCCGTAAAAAAATTGTCACTTGGTCAATTTTTACGGAGGAAATGATAGAAAATTATGAGGATACAAAGAGCAACACCTTCTTTAGCCAATTGATAAATCTCAAACAAAAGGGTTTAGTGGGGCAGCACATTGAGGACTTCCAAAAATTGAATATAAGGGTAACTGATATTCCAGAGGAACACAGGATTGATCTCTTCATAGGCACTTTAAAGGATAAAATTCAACATGAAGTTCATGTTCTGGAACCTAATTCATTGGAGAAGGCATTCGGGTTGGCAAGAAAAGTTGAATGTAAAATTATGGCAACAAGGAAGCCTACCACTCAATTCTATAAAGAAGGAAGTGTGGCTACGCCTAGATTTCCACAACCTACAAGGTTGACACCACAACAATTGGAAGAAAAATGAGAAAAAGGGCTTTGCTACAGTTGTGATAGCAAATACACTAAAGGTCATAAGTGTGCTGAGAAGAAATTATTTTACATAGATTGTGAAGAGGAAGAAGAAAATGAACAAGAAGAGGATATACACCGGGAACCAACCCTAGAAGAGGAAGAAATGAATCCGACCATATCGTGTAATGCACTGGCAGGAATTACCACTCCTCAAACTCTCAAGATACAAGGACAAATCAAGAAGAAAAAGGTGATAGTGTTGATTGATTCAGGTAGCACCCATAATTTTATTCATTGTAAGGTAGCCAAGGAATTAAATTGTTTCCTATACCCAGCACCAGAATGTCAAGTGATGGTTGCAAATGGAGGAACTATAAATTGCTCTGGAAAATGCCATAATATCAAGCTAACCAGGGGGAAATATATATTGACTAGTCCAATGCTTTCCATTCCTATGGGAGGTGCTGATGTTGTACTAGGAGTACAATGGTTACAATCTTTGGGGACGGTAGCTTTTAATTTTCAGGAACTTTTCTTGAAATTTTTTTCAGAAGGAAAGGAAGTCGAATTACGGGGTATTGCAGGGAAGCCAGGAAGGATAATAAGCTCTAATGTCATGACAAAGCTTCTAAAGAAAGAACAGCGAGGCGTAATTGCACAATTATGCTCACTAGAAATTCCAACATCAAAATCATCTATTTCTGCAGATCTCCAACAAGTCTTGGACAATCATTCCAAGGTGTTTGAAACTCCCAAAGGACTCCCACCTATTCATGATCATGATCATGCTATTCATTTGATTCCGGGAAGTGTTCCTCCAAACATCGGGCCTTATAGATATCCTTACTTCCAAAAAAGCGAAATTGAACATATGATTGCAGAAATGTTAGAGGCGGGTATAATTCAACCTAGTCAAAGTTCTTTCTCTACTCCTGTAGTATTGGTACACAAGAAGGATGGATCATGGTGAATGTGTCCGAATTATAGGGAGCTCAATAAGCTCACCATTAAAGATAAATTTCTCATTCCTGTGATTGATGAATTATTGGATGAATTACATGGAGCAATTTATTTTACCAAGTTGGATCTTCGTTCAGGATATCATCAAATTAGAATGAAGACTGAAGATATTCCAAAAACAACAATTCGAACTCATGAGGGTCATTATGAATTTTTGGTCATGCCTTTTGGCCTTACCAATGCACCTTCTACATTTCAAGGGTTGATGAATTCCATTTTCAAACCCTTCCTTAAAAAATTTGTGCTAGTATTTTTTGATGATATACTAATCTACAGCAGGTCTTGGAAGGATCATGTTGAACATGTTGACAGGGTGCTCAAACTATTGCGGGAGAAACAATTATATGCAAAAAAATCCAAATTTTTCTTTGGAGTACAAGAGGTGGAATATCTGGGTCATATTGTATCTCACGAGGGTGTTAAAGTTGACCCTAACAAAATTAAAGCCATTAAGGAATGGAAAGTCCCCACAACCATAAAGAAGTTGCGAGGATTTCTCGGGTTAACAGGGTATTATCGTAAGTTTGTTAAGAATTATGGGAGAATAGCGGCACCTCTAACAACATTATTGAAGAAAGATGCATTTTCATGGACTCCTGAAGCAACTAAGGCCTTTGAACATCTTAAAGAGGCAATGTGCCTAGCACCGGTCTTAGCTACGCCAGACTTCACAAAAACCTTTATTGTGGAATGTGATGCCTCGGGAAATGGAATTAGTGCAGTTTTAATGCAGGAAGGAAGACCCATTGCTTTTGAAAGTCGTCCAATCAAAGGAAAGTATTTACAGAAACCTATTTATGAGAAGGAAATGTTAGCAATGCTACATGCACTAAAGAAATGGCGAACTTACCTAATGGGAAGACACTTCAAGGTAAAAACTGATCATGATAGTCTTAAACACTTTTTGGAACAAAGACTATCGTCAGAAGAACAACAAAAATGGGTCAAAAAGATGTTGGGTTATGACTTTGAAATAATCTACAAAAAAGGAAAGCTTAATGTTGTTGCAGATGCACTCTCAAGAAAGAATGAAGAGGTGGAAGCATTGCTTTGTGCCATTTCTATTATCCAACCAGATTGGATAACCGAAGCAAGAGATGAATGGAAAGAGGAAAAAGATGTGTGGACACTCATTCAAAAGTTGCAGCAAGATCCTAGTACATCTGATACATTTAGTTGGAAAAATGATTCCTTATGGTACAAAGATCGCTTATATCTTTGTAAGAATTCCCAACTAAAACAAAATATTCTTCCGGAATTGCACACTTCTCCTTTAGGAGGACACTCAGGATTTTTAAAAACTTACCACAGGGTGAAGAAAGAATTTTTTTGGGATGGCCTTAAATCTGATATTCAAAAGTTTGTGGCGGAATGTTTGGTTTTCCAGCAGAATAAAGTGGAAACAATTAAGAGCACCAATTCCATTTCCTTTTTGGAGCTGGTTACACAACACACAAAATCAAGGTGAATTAGATAAATTTTGGACTTCAGTTAGCAATAGATTGATAAATACCCCAGAGGTATCATCTTCACAGAAAATACAAAATTTTAGACTCCTCAGGGTCAGATAGTTTCGGCAAAAGAAATCACTGAAAGTCCTGGGATAACCTCCCAAGATACATAATTTATTCCTGCATTTCCTACCGATGAAATTATTCTGAAGGTAACTGATATCCCTCCACTGGATGTATTCTACAAGCCTCTTCATAAAGCTATAGCCAGGAAGCAGAGAAAGAGAAGGAGGATTGAAACAACCCCAGGAAATGAGGTTATGGAAGTTGTATGGAAAGATACCCCATCAAATCCAATTGAAAATCTAACTCGACTATCACAATTTGCTGGAGCATATACTACTGCAACAATGGACAAGGAAACCGAAGTATCTATTTTAGTTCAGGAGAAGGATGATAAAATCATGCACCTACAATAACAACTGGATGAAGAAAGGAACAGTCCAAGTCAAAAGGCCGAGCAAAAACTCTTCAAATTTCAGAAAGAGATGGAAGCACTTAATATAAGTCATGAAAATGACTCATCCAGCAAAGAAACACTGATTAAAGAATTGAGAGAAAATATTACAAAGTATGAAGGCATTCCTACTATAGAGGAATTGACTAAAGAAGCATTGGCATTAAATGCCTTACTCTCAAAACAACAAGATTGGTTTGTCTTACAAATGTCAAACATAGTTCCACACTTAGAAATCAGTGAGCAATTGAATAATACAATCATTGACCAAAGAATTGAGTTTCATGAACTCAATACCAAAATTTCTGACTATATTGAATGGCAAGATTTAGAGGAAGGGAGAAGGTCAAATCTCCCAAAGATCAAAGAAACTTATAAAGATATTCTCTTTACTGACTGGGATGCATAGGTAAAATAGGTAGCCAGAGCAACAGACATATCAAAGAATATGGTCAAAATGATCAACCACATGTTGCATACTTCTGGTTTAATTAAAGAAGGAAATAAAAAATATATTCTTGATCTCAAAATATTAGAGAAAAGATTGAAAATACAAGTCAAGTACGATAAGAAACAATTGCACAGCTGAAAAAGACTGATTGGGAAGCATACTGGCAACTCTTGGTTAAGCCCCTAGTCAAATAATGACATTGAATTGTTCTCTATATTCAATACAGAAAATGCAACCACTTTTACTTGATGCTATATTTACTGGACAGATGAAGACATAGTTCGGGAAGCCTCCACAAGTTCAACCAATGTCCGATATTTATGAACAGAAAAGCATAGCTGGCAGTAACCTATCGTTGAGCATGATAATTTCAATTTTAGCAATTAGAGACTAGGAATGAGGAAGGTTGTTTGAAACCACCTCATAAGATATTTTGTATAATCTATTGTTGTAAGTAGTTAATGTAGTATTTAAATCCTTCTCATGCATTTAGAGAAGGGTCCATATTTTTATTAAGAACATTTACAAAGAATGCTTTACTACAAGTTCGTGGATGTCTTGATAAAATAATGGAACATGGTATTTTCAATTACATATCATTTTAGTTCATCACTGTTGATGCACTTTTGTATTCTCTGAATGACTTATTGATAGACGATTAAATGTGGCCTATTGTCGTTGATCAGATGAACAGAACAACACACATCTGGTACTATTATCATGTATGCTAAACTCTGTTTTAGACATTAGTGATAAATCTAGCTTTCATGAATTATGTATAAGATCAATTATTTCTGTTTGAAGTATCAATTGCACTATTGTAATACGTTTCTTTTTGCCATACATCCACCAAGCCTGAACATTCAATAATTAAATCACAAAATAATCTTCATTTTGCTTCTTATGTTTAGTGCACTATTCTTAGCCAATTGTTAGAAGGAATTATGAATATTATTGTGGCTTTATCTTATGAGCAACTATGATGAACTCTTTTTTGGAGTAGTTGATGATGGTATCATTGATGGAAATTTCCACCAAGCCTGAACATTCAATAGTTAAATCACAAAATAAGCTTCATTTTGCTTCTTATGTTTAGTGCTCTATTCTTAGCCAATTGTTAGAAGGAATTATGAATATTATTGTGGCTTTACTTATGAGCAACTATGATGAACTCTTTTTTGGAGTAGTTGATGATGGTATCATTGATGGAAATTTCCATACTTGGGGTGAGTATGATGAGAGAGGGATCTATTGAAATTTTCTATGTATACTTATTAGGGTTTGATTTCATCAAGTTTATGACTCACTCAAATGTTGACGTGGTTCCCTTGTGGATTCTTCATATGTTTCAATTTCTTAAGTACCTTTTAACCATCCCCTTATAAGTAAATTGATTCTTTATGGGTTCATTAAAATATAGTTAAAATGGGTATAGTTTACTTTACAGGATCAAATGAAACTAATGAACAAACAATATGATTTCCTTTTTCTCTTATGTTGAAATCCTTTTGATGTAAATCTAAGTTAAAAGTATTCTAGTATTAGGTATCATCATGTGCATCACACTAAACTTGATTCAAATTATTGCCTCTTTATTCCCTTCACCACTATTTGTGAGGGACACTGAACCAAGAGGTATTTATTCTCCTCAGTCAATTGTTAGAAGGAATTATGAATATTATTGTGGCTTTGTCTTATGCGAAACTGTGATGAACTCTTTTTTGGAGCAGTTGGTGATGGTGTCATTGATGGAAATTTCCATACTTGGGGTGAGTTTGATGGGAGAGGGATCTATTGAAATTTTCTATGTATAATTATTAGGGTTTGATTTCATAAAGTTTATGACTCACTCAAATGTTGAGGTGGTTCCCTTGTGAATTTAAGAATTTCATACCTTATTTTCTTTCTTGTTTGCTAAAATTCATTCATTGAGTACTTTACGTAATATGTGGCCAGAGGCCATTGATCCTTGCTCCGTTCTCCATGGAGCTCAAATTTTAAACCTCCGAGCCAAATGATTATTTACATAGGATATTGGAAAAGTAAAAGTAGTTTGTAGGTTACAACATGTGTAATATCATATGTTTTTGTTCTACCCTCGTTACATATCTTGTGTAATTTATTTCATCAGTTTTTCAATGAAATTATTTAATTTTTACATTGAAACTTCACAGTGTAAGAATATTTACTCTGCTAGAGATAGTGTGCTTATTTGAAGATCCTTATCTATTGTTGTATAATATATATATTTAACTGTCTACGAAGAATTTAGGATTATACACTATTTTGCAGTAATTATACAACAAGAGTATATATGATTCATTTTTATTAGCTTCATCATGACATATACTGCCCTTTTTTTCTAGTTTCTAGATTATTTAATATTTTCTAGATAATAAAATACCAACGTTAAGTCTAGTTTAGCAGATAACCCTTTTTAATTCTTGCAATGCATCAAGCACAAAATCTAAATATAGACTTGTTATCACTTCATGTAACTTAACCAAAATAATTAAATACTTATCTCTGTATTTTCTGTTAAACTGATTGTGCCACCCAACCATGAGAGAGGCGATCACATCCTTTGCTCCCCTCGTGATCTGCACTAGAGTCTAAGGTAGCAGTTATTTGGCAGAAGTTAGGCCTCGGGACCTTTGTCCAGCCTACACTCCTTTCGGGTAAAGAGCTCAACTGGTGTTTAACCAACTCTTGAAAAATCTTTCCTTTACAACATCTGTTGTTAACCCTTTACTTTCTTCATAAACAAAACCCCCTCCCCTTCTGAGGATTTAATTTTTATCCTCTTGGGGAAGGTAACTGTCAAAAACTGCTTCTTCCTTTTTACTCCGGAATCTTGGAATTATTTACCAATCAGTTAACCAACTACTGAATGCAATTTTTATTCCTAAGGTAAAACTCAAGTCCACTAATGAATAATCATATTCGTTAATCTCTTTTTCACTAAAAAAAATCAAATGTATTTTATAACAGTCTTTTAAACATAACATTTAAAATTAAAATGGGTGTTACATCTTCCCCCACTAGAGGTAAACACCATCCTCGGTGTTTACTTCATTGAACAAACAATTCGGGATATGCTTCTCATATAGAGTTTTCGTCTGCCCAAGTAACCTCCTCCTAACTAAAGTGCTTCCACAACACTTTAACTTGGGGGATGGCTCACCTCTAGAGTGTTATTTCTCTCCGATCGAGAATACACTGAGGTTCTACCAGAAATTCATCGTCTGGTTCTACCTACATGCAATAGAGTTCATAATTAATTTAATTAATAATTCTTCTTTCTCTAGAAGTCATAACGTAAACATAACTTACATGTACACTTTGCTAGTGTATAACATGCTTGGGGTCACATACGTATATTTTCATTAATGATACATGAAACACATTGTGCACCAATATGTGGCTAGGAAATGCCAGTTGATAAGCCACCGACCCTACCCATTCCAAAATTTGGAAAGGTCCACAAAACCTAGGAGCCAATTCGGCGTAGGTGACAAAATAGTAAGTTTCAATGTGGTCCAGCTATTTACAAAGATACCCTTGGATGAAGCCGTGGAAGTAGTCAAGGAAGTTGCGGATCCCGAGACAGCTAGGTTAGTAGAAAATTGCTTACGCTCAACCTTCTTCACATTCCAAGGAGATATCTTTGAAAAACCAGCAGGGGTAGCCATGGGGTCTCCACTATCCCCCATAGTGGCAAATCTCTTTATGGAAAGATTTGAAAAAAGGGCCTTGGACTCATACCCTCTTAAGCCCAAATTTTGGATTAGATTCGTGGATGATACCAGTGTTGACTGGCCTCATGGAGATGATGAGCTTAAAAAAAAAATTCCATAACCACCTCAACAACTTATCCAAGGATATACAGTTCACCATGGAGGATGAAGATAATAACTGTATTCCATTCTTGGACATTCTTCTCATTAGGAATGAAGATGGTTCCATAGGGCATAAAGTATTTATAAAAAAGGCACACGCAGACAATTATCTCCACGCCAATTCACACCATCACCCAACACAGAAGATGGGGGTTCTCGTGACTCTTTTCACGCGAGCCTTCAGAATTTCCGATAAAAAGCACTTGGAAGAGGAAATTGCATACTTAAGAAAGGCATTCACTAATATGGGATACAAAAGCAGGGACATCATAAAAGCCATACAAAAAGCCAAAACCGGTATCAAAAGAAATCCTCGTGATGAAAACCTAAAGTCTAGAGCCTACCTTCCTTACATCCAGGGGGTCACCGACAAACTTGCCAAAGTCCTAACTAAAAATAACATTGAGACCTTGTTTAAACCCCTAAGCACTATCAAGAAAAAAATGAAATCTGTCAAAGACAAACCAGATCCACTCCAGCATAAAGGTGTATACTGTATTAATTGCTCATGCGGTAAATGCTACATTGGAGAAATAGGAAGATCCTTTAAGACCAGGCTCAAAGAACATGGGGCCGACATTAGAATTGGGAGAACCAAATCCTTGGCACTGGATGATCACTTGAATAAAACCCTCCACCATATCTGCCTAAAGGATGCTAAAGTTATTGCCAATGAAAATCACTATTACAAAAGGAATATGCGGGAGGCCCTTGAAATCATCAAACATCCTGAAAACCTCAATAGGGATGGAGGTTTAGAAGTCAGTAGAAATTGGTTCCCCTTATTTTCCCACTCTTAGATCTTCCTTCCCCTGGTAGCAACTTTATTTTCCTCCTTCTTCCTCCCCTACGTTGCGCTTTCCTCCCCCTCCTTAGATCTTAGTCAGACCTTTTTTACTCTTTCTCTTCCTCACATTGCTCCTTTCTTTTTCCCCCTTGTATACTTTCTTCTTAACCTTTCCTCTCCTTATCTTCTTAAGCTTTTAATCCTTGGAGATTTCCTCATATTCTTTAAGGTTTGTGTTATTTTCTTGTTAATTTCTTATTTTCATTCTTTGGTTGGTTAGGCGTTACCCTCCCCCTTATGATGGGTCTTATAACCATTCAAGTAATTCCTTAATCCTCATAAGGTATTACTTGATAGTTTCTTATTTTCGTTCTTGGTTTGGTTAGGTGTTCCACTCCCCCTCGTATTTTATTTTTTAGTCTGCCTCCATAATCCTCTCCCTCTTAATCTTTCCCCCTTCTCTTAAAGTATTAATATTCTCATTTCATTCTTTCAACCTTAAATAATTAATACCTTTAGTATTTAAAACCTTTAGTAATTAATACCTTTAATAATACCTTTTGTAATTAATACCTTTAGTAATACCTTTAGTAAAATATAATTGAGATTAATACCTTATGAGAATTTCTTCTTTTTATGCCTTTTTTCCCTTTTAATGGTTTCTTTAATTTGCATTAGGGCTCCGTCCTTCTCTCTTTTGTCATTTTTGTTTCCTTATTTTGCCTCCTTGTGAAGGTTTCATCTTATAAACCTCCCCCTTTAAAATATTTTTTTTTTATTATAATACCTTAGTAATAATATAAAATATTTTAAAGCCTATCTTTAAAAATTTTCGTGGAGCTTGTTACCCCCCTCTTGTTTCCTTATTTAAATACATTTTATTCCCTTGTTTTTTGGTCTTAAAGCCATCCTCTATTTTAGTAACCCGTCGTCATTTCTAAATGTTTTTTAAAAAAACTTGATTTTTGTATTAAACTTAAATATAAATAATACCTTTTGATTTTGTGATGGTTGGCCTGTATCTTGCAATGTGGATGGGTATTTATAATGTCTCTTCTCCTCTTTCTTTTTTACAAAATTTGTCCTGATGATGGGTCTTGTTTTAGACCCGAAATGTTGACACAAAAATGTTCACTGTGGAGATTCCAAAACCAGAAACTCTAAACTCTCACCATAGAAATCTGAAATCTACAGTAGGTATTCCATCTTAAGGTTCTCTTCTTAGGCTTAATTCTTACATAAACATGTTCACCCACCTCAAACTCTGGTAAAGTTCTTTTTCGATCGACATATGTATTTTTCCTGTCCTAGGTTGCTTTTAAATTTGGTCTAATCTTTCTTAGCTCACGATTCATTTCCTCCAGCATGTTTGGACTAAGAATTAATTTTGTTTCTGGACTTGTCCAGTTTATGCGGGTTTGATCTTGTCTTGCATACAATTCTTCCAAAGGACTCATCTTGAGGGATTCTTGCTATCCATTATTGTAAGTGAATTCAACTAGATGAAAATATCCTTCCCACTTCGTGGGTTGCTGCATCGCATACATGCGTATCAGGTCTACTAATATTTGATTGACCCTTTCAGTTTGTCCATCCATTTGAGGATGATAGGCTGTACTAAAATGGATATGTGTTCCCAAACCAATGACTAGTGCCTTCAAGAAAGCTGAGGTGAACTTTACATCTCGATCTGAGATGACGACTCTCGGAATGTCGTGTAGTCTAAATATTTCCTTCATGAATATATCAAAAATATGTATGGTCTTGTAAGTTGATTGGAATGGTATGAAATGAGTTACCTTGTTTATTCTATCCACCACCACCATAATTGAATCATTGTGTCTCTTAATTCTCGGTAGTCCTGTGATGAAATCAAGTGAGATGACTTTCCATTTCCATTCTGGTACATGAATAGGCTAAAGCAATCCTGTTGGATTTTGGTGCTCCACCTTCACTTTCTGACACTCCAAAGATTTGGTCAGGTATTCAACAATGCTTTTATGCATTCTAGACCATAAATAATACTTTTTAATTAATGTTAGCTTCTTTTAATATCCTAGATGTCCAGCATAGGAACTTCGATGATATTAATCAAAAATTAGCTCCTTCAAGCTCATCTAATTTGGAATACATATCTTCCCTCGAAATATCTGCCTCTCGTGCTTGCTGCCCCAAAAATTGATACTCAGGGTCTCTCTTTGCTGCCCCCATTATTTGATCATGGAACTTAAATTTTTCTCGATTAAAGTAAAGTTCATAGATGCAATGTAGTTTCCTACTTAAAGCATCATCTGCATGGTTCTCCTTACCTTTTGCATGTTGAATGTCAAAGTAGAATTCACTTAGGAACACATTCCATCTTGCTTGGTGGACATTCAAATTAGATTGTTTAAAGTAGCTAGTCAAGCTACTATGGTCAGTTCTCAACACAAACATTTTCTCCAACAAGTAATGTCTCCAAACTTGAAGGGCATGTATTACTTTAGTCAACTCTAAATCATAAGCATAATATCGCTACTCATGGTCCTTTAGCTTCTTGGATTCATACGCTATTATCTTGCAATCTTGTGTCAATACTACTCCCACCCCTTCCTTAAAAGCATCAATGCAGACCTCAAACTCTCTGCTTATGTCAGCTACTTTCTATATAGGGGTAGTAGTTAACAGTTCTTTTAATCATTCAAAATTGGCTTGACATTCATTATTCCACTTAAAATCTCACCCCTTTCATTGCAACAAACTAATGGGAAATGCTATCTTATAGAAGCCTTCAATGAAGCGTCGATAGTAACCAACTAAGCCCATGAAAGAAAATATATTTTCTACATTTTTGAGAACTCTCCATTCCATAATATTTTTTATGTTTTCGGGGTCTATGAAGATTCCTTCAGCAGATATTACACGGCCCAAATATTGGATCTGTTGTTTGTAAAAATCACATTTGCTAAATTTGGCGTAGAGCTGATGTTCCCACAACATTTTAAACACCAAGCGTAAATGTTCCTTGTGTTCTTTCATATTTTTAGAGTAGATAAATATATCATCAATTCATATTAAAACAAATTTATCCAAAATGAGTGGAAGATACCATGCATCAAACTCATGAAAGTTGTTGGCGCATTGGTTAATCCTAACGGTAACACCACAAATTCATAATGTTTGTATCTAGTACGAAAGGTTGTTTTGGATATGTCGTCATCCTTAATTCGTATCTGGTGATACACAAATATCAGGTCAATATTTGAAAATACAATTGCTCCTTTTACTTGATCAAAAAGGTCGTCTATTCATGGTAGCGGGTATTTGTTTTTTACAGACAACTTATTAAGTTGTCAGTAATCGATACACATCCGTATCATACCATATTTATTTTTAACAAACAACATTGGTGCACCCCAAGGGCACACACTGGATCGAATATGCCCTTTTTCCGATAGTTCTTGCAGATGAATTTTTAAATCTGTCAGCTCAGACTCACTGATTTTGTACAGTTCTCGTGACATAGGTGTTGCTTTGGGTATTAACTCTATACAAAATTCAATATCTCATTTTGGGGGTAATCCTAGAATATTTTCAGGAAACACATCAAAAAAGTCCTGAACAATTGGGATATTTTCCAATATAAGGTTCTTGTCTTTAGACTTAGTAAGCCCCATTTGAATAGCGTAAATTTGACACCCTTTTCTGATGCATTTACCCAACTGGGATGCAGTGGTGGGGCACAATTGAAGTGGTTTCTTGATTCCTTGTAATTCTTGATGAGTATCATCTTCCGCCTTAAAATGGATGGTTTTCTCCTTACAATATACCAGTGACCAATGTCTTTATAACTAGTCGATTCCTAAAAAAAAATCGTAGGAGGCCAAAGGTAGAATATTTAGTTCAATAATTATAAGTTATCTTCCTATTTCCATGATACAATGTGAGATTTTAGCATTAACCCTTCTCTTTTCTCCCATAGCCAATTGTACCAACTAGGGATTTTTAAATTTATGGCTTTGTGATTTATAGTTTTGAACTACTCGAGGATTTATGTAACTTAGACTCACACAAGGATCAACCAAAATGGAAACAGTTTGGGAATATAACTTACCTTCCAGTTCTATCATGGTTGGTTGGAAATATGCTTGTCGATCCTCTAGTGCAACATTGATCCTTGGTATGTTTCATGCAAAATCTCCTACTGTGGATACCTCTTGCAAGTTATTTATAACTTCATTTCTTCCATGGTGAGGACAGTTCTTAAATTAATATGCATCACTGCATCTGCAACATTGTAGCGATGGTTTTCGGATCTTCCCATGGCCTAGCCTGTAGGATGCTTAAGTAAGTCGTTCATCAACTAGCTATTTGAACTTTTGCTGATTTTTACCAAATTGTCTATTTGCTGGGTTCCTTGTAGCATTTTTATAATTTTCCGGTCTACTAATTTTAAAATTCGAAGTACCTTTTTTCCCCTTCTTTGGTGCCCAACTCCTGCCAGCATCTCCTTTCACCTTGGGCTGCTGATAGCACATTCGTGTTTTTCGAATCACCTCATCCATAGTCTTTGGATTCAAAAATTCGATCCTCTCCTTCATGTGAGCATGTAGGCTACTCAAGAATCGATGTAATTTTGCTTTTTCATCTCTCAAATATGGTACATACCTTAACAAGGAGGTAAATTTAGTGATGAAATTGTCCATATATAGTTGACCCAAACTCAAGTCATGAAATTCCCGAGATTTTTCATCATAGAATCACTTGATTAGATAATTGTCCTTAAAATATTGCTGGAACTCATCTGAAGTCAGATTCTCATCTTCAATTCCTCGCACATTTTTCACTTCCTCCCACCATAATGTGGATTTTTCCCACAATTGCTAAATAGCCAAGCGAGCTTTGAGATTGCTGCTATAATCATAAAATTGAAAATATCTATTTATATTAATTATCCATGCTTCTGTTGATTCCTCTGCCTCTCCATCGAAGGTAGAAGGTTTAATTTTCTGAAATTCACCTTGCAGCCCCACTTTCTTTTTCTTCATCTCCTGTTGTTCTAAAGAATTTCGAGACTCTGCTTCATTGTACATTATGTTTTTTTTACTTTGCTGAGTACGAATTCCTTCTAGACTATCATTAAATTTCTTTTGTTGCTCACTACCTTCATGGTTGTCCCTCTCTAGGCTAGGCTATGCTGTTTGATCATTCTGCTTATCTGAGAGGCTCTTAAGAATCCTCTCCTGTTCCCACGTTACCCTTTCATTGTTGCTTCTTACTCGAATCATTTTTTTCTGGAGTTGTTGTACAATATCTAACAATATGTTCGTATGATGCTGCTATCCTTCTAGTAATCTACTAGTTTTCTGGTGTTGATCCATGCTCAATTATACCCACATTTCTAGGTTCACCTTCGGATTAGGCAAGGAATATCCTTCCCTTGTAGTCGTTGGTGTCTGATGAATAGATCCTCTCCTCATAGGAACTTATTAATAATTCCTGTCACTGTGCATGAAATTAACAAAAATGAAAACACCAAAACTTATTCAATTGGCCCATCTGGCCCCAGCGTGTAACCACGCTCTGATACCACTTGTCACCATCATCATATGATTTACCATATATATAAAACAAAATTATTACTGCACCATAACTGGCACATTATTTAATATACATATATATATTTCATTTGTATCAAAATATCAGAAAACCATATGAGAATGCTTGCGCATATATTATAACTCTATCATTTCTTAAATGTAAATATTATTGGTTGGCTCTTGGGCATTAACATCATTACTCTAATGTTATTGTACATCAAAGTGCCATGGTTTGTTAATCATCCATGTGTGCAAAGTACTGAGTGAGGATTTGGTGTTAAGATTGGTTTATTAATTCGAAATATGTACTTAATTAAAGATCTGGTCAATACAGTTGCATATCCACCTTCCATTCGATAAGTATTATCTCGTTTATAGTGATTTATTGGCAGTTGTCAATGCGATTTGCTTATGGGTATTTTTTCTACTGTCGATCTACTAAAACCTAGATCCGATGGTGGGAGAATTTTCGGGAGGGTTTAGGGTAACCACTCAACCCAAGCACCGCTTGCATGACTCATTTACCTCTGCAACCTTGCAGTTCTGCTCTACAATGTTTTCATTCCTCATGTTTGTTAAACTCCGACAGCGAGGGTAACACCTCTCCCTCAACAAAGATGGATGTGGTCCTGCTATGCCTTAGGTAATGTTGTTGCTCCATTTTTCTTGAATTTAAATGTGGTTCTGTGTCGATTTTCTATGCAACATGGGTTTATTTTTTAATACTATTTTCACAACTTGGGCACCATATCTCACTGAGTTCTCTCCGAAAACATGCATGTAACACTTTAGATGACCTCTACTATTCACATTCGCTCAGGCTTATGTTTGTTTTTCATCCACGAAGGTATTCTATTTTAATTCAATTTGTTATGTGGTTATTCCTATTCATGATGGTGAGCCCATAGTTCCCAAAGGTCTCTCGTTCAACAATTGTTTCATCCGGATGTAATCTTCCAAGTGCGTCGAGAGATATTGCTCAGGTAATGGCTCGTTCCGCTATGTCTTTTCCGCTTGATTTAGTTCTGAAATTTGAGTGTGCCTATCATGGACCTTCTGTTTGTTAAATTTTCTCATAAGACCTCTATTTTATTTTTGGCTGAAAGCTAAGGCTGGATGCATGGGTCCTGGAAGAAAAGAGGTTCCCTCGATTTCCTTAATGCATCTTCTTGTGTGTCCACCATAGGTAAGTCGAATCCCCTTATCTGCATTTCTATTGTTTCCTTATGATTCTTGAGGGTTACTGAGGGTAAAATCATCTGCTTGTACATGTACCAGAATCTTGCCTTGGTTTCTTTACATAAGTTAGCTTAAAGCTTCCCTCGAGAGGGTTGGGTTCCGAACCCTAATGTGAAGGGGTTTCAATATTGATATTATTCAGATTTTAAGTTTTATTACCGGTTTCGACTTTGTAAAATTCCAATCTGAATTATGAGGATAACTGTATATTTATTTTTGTTTTACTCTATACAAATTCTTTTTAAGGGTTTAACCTCCAGTCGCAATTCACGAGGCCTTACTCATTTTTTTCAGATCGATTTATATGTATATATCTGTACTTATAATACCTGTTCTAATTACCTCTCTAGTCAAGATTCTCAACTTAGCTGGTGTATGAAGATTTTTCATTCTCGGTTTTTCATTTATTATATATATAGTCTTCCTTGATGGATATTTTCATGACATATTTCTGAGTTTATTTGGTTGATGATTGAGTTTTATGTTAACGCGTTTTTCCATCTTTCAGAGTTGTCAGTTATTTAAGAATTTCATAGCTTCTTTTATTTCTCGTTTGCCAAAATTCATTCATTGAGTAATTTAAATAATATGCCGCCTGAGGACATTGATCCTTGCTCTGTTCTCCACGGAGCTTGGCTTCTAAACCTCTGAGCCTAATGATTCTTTAAACAGGATATTGGAAATGTAAAAGTAGTTTGTAGGTTACATCATGCGTAATATCATCTATTTTTGTTCTACCCTCGTCACATATCATGTGTAATTTATTTCATCAGTTTTTCAATGCAATTATTTCATTTGTACATTGAAACTTGACAATATAAGAATATTTACTCTGCTAGACATATTGCGCTTATTTGAAGATCCTTCTCTGTTGTTATATAATATATATTTTTATTTGTCTATGAATAATTTAGGATTGTACACAATTTTGGTAGTAATTATACAACAAGAGTATCTATACTTCATTTCTCTTAGCTTCATCATGACATCCACTGCTCTTAATTTCTAGTTTCCAGATTATTTCATCTTTTTTAGATAATAAAATACCAATGTTAAGTCTAGTTTAGTAGATAACCCTCTTTAATTCTTGCAATACATTAAGAACATAATCTAAATATAGACTTCCTATCATTTCCTATAACTTAACTAGAAAAATTAAATACTTATCTTTGTATTTTCTGTTTAACTAATTGTGCCACCCAACCATGAGAGAGGTGATCACATCCTCTGCTCCCCCCATGTTCTGCACCAGAGTCTATGGTAGCAATTATTTGTCAGAAGTTAGGCCTTAGGAGCTTTATCGAGCCTACACTCCTTTCAGGTTATAGTGCTCCACTCGTGTTTAACCAGCTTTGGACAACTCTTTCCTTTAGAACATCTGTTGTTAATCTTTTAATTTTTTCATGAACAAAACCCCTTCCCCTTCTGAGGATTTCCTTTTTATTCTCTTGGGAAAGGTAACTGTAAAAAACTGTCTCTTCTTTTATGTATTTTATAACAGTCTTTTAAACATAACGTTTAAAATCAAACATAACATTTAAAATTAAACTGGGTGTTACAATTTTTATGTTTTTGAAATGAGATATTTTTTTTGACGTTAAGTTAAACATAACATTTAAAATTATTAAACTGGGTGTTACAATTTTGATGTTTTTTATTAAATTGATTTAAAAAAATCTCATATGCACAAGTGTTATATAAAATGAGTGATATTTTTTTTGGTATGTGATATTCATAAGCCATGGCATTGACCCAAGGTATTATAACAAAGCTCATTTACAAGTAAAAATCTCCATTGTAAACTAAAGATGACACTTACTTACAAGTAAAACTCTCCATTGTAAACTAAAGATGACTCGCTGTTCTTAAAAATCTCGCCTTATATTTTTTTAAATATATAAATTATATTTAACTTACATTAATCCTTTTTATAATTATAATTAATATCAATAACTTAAAATATATTTATAACTTAATTAATTTTATGTTTTGTTGTTGTTTTTTTCCATTTTATTTTTTTAAATTTTGGTAATGTTAAATGTATCATAAAATAAGTGTTGTGATATTTATCATAAATTAATATTTATGAATATTTATTAATCATTTAATTTATATAACTGTTTTAGAAATGATATTTTTCTAATAATTTTTTTTTATAAATTTTATATTACAAAAATTTAAAAAATTAAATACCTTAAAAAATTAAAAAAACTAAATCAAACTTTAAAAAAAAAGAAAAGAAAAGTAACAATCCCACCCACCATTTTATTTATTAATCACACTGCACAGATACAAAGGTGACCTTAGAATATCCAGAAGACGTAGACTCCTGACTGATATCTTCGCTCATCCTTTCTAATTTCACTCATTCTTCTAAAACCAAAGAATATACGTCATACTACCATATCTGATCCTATACTTTTTGGACACTAACAAATAGTTAGAAATGGTTCTACATCGTAAGATATACAGAATCTTGACTTGTCCGACATTTGAAATCCACACAGATAAAACTTGTAATATTATTCTAATGAATGAGGTGATTGCCGAATCCAAATGTCCAATTAAATTTATTTTAAAAATGTGAAACAGTCACATGATCTGTTTTTCTGGCCTAATCTGTTAGGCAATCGCTTTCCCACTGTCTCTTCGAGTGCAAATTTCCTTGGACCTTCTCCTTATCAATCCCGCAAATATTGCGTGAAATCTGTGAGCTGCTAATAACTTCCAAGAGTTGGCCAGATCTTCTTCCGAAATTCATTTAGCCATGAAATCATTGTACGGACAAATTTGTCAAATGGATAAAATCTTCAATGAACGGTTGCCATGAAAATCATTCGTGTGCGAGTTTTTCAATGCATATAAATTGAAAAATGAACCTTCAATATCTTGGTGCTACGATTTCGTGTTTTTTTATTACTTTTTTCGAAATGGTTAATAAATCATTTCATTCCCTCCGCAAATAATTAAGCAGTTTATTGGTTCTCACTTTCTATTTACCATTTATTTGAAGTTCAGTGGACCATTGAACTTATAAGAGACCTTTGGCTTCGTTATGTTCAAGTTTATTCCTATTTAACTTCATTTTGTGGTTTCATGATGGTTTTCAGCATTTGTTCATTGATTTTTATGAGATGCCCCTCATTTCTTTGGGTTGTCTAGGACTCGGTCTTCATCTTTTAATGAAATGAGTCTCGTTTAACTTTATCATTCAGTATCCGAGCAATCAGTCTAAACCTCACCCCCTCCCTCCAGCCCCAATCTCCTCCCCTCCCTCCAACCCCAATCTCAACGATGGTTATGTGTTTTCCGATGGCCAGCTTTAAGCTTGCTCTCTCACTTAACCCAAATATCATTTATGATTATTGTCTGTATTATCTTTCAGAAGTACAGTTCTAGGGTTCCATTTCACCTAGGATTGGAGAGGCTTGTTTTCTCTGGTAGGATATATGGAACTCACGTGTTACAAGTTTATTTAATGAAATGCTTTTTTTCCAACTAGTAATATGTAGAGTATGTATATGTAGAGTATGTAGAGTTTTTTTTAATGAGTGAATAATATTAGTTTTTTTATTTTACTAAAATATTTTATTTTTATTTTTAAAATTTAAAATTTTAATAGTTTGAATTTTATTGTCTTTTATTAAAATAAGGTGAAGGGTTAATATGATTTTTACATTTATCAATGAAAGAAAAATGTACAAAAATTAAATAAAAAACAAGAAATAAGAACATATAGTCATTCTAAAATGATATTATGTGGAGTATGAAAAATGCATACTTTAAAGTGCAATGCATTTGATGTATTACTGAAGAACTAAATGGTTACAAATGCTATAAAGCCATTGTTCTTTATAAAAAAAAATAGCATTAGGATTCTAGAGAAATTATGTTAAGTGGAAACCCACACTTCTATTTTCTCCAACCTTCTATTTTCTCCAACCTTAGCTCTCAATAAATAAATAACCATTTTTTTCAATTCTACATATGGGAAGACACCAACAATCAATTGTTCAACTATTGCTTCTTAGAATTCATTGCTTGCTACTGATATGTATTCTTTCCCTACCACTACTCAACATTTATTCCCTATTATTGGTTTTTCCTTGCACTATTCAACGATCATTGCCTTACAATAATTTCCTTCTTCACTACAAGATTGTACGGTATATGATACACCTATCTCGATTATCCCACTTGTTATATACATTGCAATAGTATAAGGAAGAAGGCATTAAATTGTGAAATAATTTCTAGGGTCCATAAGGCTGATAAACTCATATCACTACTTGAATTTACATCTTCTCACATGTTTCATCCATACATATGCACCATTCTATGAAGTGGTAACTTCATGTAGTATCATTTTTCCATACTCTACCATGTCCCTAACAAAGTGGTACTAGATATATATATGTTTCTTCCTTGCATGAAAGGTTGAGCTTATAAATAGATAATTAGCACTTTTACTATGACATTGAACCATAATGTATATACAAATTATCCCTACTTATGAACACAATTCTATAACCCAAATGGACTCATTATATGCATGAGTAGCATACAATAGAAAAATAAACCACAATATGTCTCATGTACATCATGCATATTACTCCCCCCAAAAAATTGAAACATGCATTTCCTTGTAAATATCCTTCTATTTATGTCACCCATTTAACTAGACTCCCACATTACCTTATATATCAAGTGAGTATGGGTTCCCTAAAACATCGTTAGGATAGAGAACACGATATTCAAAATTAATTTCTAAATACATAAAGACCCTCTTCGCTATGGATGAATGCTCACAATTAATATTAACCATGAAATGACTCAAGTCTCCCATTTCCTAGAAAATGTTCCATTTTGTATAGACTCTCATATACATCAAACAACCATATGCAGTAGTAAATGAATACGAGTTGTGTCCTTCATTTAAGTGGTAGTTTTAGAATATTGGTGAACTAAAATTTTAGTTTCAATAGAAATATTAGCACTCAATGGTTTGTAATCTACCATGTGAAAATGTTATATCACATAGTTTAATGCATACTCTAGCATAACTAAGTCATCTTCTTTTCTTTACCTCTTCTAATATCCATTCCTTAGATATATTTTGTATCTCCCAAGTCTTCCGTATCAAATTATGTGAAAATATGAGAATTCAAATCATTAAGAACAACCTCACTATAACCAAAGAATAATATGTCATATATATATGAATTGATAAAAATTGAATAAATTTCATCATATTTTTAATATAGATAGTGATCTAATTTTTAATACAAGTAGTAATCTATTTTTAATTCAAGCAGTGAACTAATACAAAAGATTCAAACTTTTGGTACCACATTCTAGGAGAATATTTGAGACAATACAAATAATTTTTTATTTCACAAATTCGGAATTCTTTACCATTTTCAAGTGGTTCCTGTGTGTGTGTGTGTTGGAAAAAAACCTCTGGCCAATAGGGTGAAGAATAAACAAAACAAAATGGCTACACAAATACATATATAAATTTGAAAAATACAGGAACAAAAAACTAAAATACAGTTGCAAAAACAAAATCCTAGATAAAATTGTGAACAACAAAACAAACCAGGAAACTAAATGATGCAAACCTCTACAACCACAAATATGCTACAAGAATCCAGATTCA
Source organism: Pinus albicaulis (assembly GCA_034641835.2). Classification (NCBI taxonomy): domain Eukaryota; kingdom Viridiplantae; phylum Streptophyta; class Pinopsida; order Pinales; family Pinaceae; genus Pinus; species Pinus albicaulis. The sequence goes on from CM076583.1 coordinate 933,473,460, forward strand.
TTTCGTTAACATAAAAAATATTACATAGCCGGCAGACCCTCCCTGCCATGGTGGCAGGGAGGTGGCGCATCCTCCAAAACTCTCTTCTTGCCCCAAAAAATCTAGTATGTAGAACTCACCAAAGAAAAACAAACTCGAAGGTCAATCCCCCAATATCCCTAACCCTAAAATCAGACTTCGCCATCAAATTAGAGGGGAATATTTTAATATAAAAATTCTAACTAATTTTAAGCCCATGACATATTCACATGTCATTTAAATTTAAATTCCATTTTCATTTGCGTTTAATTTTATCATTTAATCCAAATCCACCCGCGTGTACCTCGAGTCAAACTAGGGTCCCAATAATATATATATATATATATATATATATATATATACACTCCTCTAATGTCAACATATGGTATGAATGTTGTTTCATCATCATTTTATTCTATCTACACATAAAAAGTTGTTACTATATATAAAATAGTAATCTAATAGATGTTAATTCAAGAATTGTGGAAGAAATGCCACTAAATTCTATCCTATCATCTTGGGAATATCATTTTACAACCAACACTTATGCTTTTCAAAATTTGCATTTATATTAATGTAAATTTTGAATATGAACTTACATATAATGGATTTTTACCACTTAGGAAATAGTACAGAGTCCAATGTACCATTCTTTCCATTTGCAGAAATTTCATCATGTTATAATTTTTTAATATTTATAGTAGAATAATGAATGTATATTCTTGATAAAAATAGAAAGGAAACAATAAAATCGATACATATTACTCAAATATTTACCCTAAAAAATCGATTTAGGAAAAGCAATAACCTTACAACAATAACTCTAACTCTCGTTGTATTAAATTCACCATCTGCTATAAAGTATGCAACATTTTGTGGCATCCAAAACCATAATATAAAACATAGTATATAATATTTTGTGGTATCTAAAAAATTAATCCATTAACCTAGGTTTGATTACAACATTAAATCCTTAACTAGAATTATATTAGAATGGGAAAAAATGATTTTTAGAGAAACACCATGAGTAACCCAAATTTGTTTTTAAGTAGGGATCCACCTCCAAAATCCCCTACATGGTTGACATAAAAAACATTTATTTTTCATAACTATATCTAAAACATAACACATCCATATTAATATCTGGAACTTTCCATATTCCATGTAATTTACCTTGCCATGCTTCTAAAGTCATTAGTGTTAGCAAATCAAGTAAATATACATTTAAAATCAAATAGTATATGACCATACTATTTTTTTTTCCTTCTTCTTTGAGTTGATTAATTTATAGGTTTATTTTATTTCTCTCTTTTAATATCTCTAAACCCTCCTCCTTGTAATATCCTCATTTTCATCCCTACTATATATTTGTAATGAATTATGATAATATTATCTATGTCATTATGCATGTTACAGGGTTGCCACAAGTTGAATTAGATAAACCAAAAACAAGATGTCTGCATTTTATGTTCTTATTAATGGAAAATTCTAAAAAAATGTAACATCCTCACGATATATTTCCATGTAAAAAGGAAAAGAACAACCAAGGTCATGGGACACATATTCCAAACTGAATGGGGAAAAATTACATTGGGGTCACTTGTGTTTAATTGTTGGCTATGGAAATTGGCATTGACGTTCGCATTGGAAAAAGGCAAAGAGAAATAAATGGCAATTAATTCGAGAAATAAAGGAAAATAGGAGAAAAGGAAGATTAAGAGACAAGAATATGCATGCAAGGTAAATTAAAGAGAAAATAAAGTAAAATTAAAGAAAAGAGGAAGGGAAAAGTAAGAGACACCATACATAAATTATAAAAAGGAATATGAGAAACATGTGGTATATTTTGATCAATTTTCAACTTTGACATCTTTACTTTTGCTAAGGAATAAATCGAACTCAAGGGAGAAAGAAACAAGGAAAGTAAGGGAGCACAAGAGGAAGTTTGGATGACAACAAGTAAGGGCATAAAATAGTTATGGATTTGTAGGTAACCGTGTAGATGTGTGATTTAGCATGATGGGATTTGATGCATGGTCTACCCATTAGTTTATTGTTTATGTTTGTTGTCATTGGTATGAGATTTTCCTAGTTTGAAAGTGATGTACAACCTTTCCTTTTCCATTTACTTGATAGCCATGATGTATTGGGTTCATTTTTTTGGTTAAGCTTTGGATTTTTGGTATATTTCATATCCTAGTTGAGGTGTTATCGGGAAAATTCCCAGGAGATGAGGGTGGAGATTATTTTCTCTCGAAACACTTGATAGGTGGGTGGAGAAAACAAAATTCCTCTGGGTATGGTGAAGAAAGTCTAAGGCATCCAAGATTGTTTGGTTTTGGTGATTTATGGACCAATTTTGGTGATTAGTCGACTGGTTTAGCTGAAATCATTGTGGTTGAGGGTTGAGGTGGGTTAGCCCTGGAAGCTTTAGTTGGTTCGGTTTTTGTTTATCCCATGTGATCCCAAATTCAAGCTTAGATTATGGCATAGGGTGATTGGTTCAAAGATAAATTTAGTTCAGCCCAATCTATGGTCAGGTGGTATGTGGAAGTTCCTGATTTGGTTGAAATTTTCATATGTTATTATGTGTTGATTCTTATTGATATTAATGAGCACAACTTATGATTTATGTATGAATTTATGAGTGGTTTTTCATGGTTCTATGCTGGTTAAATGTTGGTTACATGCATGGTATATTTCTAATTATATTATGTTCTCTTGTTATGGTTCTATTCCATGGTTTGAAAGGCTCTTGGTTATATCTAAATGCATGAGCTAATATGTGTTATTGTAGCTAGTGAGATAGGTAGGTAATCATTCTTCATGATTCTATGATGAACTTGATGATACATTGAACAAATATGCAGTCACGACTTGTAGGTGTTATGATTACCAAGTGTTTACAGAAATGATCATCATGTATTTTGCAATTTTGGAGCATGAGTAGAGCCTAGAATTAATTATACAAACACACAAACCTTGTTCATATAGTTATGGAAGGTTCTAGGCATATTTGGGTAGTTGGACTAAAGGATAGCCCAAAAATTCAAAACATGGATTCAGGTCACACCCTCTTAACTAGATAATTCTGATTGTAGTTGGAGGGAGGGAAGCTTATGAGTGTAGATGGAACCTTTTGGTCACATGAAATGGCTTGCATGGGTGCAGTTTGGAGGCATAGTAGCTGAAAACGATGGTTCCAACTTAGGGAATGGTCACCAATGAAATTGGTTTGATGTTTGGGTGATCACGTATCCCTGGAAGGTTGCAGTAAGTGTCAGGATAGTAGACCCCACTTCAATAACTGGAACTTGGATGTTAGGTCATGTTTAGTAACAAACTCATGTTTATCTTAGTGAGCTCATAAAATTGGGTAAATGTGGGGTGGGGTGTTATAGAGTGGTATTAGAGCAGGTTTAGCACATTGGACCTTTTGGTAAAGGTAGTTTTTCATGTTGGTTTATATGTTTGGAAAGCACACATGATGGTTGTTGTTATATGCATTTCATTTACATGCATGTTGGTCATTCTATTGTTATTTTAGCTACATGCATAATAAATGCAGTTAGTTAATTAGTGTGGTCATATGCACATGCATCGGTTATTCATGCATGACAATTAATTGTCGTAATGTGCATTATGGTCATATGCATGATGATTATTGTCATTATCTTTTCTTGCATGATAGTTAAGTTCTTGATATTGTTATATATTGTGCTAATCTGGACAGACTTGGCTTATCTAACATGGTATGTTTGCAGGACAATATAAGACTAGGGATGAAGAGAATAAAAGTTGAGTAGAGTTCATTTGATTCCCTATACAAGCCAAAAGAGACATTGGTGGCATGGGATATACCTGTTGAGAAGTAGTGGGAGGGATACTCTCCTTATTTAGTAGATACATTAAGAATATTGAAGGTAGAGATCATAAGTTGTAAGGAAAATAATGAGAGTTTGATTGAGGAACAAGACATACTCATGAAAGCTCAGGAGAAGCAAATTGAGGTTAATGCCATCATCCTCCAGAGTCTTTTAAATTTTCACAAGTAGGGACAAATGGGAATAATTCATAGGGATAAACAAGAAGAAAGGACTAATGGTGTGGATGGAAGCAAGTCTCAGAAAAGGCACATGTTGAATAGGGATGATATGGTGAAGAGTGTGGCAGAATCTTAGATACCCTTGAGGGGAGGGCTAGTACTCAGGGATATTATTCCATTTTTTCTTCTGGGAGACATGATCACCATCACTTCCATAATCCTTATAATAGGGGTGATAGGGGGTACTTTCCAGAAGAGTTCAAGAAATATAAGCCTCCTGCTTTTGATGGTGATTTGACTAAGTCAGAAGATGCATAAGCATGGTTTTTTGGGATGAGGATATTCTTTAGACTCCATGATTGATCTAAGAACATGGAAGCCAAGATAGCTACCTCCAGTCTTAATGGAAATGTTGATATCTAGTGGGAAGATGTTAAGCATTTCATAGTGGTATCAAAGAAGAGGATCTAACTCGGGATGAGTTTTAAAGACTCTTCAGGAAAAATTACCTATATGAGAGATACTATGATGGAAAATCCAAGGAATTATATGAGCTGAGGATGGGCTTCATGTCATATGAAGAGTATACAACCATATTTCTAGAGTTATTGAGATATGTTCCATATCTCAAGGATGAGAAAGAAAAGATAGAAAGGTTCATGAGGGGATTTTCGTTGTCATTCAAAGACCGAATTGAGTTTGATGAGCCTTAGTCTTTGAAGGAAGCCATCAGAAAGTTCAAGCATTATTATTGTAATGTCCCCTAATAATAATAAAAATAACAAATAAAAAATAAATAAATAATATAATATTATTAAATAAATAATAAGTCAATAATAGTAAATACATAGTAAATAATAAAGAGAATAATAATAAATAAATAAATAAAATATTAAATAATAAATTAGAGTTCTAAATAAAATAGTAAATAATACACTCGAGTACTAAATAAATATATATATAAAAGTAAACTGTAAAATAATAAAAATAAGTGAAGTTAACAAAAGTGAGAAAATTAAAATAAGAAGAGTTAAACTAAGAAAACTATAAAGATCGTAAAAATAAGTAAAGTTAACAAAAAGCAAAAGGGAATAAATTAAGAAAGAGTTAAATTAAGGGAAACATTAAATTAAATAAAACTTAAAATAAAGAAATAAAAGTTACATGTTAACACATGGAATGTGTGCATGAGGACCCATTTCCATTGTTTAATCTATTAAATGCACGATGATGAGGATTTGATTCATTCATTCATTCGTTTATCATTCCTTCATCCATTCTCTTGGGAGAAAGGTATTGTGAGACAAAGGATTCCTTCGCAGTAGTACGTTGATTGAGGGCTCAAAGGTGGCCAACTGTAGAAAGATTACGTGCAGCTAAGCCTACAGTTGTGTGGAGAGTTGTCACCAAAATATTTCTTGTGGTTAGCAGAATTCAAAGAGCATTTAACTCCGAAATCACAAGTAAAGAATATCTTCGCTACAGGTAAGTTGTGTTTGCTCATGTTTTTCAAAATTATATACTAATTAATTAAATATTTGCATGTTGATTCTTAATTACACAAATTGATGTAATTATTTGTATATTTTAAATTAAGGTTGTTACAGAGCCAATTTCAACTTTATGTGACCTTTAAATATATGTTTGAGAAAAAAATACGTAATTAGATTTATCAATAATTTTTTCTTCCAATAATAAAAAAACATTAAAATAAATATAATACACCTTTTTCTTTTACGATATATACATTCAAAATAATAATATTTAAAATTACATATTTTCTTAAATTAAATTATTTTAAATTAAATACTATTATATAAATTATTAAATAAATATCAAACTTAAATGCAAGTGCAATCCTAACACCATTATATATTATTGACGTTAAAATATATGATAAAATTGTTTTATAATTTTAGAAATTGGTCACATATTTCGTTCATCATTGTCGTTCATCATAAAGAATAGTATTCTCATCATGAAGGTGGGGTTTTGAATGTTGTGCCCCAAAAATAAATGCGAGTCAAACTAAGGGTTATGAGACTCAAGAAACCAAGCTAAATAATATAGTCTATAATGCGATTTTTTTGGAGATTTTGATCACCTGAAAAGCTCACTTTTCTGACTATCCCTCTGTCTCCATCTCAGCGTCGAAAAGTACATCCGTTTGTCTGTGTCCGTTTACTTTAGTCTCTGTTTACCTCTATGCATACAAACCAAAACGTGGCTTCATGCAAAGCCAAATACCTTTAAAAAAAGTTATGTAAAATCATTTTATTGATTTAGTTTTATAATATATCTCAAGTTAAAGTAAATTATTTTGGTGCAAACACTATTATACTGAGTAATGTTTGGTCAAATTAGAATTTGGTCAAATAGCATGAGTCTATCTATACTGGAACTTATTGACTACCTTACTAAACAATCGTGAGTAGTGAAGATGATAGAAAATAGGCAATGCATCGTTGTATGGTATGGTTGTGAAGTTTAATAAAATTTTTGAGATATGCGATTTTTTAAAATACATATTTAATTCGGAATCTCCATAATATGCATTTTTGCGCTTATGTTTCGGGTCTAGATCAAGACTCATCGTCAAGACAAATCCTATCAAAAAAAGAGAAGGTTAGATGCAATAAATATAAACAAAAGAAGTGCATGAGGAGTGAGCGTGAACCGATCAACAATAGCATTTAAAAGTAAATCTTATAATTAATTTTAATTTAGAATTATTAGGATTTTAGAATAATAATAAGATAATAATTAACATTATATTTCATTTACTTGATATTGTTAGTCGGTTCACGCTCACTCCTCATGCAATTCTTTTGTTTATATTTATTGCATCTAATCTCTTCTCTTTTTGACAGGAACTGAGCTGATAATGAGTCTTGATCTAAACCGGAAACATAGATGCAAAAATGTATATTATAGAGACTCTGAATTCAATAACTCAAAACTCACACCACAGAAACCTTAAAACTATACATATTTAATTTTAAAAGATTATATATTTTATTAAAAAAATATAATATAATTAAATTAATATATTTATTTTATTGTCTTTTAAAAAAAAAATATAATGAGTTAAAATTCATAGAGCTTGAGATTTTGGAACTTGTTAACTAACTTAAAAAGTCTTAAATATTTTGAACTCCTGAAAGTTGAGATAAATTATAAAACTAAACCAACAAAATGATTTTACATTATCTTCTTTCAAGGATATTTAGCCTTGCACAGAGCCGCAATTTTGGTTCGTATACATGAAGTAAATGGTGACGGAGATAAACGGACATAAACAAACGGATGTATTTTTTCCACACAAAAATAGAAATAAAGGAATAGTCAGAAAAGTGCCCTTTTCAGATAATTGGAATATCCGAGAAATCGCATTATAGAGCAAAAAGAAGTTGTCGTTGAAAGGTTAGAAAAAACCTAAAAGTTGGTTTGTGGGTTTTTATTTTCATTTTTTTATTATATATATCTAATAAAGTCCGGAATTTTTTTAATGTTAATTAAATTAAATTTAACCAAGTAAAAAGAGAAACTTGAACACACAGCCCACAGGAAACTTTAATGTTAATTAAAATTAATTTAACCAAGTAAACCGAGAAACTTGAACACACATCCCATCGATATGCTCAAAGTAACATAGCCATTCGATTATCGTTGCAAGTTTCAATAAGGAATTAACATAGCCATTCGATTATCGTTGCAAGTTTCAATAAGGAATTAAAAGTTTTGTGTTAATAAGCATTTTTGAATGCCTTTGTCATTAGTGAATAATCTACGACTAGAAAGAAAAAATCATTGTCCCACACTATTAACTGAGAAAAATTATTGAATTCTGAATTCTTAATTGGATTTAGAACATTAGTGTAATAATAAAATACGCATTATTGTAAAATTTATATTTTGTTTTTAATTTGTTTTGGGGAAAAATAAATACATAAATTATAATATATTAAAGTATGCATTATAATGAGGTTATTTAGATTATTCTAATTCAAAATTTTGTTTTATATAGTATTATTTATTATTGTTTTAAAATAATAGTTTTGGACACTCAATTAATTATTGTAATTAAGTTTTTATAGAAAAAGTAATAATAATAGTGGAAAAATATATTGGGCAAAAGAAGTTCATGAGTTTGAGAGAAAGAATTTGGTAAAGTACATTTATCTAGGTCTCAATGAGCATAATCTAGAAGAGGAGATGGCATGTAAGATTGTATTGTGATGAAACTTTGTATAGGTAATATATAGAGGGTTTCTTAAGTGTGAATTTGGGGATTGTTATGGATAATGATGCATATGTGGTTATTATTCATTTAGTTTGATATGATAATGATGTTGTATGCTCATGATGGATATGATATGCATGAGGTTTATAATATTACAATATGTTGTATATTGACACATGGTTCATTCATTATGTGATTTCATGATATATATTTGATGCAAAAATGTTGATGTTATAACTGATGAGGATATTATGATGGAAAACATGGGGTAACTGCATGAATATTTTATGGCATGCATGAGCATGCAGTTCTTTATTATTCAAAATGTGGTGATTAACAATGATGTTATGTTATCATGATGACATGCAATAGTTGACATGTGGATTATTTTCTATGATAATATGGTTATAACTAGTGCATTGGTTGCAATTTGAGATGAGGTGATTGACAAGAACTCCACAAATGAGCCGAGAGGGCCAGTTTATTTGATGATCTCGTGGGAGCCCATACCTACGACTGAGAATATGTAACACCATATGAGCTGGGGACAAAATCAAGCAACACTACATATGCCAGTGGTTCCTTTGTCTTGTATATCTCTTGATGGATAACTCTTCAGGGGCTATGGGACCATCTTGAGGAGGCCAAGTGCTTGATATTGTAGGCTAAGTTCCTGGTATTGGATTGGGATGCCGAAGTCTAGAAGGGGTGTAAGGACTTCGATGCCTAGGGCTGTGTGCCTTAGTGAGTGTGGAGGAGGTGGGCGAGCCTTTCGAGATGCCTGTAGTACTATTGCTTAGAATACTGATCTGGGTGATTTCTTTGGGGTAGATGAGGTCTATGCTAAACGCAAGCCTTTGGGCCAACCATGGGCTATGGTACAGATCGATGTGGCTTTTTCCTAGTCCCGAAGTGGGAAAAGGACATAGATTCCTTGAGATTTTCTAAGCGTTGTGGAAACTTTCGATGCCTATTGGTTATAATGGTTCAACAGAGGGTGTTGGGAAAACGTGAAGTATTCAACTTAACGTCGGGACGAAGTTCCTTAAAGAGGGGGAGTATGTAATGTCCCCTAATAATAATAATAATAATAATAATAATAAAGAAAATAATAATAAATAAATAAATGAAATATTAAATATTAAATTAGAGTTTTAAATAAAATAGTAAATAATAAGCTCGAGTTTGAAATAAATATAGAAAAGTAAACTATAAAATAAAAAAAATAAGTGAAGTTAACAAAAAGTAAAGAGAATAATAATAATAAATAAATAAAATAGTAAATAATAAGTGATTCAAAATATATATATATATATATATATATATATATATATATATATATATATATATATATATATATATATATATATATCAAAGTAAACTATAAAATAATAAAAATAAGTGAAGTTCACAGAAAGTAAAAAAGAATAAAATAAGAAAGACTTAAACTAAGAAAAAATAGTAAAAATAAGTAAAGTTAACAAAAATTAAAAATGAATAAAACAAGAAAGAGTTAAATTAAGTGAAACATTAAATAAAGTAAAACTTGAAATAAATAAATAAAGGTTCATGTTGACACATGGAATGCGTGCATGCAGACCCCTTTCCATTATTTAAACTATTTAATGAACAATGAAGAGGATGAGATTCATTCATTCATTCATTTATCATTCCTTCACCCAGTCTCTTGGGAGAAAAGTATTGTGAGACAAATGATTCCTTGACATTTGTACGTTGATTGAGGGTTCGAGGATGGCTAACTTTAAAAATATTACGTGCAGCTAAGCCTATGTTTGGGTGGAGATTTGTCCCAAAAATATTTCTTGTGGTTAGTAGAATTCAAAGAGAATTCAACTCCAAAATCACAAGTAAATAATATCGTTGTTACAGGTAGATTGTATTTTCTCATGTTTTTCTAAATTCTATGAAAATTAATTGAATAATTGTGCCTTGATTCTTTATTACATAAATTGATGTAATTATTTATATTTTAAATCGGGGTTGTTACAGTTATGAATAGTCAAAGCGCAAACCTAAGTTTAAGCATGACTGGAAGGGTAATTTGAAGATTAAAGGAAAGTTTCTTGAGAAGCGAGGAATATCTCAGGATGAAAGTGATAAGAAAAATGTGGTTATTCATAAGAAGTTAATATAGCTAAGAAAGTACATGGGTCTTAGTACGAGGAATAGTAGAATAAATGACATTGTGGTAAACCATTGAATTGTTGGACCTATGGTGGACACCATCATAGGAGGGATTATCCATCATTTGAGAGTGCTAGGCCTTACATTTACAGTGCTCAGGAGACACAACCAATTGGGGATGTAGGTCAAAGCATTCCCTAAATATATGCAGTAGTGCATAATAGATAGGAAGATCACTAGGCATCCATCATTGAGGTGGAAGGTGGAACCAAAGGGAGAGTTCTAGGAATAGCCCCAAAGCATCCTGTAGCAGAATAATCCCATGCTCGGGAACTGAGCAATAGAGCAATTTAAAGTGCATATAAGCACTTTGGGGCAGATGAAGCTACATGGAATATGGTTGATCAGATGTAGACAAAATAGTTGGTTTCTAGTTATAACTGAATTCATTAAGGGAATTGAAATCCCTTGAGATATGATATGTGCATGTGTTCAATTACAGGGCAACCTGCTTGGCACAATAGGGTAAGGCAACTAGTATATTGTTATATTTATTAATGCATTAAAAATTATGTGTTTATGGTAATATGATGCAGGGAATTGCATGGAAACAAAGACTTCCATGAGATTTTGAAGAAGGCTCAAGTTTAGCTTTCACTCATGAACCCTTGGAAGAAGTGTGAAACCATGGGGGTTGAGACATGGTATCTATTTAAATTTTTGTTATTTCATTGCTTTTTGATTTGTCTGTGCTTGATTTGCGGTTTTGGCCATGACTAGTGCATGTCCATGCCACTTTAGTTGTGGTGTTGCATTGTTGTTTGGTTTTCCATGTTTTCGTTATGGAATTGGTTGGGGAAAAATTAAATCTAATGGAGCTTAGTGAGAGCTGAGTGGTACCCAACAGGTAATGCAAGACCTAGATGAATCTTGATGCATGAATAAAGGGCAGCTGAAGGCAATAATATGACATCCAATTAAGTTGGTTAGGTCCATTAGGGTAAATGGATAGTGGAAGGACATTCATGAGAAAGGTAACTAGGAAAGGTAAAGTACACGGGCCTAAGGTAACATATGACTTGGCTAAGTTGGGAATTGTTTTTCTCAATGTTGTGCATGCTTTACACAGATAAAGTAAGTTCTCTTAACCTTGAAATTATAAAAATTGGAAATTGTGTTGTGATCATGATAATGTCTATATGTGTGTGTATGTGAATGGAAATGTCTAACAGGGTCATCAAGGATCATTCTTGTGGAAGAATAATTGTTTTATGCAGGTGAATGGCATGAAAATGTTCTTTGTTTCATGATGAATCTAGTGGGCAGAGTAGCCCTGGAAGATATATTATTCTAGTATCATGTGGATATGATTTCGATATTATGTGTTTATAACTATGATTATGTTTATGCTATGAATAAGGAAGCGAAGGGGATTGGTTATTAGGTTCCCTAGAGGCTGTGGGATGGATTAGGATCTCTGGATCCCTGTAATAGCTTGGGTTCCCTAAAAGTTTTGGGTTAGAGCCTTGTAAAAACTTTGGTTCCCTAGAGGTTGTGGGTTGGAGCCCTGTAACATCTTGGGCTCCCTCGAGGTTGTGGGTTGAGATAGTAGTCCTTAGATCCCTAGATAGCTTGAGACACTAGTAAAAAATGATGAAATTAATGACCAGGTGACTAAAAATGTTAGTCATTGTAATTATTTCAAGTGAATTACTAGTAAATTTGAGCAATTTTAAGTGATCGAACTAAAAATGACTAACTTAAATGACTAATTCAGTCTAGGAATAAAATATATGTCTAGATAATAAATGAATAAACTCAAAACTACTAACTTAAATGACTAATTTAGTCTAGGGATAAAATATATGACTAGATAATAAGTGACTAAACTAAAAGCAACTAACTTAAATGACTAATTTACTCAGGATTAAAATATATGACTAGATAATAAGTGACAAAATTAATAATGATTAATGTAAATGAGTATTATAGTCCAAGAATAAAAATATGACCAAATAACAAGTACAAGAAGTATATGAATTAGTCATTTATGTTAGTAGTTTATAATTGTGTCACTCCATAAATCGAAAATTGCAATTTTGATACCGAAGTGTAACATTTAGAGACAAAGGGGTCTCTAAAGGGATTAGAAGAGGATAATGATGAGAAGAGGATAATGATCGATTTAGAACTTTCCTTGTATTATTTATAAAATCAAAAGACAAAATCCCCATATGGGCCTCCAGTACTCAATTCCCTTCTTTCGAAACAAACAAATCAATTGTCTGACAAATATAAGAGTTGTGCCGATGGTGTCTGAAAAATCTAAGAGTTGTGTCGATGGGGAAGCGTAGCATTGTGATTACCCACGATGCTCACTAAAGCCATTGAATTTCAGTTCTCGTATCCATTAAAACTTGATCAGTTTCAGAGGAAGTGTCAATTAGTTTTCAACAGGTTGGTTTTCGATAATGCATTAATATTTCTAACGATTTGCAAATTCAAAACAAATTTTCACTTAATTGATTTTTTTTTCAACCTTGCATAAATTTAGGACTTCAAACAAATGATTGATGGCACAATGTAATTGAGGTTACAGAGAAAAATTACGGTTTTCTACCAATAGAGGATTAGAATTATTTGGGAATCTAGGCCTCCAATCTAGTGTAGGCTCTCATTCCCTATAATCTCAGCCACGAACCGACCATATCAACATTATGTGGCCCATCACAGATTGATGGTGAGAATTTTCAATTCGAGTTGGTGGGAAACTTCACACAATACATCCATCTATGTAACATGTTGATTTGGATGTGTATATATAAAACTACAGAGAGTGTGAGGCTACAATGGATTGATATGATCTAGACACCGCTACAGACATTTTGGGACCAAATTGACTAGGGACCCCTCCATGTGCACAAAGAGATCATTATAACACCAATCTCTCTGCTTCCGCCCTTTGGTGTTTATCAGATAATACGTGGGACAGATTAAGGGCACCAATGATATATTTTCTACAAATGATAAAGAGGTTTAGCTGCCACCCTTAAATCATGAATTCCATAAAATTAAGCCAATTAAAATTTGGTGGAAGAAGTTCCAATTCATGGCCAACCTAAAGCTGTTGAACTCATTTCAATGGTAGAATTAGGGAATCTTCTAAAAACTTAAGAACAAAAAACAATCAATTATCCAAATTATAAATTCCTGGAACATCCTGAAATTCCAAGGACAACAACAAAGTCAAACAATAGATAATGAACGATAGATGGGTGGGGAGGTATTTACTCGTCTTGCTTTTTTAACGATCCTAATGTTGTGATCGAGGATAAAGGAGGGAAGCACGAGTTTCCATGTCATGGTATTTATTCTACATTGATCTAGCCAGCATATTGGTTGTTCAAGTGAGCACAATATGCTTGGTGTGATGCAAGGCTTCGTGGGGGAGATGGCAAGGTGAAATTTAATTTAAGACAAATGAATTTGAAATAGTGAGTGCCTGACCCAACTCTCATCAGGGATATTGAAAGGAAAGTTTAAATTTCTATTAGAACTTTCTTTTCCTTGACACCCAAAACCTCCAATCCAGAACCTTTTTTTGACCCAATATGTCCTTGCACCAGGTCCTTGCCTTCAGATATATGGTCCTATGTAGAAAATGGAAGATCATAGTTTTTAGCTAGGTGCAAAACCTATGGCACTGCTTACACCTGAAAGACATTCCTTCATAGTCAAGTATCTAAATACAATCCACCCCAATCCTGAAATCCATGTCTTCTAGAAGAACTTCCCTAAGGTCCATATTAACGAAAGTGCGAGAGTATGTCTTAATCCACATCTCCAAATATGAAAATTCATGGTCGAGATAAATTCATGGTCCAGATAGGATCCCATTGAGTTACCTCTATCTTTGAAAATTATGGCATCCCAATAGTTAGGAGGGAGACCTGGAAGATGAACCTATATTGGGGACATATGTAGCCTCTCCTATTTTGCATTGAAGAGGGGCATTTGAAAATTAAAAAGGATGGGAGATGAATCAATTTTCGACACCATCTGATGTACCTTTTGGGCGTCAGCTGCATCTTTGAAGCATAAATAAATCCAACCTTGGGCTAGTAGTGAAACCTTTGGACGACATTTAACAACAGGCCATGAGGTTTCCTTGTCCACCCATGCTTTTAGGGTTGAGGACTCGAATTTTCGACCCCTTATTCACCCCACTAGAGATTTTTGGGAAATTTCCTCAATCTTCTGATTGTTAATGTCAACTCCCAACAACAGAGAAAGGAGGAATTTGTTTTTATTCTTAACACTACAATTTCATTTCCTCTTTCTTGCTTTCTAGAGTTCCTTTTTATTCACAAGAGTGTTTCTCCTAAAAAACCATAGCACCATTCACAATGCTAGTTCAACCTTCCTTTGTTGCCAAGGCAAGGATCTCCTTCACTAGTTCACCCAAGGAGAGCGAGGCCAATGACACTTCATGAGATTAAGGACAGACAATAAAAAAAATCAGAGAGGCTTATGAGAGCGAAAAATCCCCAATGTGTTCAAAAAGTTATGAAAACCCTAAGGAAGTCATAACACATTGTATGTGTTCCTTTGATCTCTAAGATGGTAGGGAAACAAAACTCAGAGCCAAAGAAGCCCAAGAAGAGTTCTCCAACCCCTGGAAAATGTCCTTAGGCCCTAGGTTGACCGAAACTAAAGGACCCAAATAGTGTGTGGCTAGAGCAAGGGTTAGGGCCTCCAAATTTCCAGATGGTCTCCTATTGAATTCTTAACTTTTCTTTCTAAAAACTTGATAGGCCTAGAAATCACAGTATGGTGACCTTCTAACATGACTTCCAAATGTGAATGTATAAAATCCTTGGGACTAGCTCAAATTTGTTGAAAACCCCCCTCCTTCGGTTCATATTCCACTAACTCCTCCTCCTCCATGTGGTTCCAATAGTAAGAAACTGACATCTCATCCGAAAAGAATATTTGACGCGTGGTTTTGTGTCTTCAAAGGGTTTATCATGGTGGCCATCTCTGTACTTCAAACTATACATCACGTGGATAAAAAAGTTATGGTTACCATTTAATCTTAATTTGCATTTTGACAAGGGTATCAGAGCTTGACATTGTCTAGAGCCCGTTCAGTCTTTGTCAAAACTATGCCCTTCTCTAGTCTGAAACTCCACAACCCTTTCTTCACTTGCAATTTTTCTATGGGCCTCTACGGTTTCACCAGTGTTGAATTCCTCTGCCATGGTAGAGATGTTGTAATGTCAAATTTAACATTTTAACTCGGTCAAAATAAAATAACAATACTAAAATTTAAAAACATAAAATCAATAACTATAATTAATTATAATTAATAATTAAATCAATCTAGATCTATCTTAACTCTATATCTACCAAGTGCTGAGAGGGAGGAATCAAATCTATTGAGGCACAAACATTTTTTAGAGTGAAAACAAATTTGGTCCCTTTCAGAATTTGGTAGATCATAAGTTAAGATGGATATAGATTTTGGTAGATCAGAAATTAAGATAGATCTAGATTGATCATATACAATGAAAAGAATAAAAAAAATACAATAAAAAAAATAAAAAAAATGGCTTACAAACTCAATATAGTTTCACCTTTCTTTAAAAGAACATAAAATATTTATAATATTGGAATAACTTAAAAAAATGAAGTATTTATCATATTCGAAAAAAAAAATTTACATTATGATAAAAGTTTTTGGCCTTTGTTAAAATGATTTGATTTCACTCATTTGAATATCATTTTCGCACTCCATTTAAATGTTAAGAAGGTATATTCCATGGAAGATTGGTGGGCACTCCATTTAAATGTTAAGAAGGTATATTCCATGGAAGATTGGCGGGAAGACCTAACAAAAATGATATTATGTTACCAGCACACTAGAGAAGAGTTACAGAGGGGATCCATCGATACTGATAATGCATTGGAGATTTCAACTCGAGCAATGATGATGAAGCAATTGCTCAGTTTCAAGAAGAAGAAGGTGGCCCCTCTCGTCCATCTATGGAGGATGCCTATCAAAAGGTAAGCATTTAAGAAACTATTTACTGATAATGTAGCTGCAATAGACGATCAGACATAGTAGTTGTGTTGGAATCCACTGTATAATTTATTTTTTGGTTGGATTAGATGAACAAGAAAGCGTTGTGATTAACGAAAAGATCATGAAATCGGTTGCAGAGCTTTGCATATAGAAAGAGAAGGTTAAGACGACTTGATCCAGTCCTTCTCAAATCGTATCATAATTCATCTCGTGCCCTGGCATGGACAACAAATATTTGATGCTCCGCTCTTATCCCTATTTTTTCTACAGCTTGCAATAATAACAGACTTCCTCTTTGGTCTGACTCTAACTTCCGGTGCTGCATCCTATTGACTGCATTCTCTTCAACACCCACAATCCATTTACCTTTTAACGTACCCAACAAACCCTAATGAGAGAAAATTCCCCAAATTTTTCTTCCTACAACAGTTCATGTGTTACTGTGCTGCTAACATGACATGAAGCCCACGTGGTGTCATTTTCTACTTCTAAATAATTATTTCCTTTGATCGAACTTTGGCTCTTTTTTAGGTCCCGACTCTAGCTCTTTTCTGGGCTCTGTGGATTTTTTTCAAGCTCTGACCCTGACTTTATCTCTGACTCTGTATGCATTTGAATATAACATGGGAGTTCCCAACTATGGGTTACAATTTCTCCATCATCAGTCTAATTGCAGAGTATTTCCTTGGGTGTATATATCCTTTGCTATCCATTCACCCTATTCCCTCTGAAATAATCTGAGTTTCAATTTCTAATTTAACATTTCAGCATGAACAAAATGATGCCTATGTCTTCTTCTATCTATCTGTTCTCTCGTGATCTAATGTTTATATGAAAATAAATGTTAAAGGTTTACCTTTGCATTCCTTCTAAGAACTAAAGCTGGATTTGATAGGATGATTAAAACAAAAATAAATTAATTCTTGCAGTTTATGGCTCCATTCCACTTGCATTCATCTTGTACTAAAGAAGATAAGGCTTGGGTATTCATTGTTGTGTAATCATGTAGACAGTTCAAGCTCATACAAAAAGAAACCAAAAGTATTTATATAATGTAAGCTTCACCTTTATTGCAAGCATTTGAATCTTCAATTAAGTGGAAAATTTTATGGTTTCTAGCATCATGCATTCAATTTTTCCGCCCCTTGTAGTCCCTAACTTTTGTATTATAAAACACCGCTCTTCAAGAAAATACTTAGGCAATTTGTAATACAGGTTCAAGCTAAATGGTTTTAATTAGTTTCTTGAATACAGGGGGAACTAAATTCCCTTTCAGAGATGAATGAAAGAGAAGATCAAAATATTGATATATAGCCTAATTACCTAAGTGTTGAGCATATGACCTGCAATAATTGATTTGGAAATATTCCAGACTTTTCAAAGGGTTATCGAATTTGATATTAAAATCTTGGATGTAGCAATAATATTAATTTCTTGCATATGCATGCAATTTCATCGATCATGTCATTTAATCAAAATATATTTTGCAAGCTACAATCGGAGGAGACGAAGGCATGACTTTTGACTTTTTTCAGTTGTTGCAATTGTAATTATGGTTACAAGGCGAGAGAGCAAGTAATTCTTTAGAGCACCAAGAAAATAATATCAAGGACCGTTTCTTTGTTAGATATGTTTGCAACATATGTGTGGAACATGTTGCCAAGGATCCCCTAGTCAAAATATGTGTTTTAGTTCAAAAACAGAATGTTGTACTCAAACTAAAATCAACATATCTGTAGAGTGGGTATGCTTGTCTATTTGGAAATCTGATCTGAAAACTTTTCCTGTCCATGTTTATTCATTTTAGTATGAATTATTATTATATTGTCAATCCGATGTATTCATGTTTGTTGTACAAAATCCAAATTACTTCTCATATTTATAAATTTCTGCCTCTGAGGCTTGTTATGATTTACTAGAATGTGGGTAATGTCTATATTTATAATATTTCTTAGTTGGATAGTTACCTGGTAATTTTGAATTGTAAGATTAGTGAATATCCTTGATATATTCCTTAATACTTCGTTAAATGGGACAAAAATATACATCTAGGATCAGTTGTAGCAACCTCACAACAACACCCATACCAAAGGGAATCATATGAAACTGAAGTAGTGTTGAGGTTGCAAACTTAAGAAAAATTGAGCTCATAACAAAATAAATGTTTATCAGCAGTGGAAATGTAGATGTCAGCTATGAGATACTTACCAGATTTAGCCCATGACATTGTTTTCCTGCATTGTAGGAATCTCTGGACAGTACACTGGATTTCAAGAACAAAGACAACTAAAATGGTGTAAAATAAAGAACTACCCCTCTGCAAGTTATCATCAGACTAGTCAAGCCCTTGGTTTTTTTAAACAGAAATGATTATTTGTATATTGGTTCAAAAGGTCTAAGGCCTATGCTCAGGGGTATTGCATCTGGAGACCCAATGTCTAGGGGGTTTCCGATCAAGCAAAATTCACCTACTCTGCTTCTTACAGTCAATCTAGCAATTTCCTAAAGACTAGCAAACCTTCTAATACAAACAAATTGTTGTAGCAAGAGACAAAAATACATGACAAAGGAGAGGGGCTGGCTAAGGCAAAGGATCCCATGAATCCCCCTCTTCGCAAAGGAGAGATCCCGGTTGTAAAGAGACAACAATGTTGGCTTCAAGGTCCACATCTTTGTTATTTTTCCGAAGGACGTGAAAGAACTGAAGTCTGTCAAAGGACATGATCAGCTTATTGATGCGAGCGAAAAACCGTTGCAAATGTAGGTCTTTAGGGACCGATTTTGTCACAATCAAGCCAATGAAGCTTTGTGAATCTCCAATGACTCGAGCCTCCTTGATTCCATGTTTTTGCAACTGTTTCAAGCCTTGGAGGAGAGCCATGGCTTCCGCTTGATTGTTCGAAGGAAGCCCCAAACCCCAGGCAAAGTGGGAATGATTTGGTGTAAAGGGCAGTGAATAATTTCTCTGCCTTTGGCCTTCCCTTGATTCCCCTTTGCTGCACCATAAAAAAACATAGTGTGTATATTTGCGATCCTTCTCCATTTGTCGAAGTCCTCATCCTCTAATATGAATTTCCATTCTTCTTTGCACTTCTTCATATTGTGCCCAGTGGGAAGGTTTAGCCCCAGCTACTGGCACCAATCCCTACCTTGTTGGTTTAAGCTACAAACCCGCTTTTGGTTCACCTTGGCCTGCATTATATCTTTGAATAAGCTTCTGATTTTCACAATAATTTGCTGCTGGCTTAGTGCCTTCTCTTGAAAGATCTGATTGTTACTTTCAAGCCAAATCTTCCAGCAAATGAGCCTAGGGATAATCATCTACCCCTCGTTTGGCCAGCCTCTCCCGCAGAAGGACTTAGGAAACAGGTCTCCCCAATTAGACAACATACCCGTGATGGTGATTGGGAGGATGGGGATGCTGTTCCAAATTAGCAAGATTTCATTCCAATGTATCGAGCGTAGAGGCACTCGAGAAAGATGTGGACCAAATTTTCCTCTTGTTGTTGACAGAGTGGACACTGTGAGGGGTCGTGGAAGCCACGACGTTGCAAGTTTTCAGTTGTGAGGATACTGTTGTGCGCTAGCTACCAGGTGAACATGTCAATCTTCGGAATTCTTTTAACCTTCCAAATACCTTTCCAAATTGCAGGGTTGCAGGGGACAGTGGGAATGGCCTTAAGGCACCTGTAGCCTTGTGCTGCAGAATAACATCCCATCGAGGAACCCTAACCCCTTCTGTCTTTTTTTCTTGTGTTTAGAGGGGCTTTCCCAACTAGCGCTACCATGAATTTGGCCCACGCTTGCTCCAAATGAGCAGGAATCTCTATCTTCTACCACCCTGCCCAATTGTTGTTGTCCCACTCAGAAATGTCCCACATCGTTCGTCGACCATCTGCGATCATCGACGTTCTTAGCTGCTGCAACTCAAGATCATCCCTGATTGCCTCTGTGTTCATGATCCTATCCTCCCACAGGCTGGTCCACTTCCAATTGCCTGGAATCCAAAACAAGCGGTCACGCAGTAGCGGGAGGGCACACTTGCATAGCTGATGGATCAGGGAGCTATGTTGATTAGCTCTGAAGTTCTCCAAGTTGCAAAGACGCTTTCCAAAGATGTATTTTTTTCACAAAGAAATCTATGCCCATCCCAGATTCCTTGCTACTTACTGCCATAAGATCTTGGCCCCTAGAGCGATATTATGCTCCCTAAGGTATTTTATGTGGAGGCCACCTTCCAGCAGCAACGTAGCGATCTTATCCTAGCTGACCAACAGAATTATCTTAGCATTATTCTTCCCTCCCTTCCAGGAAAAAGAGTGAATGGATTGCTCCATCTTGTGAAGAATGCACACCGGAGCCAATAGAACAGAGCTCTGAAAGATTGGAAGACTATTAAGGACTGACTTAATGAGAACAGTCTTACCTTCCAGGTTGAGCCACGACATGCCCCAAGCTTGCATTTTGAGCTTGAATTTGTCCAGCAATGAGTACCAGTCCCTCCCAGTCAGGCAACCTTGAAAGATTGGCAATCAAAGGTATTTAAAAGACACCCATTTCGTGGAGCCTTTGAAGCGAAAAATCTCGGTGATCATGCTTAGCTCGAGTCCAGAAAGGTTCCAAGCATAAATGAAACATTTTCCCGTGTTAAGTTCACTCCCATAATTGAGGTAGTAATGATCAAGATCTAGCTTGAAGCGGGAGGTAGAGCTAGAGGAAGCACCCCCCAGTAGGATGGAGTCATCAGAAAAGATTGCATGATTGATGTCTCTAACTCCCCTGGTGATTCTAAGATCCATAAGCTCTTGATCGATTTGTCTTTTCTCCAACATAAAACTAAGGATAGAGGTTTGAATTACAAAGAGAAGGGGGGATAGAGGGCATCCCTGCTTTATCCCTCGACTCGCCTTGAAGAAGTTAGGAGCACGCCCACTGACAAGTGGGGCAATCCATGGTTCCCCAATGCAGGCCTTGACCCAGCTTATAAAATGACAGCCAAACGCAAATTTTTGCATAACCTCAAAGATAAATTTGTGCCTAACTCTGTCAAATGCACTAGCCAGGTCCAGCTTGACAGCCATGCCTTTTTCTCGTCTTTGGATGCTTGAATGGATCGCTTCCTAAACAAGAATGAAATTATCAGTTAACTGCCTACCTTTGACAAATCCCCCTTGATTGTTAGAAATGATTTTTGGAAGAAGGCCTTTCAGACTGTTTGCCATGAATTTAGTGATGAGCTTGTAGCCAATGTTGCAGAGAGAAATTGGTCTGAATCTGTTGAAAGAACTGGCACCCTTCTCTTTGGGTATAAGGGCCAATAAGGTCAAGTTTGTGCTGCTCCGAAGCTTGTGGCAGGTCTGAGACTTTAAGATCATTTTGTAGAGGTCCTTTTTGACAATGTTCCAACAAGTTTTAATGAATCGAGGAGTAAACTCCTCCAGCCTAGGAGCCTTGTTCGGATCCATTTCATCAATGGCCTGCTTGATTTCATTGATGGTGACAGGAGCAGTTAGCTTAGCGTTCATTTGGGAATTGACCTTTAGAGGGACAAGCTCGAGCAGGTTAGAGCTGTGACTCACTTGCTTATCCTCTATGTACAAGTCTTTGAGGTGCCGATGGGAAAATTTTTGATGCTGGCAAAGTCGGATAAGGATTGGTCTCTTGAGGTTATCTCCACTATAGAATTGAAGCTTCTTCTGGCTTGAGTCTGCTTCTGAAAGAGGGAGGTATTCCTATCCCCAGCTTGTAGCCACAGACTGCGAGATTTAAGTCTCCAAAATTCCTCCTCCTGGATGCAAGCCTTATGAAGATTAACCTAGAGCTCCTCTTCCAAGGTTAAGCTGTCCTTCAAGATGTCCATATCTTCCATTTGTTTTTGATGAATCTCCAAACAGGCTTGGGTAGCCCGCCTTGACTCGGTCGAAGAAGGGATGGCTTTAGCCTAGATTTTGAGGGCCCTCTTCACTCTCCTTAGCTTTTCTTCCCAGACAAAGAAGGGGGATCCATTGACAGGGAGTCTCCAGACTTCCTCAATTCTGTCCAAAAAGTCAAGCTGCTGCACCCAAAGGCACTAAAACGAAAGGGAATATGCTCTAGATTCATATGCAGCTTCATCTCAAGCCTAATGGGGTTGTGATCGAAGACCGACGAAGAAAGAATAGCAGAATTGACATCAAGACCTAAAAGCAAGAAGGAACTCTGGATGAGAAAGCGATCTAACCTTGTAGAAATGTGACCCAGACCCGTTCTTCTATTGGTCCATGCATATTTTCCCTTGACTGGTTTGATGTCCAATAGTTTCCAGTCCTGAATGAGTTCTTCCACCCATTCTCTAGCTAGATCCCTTACAATACTGTCCCCTTGCTTCTCCCCTTGGCTTAAAGTAATGTTCATGTCTCCAGCGAGAATGACATTATCCATCTGAATCTCATTTGCTAGATTCCTAATGGATTCCCAACATGATTTTTTGTCTCCCAAGATGGCTTGGGCATAAATATTGGAAATACCCACTATCTCTTTGGTATGGAGATGCAAAAACTGAGCAAAAATCCAGTTTGAGTTGAGTTTAACCAGGATCTTCTCAAACCATGTCTCGTCCCATAGAATTCCCAACCCTCCTGAGGCGCCTCTAGAGGTGAAAATAATGCCTCCTCCTTTTCCCCAAAACTGTTTGCTTTTGTGGAGAAAGTCCCTTTCCTCCATTTTGGTCTCCTGGATGAGAAGAATTATTGGCCTTTCCAACCTTACTAGAATTTTCATTGCTTCCTCTTTTAGGTTGCTCCCCATCCCTCTGCAGTTCCAGGAGACGATCTTCATTACTTCCTTTTTTGAGCTGAGAGGGCTCCCTTAGAGCCCTGGCTTTGATTTTTGTTTGCCTTAGGGTTTCTTACCAACATATTTTCTACGGTCGGCTGGCTCCCTTGCAGCTTCTCCTTGTAGGTTTCTTCCTCTCTCTTTTCCTTGGAGGATTTCCGTCCCCTGGTCGATCTTCTGACCGAAGTTTGGGAATCCCCAATTCTTCCTTCTTCCTCCAACTCCTTTGAATCCAGATCTTCACCCTCAGATATGGGCTCTTTCTCTTTTGGGGTTTCTCCATGATAATCACCAATCTTCAGTGGTTTTAGCGCTTCCTGCATTTGGAGATCCTTCTACACGTCCTGTGGGTTGGTTTCTTGGACTTCCATTGTCTCTGAGTTCAAGATTACAAAGCTGTTCTCTTGACCTTTCTGGGTGGGTTTGGCTTTAGGAATGCTCCTCGTGGGTGTTGTACTTCCCTTTCCTTTCTCCTCTCCTTGAACAATTGGCCCTATCCTAAGGCTCGTTCTAGATTTCTTAGCTTGCTGCCATCCTTCTTCTTTCTCCTTTTCTGGGCCTGCATTTTTGGGGCAGTTCTTGACAAAGTGGCCATACTCATGGCATTCGTGGCATTTGAATGGCAACTGTTCGTAGTCTAATTTTTACAGATGGGACCAGTTTTCCACCATTAGCTTAATGGCTTCTGGCAACCCAACTTCGAGATCAACCTCCACGTAGATTTTGGCGCAATCATATTGATCTTTGTTTTTTGCTCTGTCTATGAATTTTCCAAGGGCGTTGCCAATTTGCTGCATTGATTCCCAGTTCCAGCAGTGCACCAACAAGTTTGGGAGCTTGACCCATACTGGAACTGCAGATGGAACATCCTCTAAAGGGTCGAAGTCTGGAGTCCAACGATTTAAATACAATCCTTTAGGAGCCATGAAATAGGGTCTGTTCCTGAAAAATCAAGTCCTTATCCTCCTTTAAGTTGAATTCAAACAGGAAGAAAGCTCGCCCTAGAAAGTACGAGGCAACGCTATTTGCAATGAGGGGCTTCCAGTTTCGGGTGATCCAGGCTTCCATAGATTTTGGTGAAGGCCATAAGCCCGTGAATTTCCCAACCAACGCTTGGTCCGCAAGGGAAAGGGCCACCTTCATTAGACCCTTAGGTAGGAGAGCCACCGAGGGGATCTCATCCAATCTCTTGACGAACTTGGAGGCGAGTTTTTTTTTCTTCTTCGGCTGGGAAGCAATCAGCAGTTTGATGGCCTCAATCTCAGGAGGAGGAGGGGGCGGGGGAGGGGCTTGAGAGTACACCAGTGGGCCGAACCCAAGCCAGGGTGAGCACCCTGACCGACACCACCCTGCCGCAGCACCAGAAACCCTATGCACAAGGTAGACCAGGAGGCAAAGCGCGGGCTCGGGCACAATGAATCACTAGTCAAGCCCTTGTTATCTATATGAGAAATATAAAAAGGTACTGCAAAAAGGTAGTTGGAAACATATATCATTGTACAGTGACTATAGTGAAAGGGTTTTGGAACTTATTTTCAAGATAAAATCCCAAATTTTCCTTAGACTACTTGAGAAATCAAATTTGGGTAGGTTTCGCATGAGTGATAAGCTATAAATTTGAGAGAAAACTTTATATTTCGTCAATTCTACTTCTTCTCTCTGAGGCAAGGGACAAGGGACCCACCTTCACCTAGTGATTTCACCTCAAAAGTCTACTGAGGTGTATATATTCTACCCCACTCTGGATTTGATTCTTTGGCCTCTTATAAAACACATGTTCTTTACTGTCAGGCCCAATCAAGCTCTACAAACTCCTAACGGTCTACTTTACCTAACCCTACAGGCTCCTACAATTTACAACTTTTCATTAGGTATCAATATGTGACCATTGACCAAATGAAAGCACCAGACTACAAACCTATTGCTTTAGTGAGGTCTGGATGAGTAAAAAAAGTAGCAAATAGTAGTAAATAATAAGTCCAGCTGATCCCAAATTTATGTTAAAAATTTATTCAAGGCTTAGGAATGGTTTGTGTTGTAAGGCTCATGAATGCTTTTGTGCTTTACTTATATCCTCTTTAAAACTATCTTTGTTTTAGAGTTTTCTGTTATGTATTTCGAATTATATTGAATTTGAACTTTTTTCACCAACATGCATTATTTTTGAATAATTTGAACTTTTTTAGACTTCTTGGATTGAGTTACATATGCTACACTTCCAATTGAAACTATACTCTCATAAAAAAGGCATTTTAGTAATGTATGCCATTCATTCTCACATTTTGGTCCTCTTCTAAATACTAGAAAAACGAGAACACTGAGCGTTGCATGTTTACCTTCTAATGTAAGAACTCAAGGTAACATTGAACTAATATGAATACAAAGTCATTATTGAACACCGATGCACCAGGATCTTGTCAAAATTTACTTTTAAAATCAAAACTTAAAGCAATATAGGCTAGGATTGTTGTATTTAATAAATAATTTACAATGACATTATATCCTCTTGCTAGGATTTAGTTCCTTCTCTGATATTTTGTTTATGATGAATAGGATATGGTTGGTTAAGAGTAATGATTCATTGAAGGAAGTTTCATTTTCAAATATGTTTAATAATATTACGTGTTTGTATTTTTTAAATGTTTCTCTACCAATAAGGGAAGAAATCCTTATAATCTACTTTAATGACTTTGCTTGCAGGCTTCTGGTGCTTATGTTTTTGGTCCTAATAGTTCAAGATGATTCCTTATTGGGACTTCCAACAAGCAGAGCTATGAGAATTGACCCTTTCATTGGTACATCAACAACATTTAAGTAGAATAAATGTCGCATCATCTAGGATAACATGTACTGGGATGAGTTAGGTGCGTTCTTCCTTATACAATAGAATATTCACAATCATATATGATCTAAACTAAGTTCCAACTAGAAGTGTATTTTATGTATGCAGTTGCAGTTTGAAATTTTGAAAATGCTTTCGAAACTAAATGAACTATACTTTTAACCCTTGAAATGGGTAATTTTAAGGCATGGCTCTCCCCATCTTAATTTTAGTGTTGCTAACAAGTGGTGACTTTTAACAACTTTTATGAATGGACAGGTTATACAGTCAATTATAAATGGAGATCTAGTGAGTGAAGTGCATCAACAATTTTCCCCATGGGAGTCACAGGTTTGTTTCGAAACTGCATATCATTTAGAATCTTAAACATAGAATGAGTGTCATTATGGATCCATTGTGATGTTGGTAAACCATAGGACAATATAATATTGGATAAATTATTTAAATGGTTTTGCAACTTTTAGCTAGATCTACATTCAAAGAGAGCAATAATTGAAAGTATAATTTCTCAATGGAAAGATATTAGCAATTTATAGCTATAAAATATCAAAACTAGAATTTTCCTTAATGTAAATGTCAATACTCAGAACACTACTTTTTATGAGTTTTGGGCTTCATCATCTTCAGTGGGCATTCTTCTTTGTTGATTTTTATAAGAATCCATGGTCTCTCAAAGTGAAATTTTCTCTGCTCGTAATCCAAAATCAGACATGTAGTGTTGTCAATCACTTATTCCCCTTGAATAAATCCCAAGGGGTTTGATTGGACAGTTTAGGAAAGCTGCAACTGTCGCCGACAATAATCCTCACTTCAAAGCTAGTGAATGATAGTTCTAGGGTATGTCTCTAGGATAATTGGTTGATTCAGAATCCAAAATATGTCACTTAACCTTCCAAATTAGTGAATCAGAACCATGGATCTAGTCTTAAATCCTTCAAAATATGCAATAAATCTACCAAATTGTTCATTAAATTTTGACTTATCTGTGAGAATAAAAATTAAATATGTGTGATAAATAAATTAAAATCAATGAATGCAACAAGTGAATTGTCCATATATTTGATGTTTTTTTGCAAGGGTATGTGTTTGGGGAGAGTGATGGGGAACAAGAATGATAGTAGGAGACATAGGGTGATGGGTAGGGAGGTTGTATTGATGTGAATGGCAGAAAGGGAGCTAGATATGGATATTATGTAGATGCACAGGCCTAGGAGAAAGGGTACAGTTAGAGTTTCACTAAAATGAGGAAAGTTGTTGCCTCGGCGATAGTGGTGACACTTCCCTTTTCCACTGGGCTTATCACCTTGTGAAGGATTTGAGATAGTTGTCCCATTAACCTATTTTGGTCATTTGTGGACATTGAAAAAATTGTTTTCTTTATTTCCACATGTGCAGTAGAAAACACTAGTTTGGGATTAAATTCAAAGGAAAACGTTAGGGCTGATAATTGGTGTGGGATGAGGAAATCATGAAAGTGAAGAAGCATAGAACTCAATGCTGCATAGTTTCCAACTTAAAAATAAGGTATTCAAACTGTATTCCAGAACTTTTGGGATCAACCTCTTTCATTGTTAGTTGTTGGTTGATTTTACATGTCTTAATCTTACACGTTTGTTGGACATAAATGCATTTTGTACTCAATAAACTACTGGAAATATTCTAGTTCCACCGCCTACATGTGAATGTGGTTGCTTTCAATAACAGGTTCTAAGTACAATCAGAGAATCATTGTCAAAACTTTGTTTTCCATCTCCATTATTCCAAAATATGATGGTTCACAGGTTGTGTTCACTTTCTATTGATTCATGTATAATATTCTACCATTCCAAAAACTGGAATATTTACTTCCTATGCATCCATTTGTAGAGTTTGTTCATGCCTAAAAAATGGATTCTTCCTCAACATTAGCTTATAATGGATATATAGCATGTTAAGATGTGACAAGGGTGAATTAGGATTATGTACAACTACATAAGAGATCTAGGATTTAGAGAATGATGTCGAAGAACTCCTGTGGAAAATGGTTAGGTTGTGAACAAAGTGGTCAAGTGTCCTTTTCCAACTCAACTGTCAAAACACTATAAAATGATGATGTTCTGTTACCTGGGAAGACTTCTCTTATCGATAGGATAATACTTTGGAGTCAGTTGTACATGACATGTAATTAACTAATTCTAGTTCCATTCATGAAGATGTAATGGGTTCATGGTTGAACTACCCTATTGATGATTCATTAGAAAAAGGAATATTGCTCTGAATTATTTGGAGGGTTTTGCTTTCTATATCTCTAAATCTAGGTCACTAGATCCAAGGTTATTTAATTTTCTATATTTTTCTTTCACCCATTTACTTATCTTGGATCTAAGACAAGCACTTAATTGAGTTGTCATGCTTGGGAAAATTAAATATGTATTGTTCATTTGAGGTCAATTTACAGTGAATTGTGCCAATATTGAGATATCTTTATGATCTAAACACTCAAAGAAGACTAATTAATGTCAAAATAGGGTGAACAACCTACTTAATAATAAGTGGAACAATTCATGCCATTTGAGATTGATGTCTAGGGTTAAATTCAAGCCTTCAGATCTAATTTTGTTTTTTGTGGATATTGCATGATCCATGGTATGAACAACTTCCTGGTTATTCATTTAACACCTCAACGCATGTGATTTATTTCTTGTATGTCATTTTACTCACTCTGCAGCAAGGTCTGAAATGTGCCATGTTACACCTTGATTATTTTAATGTTTTTTTTTCACAATGAAGTATTAAACTCCTTCTAATGCAATAAAATGCAACAATGAGCTCAACAACCCACTTTATAATTCAACAACATACTTAGATTTGTCACTGACATAAAAAATTTGCTTTGGTTCTCACTGTTTCTCCATGTATTTTATGTGGTCAAGTCCTGAAGTTTATTGCACCATTGTTTGATGATCTATATGCTCTGAAACTGAGTCGTATAACACTTAATTTCTCATCTCTTAGCATTGGTGATGAGGATTACACCTTGTGACATTGTTTAAAGTGTCCTTAAAGAAAATCAATACACAAGGTTGACAGAGTTTGAAGCAATTCAGGGTTTTAACTCCTTCTTAAGGAAAACCAACAACATAATAAGTACCAAAATCTAGACTATAAGGCTAGTGACACACCTGTTCTCAGACTAAGGCACCCTTAATCTACACCTAGCCCATCTAACACAAAATTGTGTGTTCAAACTTAGTTTCTTCACTTTTGAGCATGATAATGACTTCTTCTAGGCTAGAAAGAGTGCACGCTACAAATTATAAGTTGCCATAACGTATTTATCCTATTTGAAGATTTAACAGAAAGCATCGTGAATTTTGTCTAATATGGGTTTCAGAACTGTAAAGCATATGTTCGGTTGTGCAGATATTCTATAGATGGATAAAGTGGTTATAGACAGTAATAAGAAGCTTGAAAATATCGATCTTTCTTTGCTACTTTAGCCTGAAGTAGAGATTTTCCCAGAAGCTACTGAATATTGTGTTCAGGCACAAGATCATGGTTTGGATATGGTACATTTGTGTGGGGCTCTTCCTTGATCCTGAATCAAACATTAGATAATCCATGCTCCCCCTTGTTGTGGCTCTTCCTACAATTGCTCTTCTAGCAGCCACCCTTTACATAATTACTATGTTCTGTATCCTCCTTTCATGCAGCTACCCTTCCGCATCATTTAGAACTTCCATTGCTTTCAGACACAACTTTTTGTTAATGAGGGGGTTTTTTTTCCTTGGTGGTTTTAAGGGATCACAGGCAGGGGTTCAAATCTACATTCCCCACTCCATGGCCTCTTTACTTTCGTTTCTAGAATTTTCTTCACGGTGATGTCTTGTTGCTCATAATCTTCAATCACAAGGTACTCGTCAGCTATTGAACCAAACTGTTAAGAGAAAAAAAGGATGGCTAAGGTGAAAAATAAGCAGACAGTGCACTGCAGAAATTAATTTGATCTGAATAAAAACTCCTTCCATTATATCTTCCCCCATAAGGAGTCACCATATTGCACACTCATAATTAAGGGAGGCCTGATTTAAAGCCTTGCAAGTGTTATGCCCCCAGTCACCTACTGGGGTGTTAACTACCTATGTAACCCATTATTTTGTGATTTTTTTTCTTCAATTCACCTCTTGTAACATATGTTATCTGTGTCTAATGCATTCTATGATGCATTTCTCTCATATACAGGAATGTAATTTCATAATAACACCATTTAGATTACTATTCACATGCAGCACATAATAATATATAATTAATTATAACAAAAGTCATATAAACATTAAAGATAAACACTTATCTGATAAGAGACATAAATTGGATGCAAATCTTCAGATGTTCCAACTTCCACCCAGCCATAGACCACGTTGCTCACATTTTCTCAACAACGGGTCACCCCCGGGCTGGGGCTTAGACTCCATAGGACAATGGCATATCTAAAGCTTGGCACATACCATTACTGTACATAGCCAGTTCAATGTATCAAACCCAACAACGTCCAACCAATAGGCTCATTTCCCCATTAACCTCACAAACCAAGTAGTGCAACCCATTTTCTACATCCATAGTCCATCGGCACATGCCACTACCCTTCCAAGGTGTCCAACTCGACCATCCAGGGATGTTCCAAAGCCTTGTGGTTTCCAGGAGTTCTAAAGGCCTCATGGTTCACCATCCTAAACATAATATGTACATCACACATAGGGGTCATCCTTGGGGTGTTACAACAGGCTTCATGATGAGATTAAATGTGAAGTACCTTATAATAGTTCCATTTAAAACTTTGATGATTTTCCTTGATATTATCAATAATAATTACACCCAACCCTTTATTCAAGTAAAAGAACATTTCCATCTTTTCCAGCATATCAAACCCTTATTGGAAAAGAAAATCAGTTGCTATGTTTTGATGTTTTGGGTAATGATTTATGTTTCAAGATGTGAACCTGCTTGTAATTTCACCAGCTTCATATATAATTCAATTCAATCTTGAATGCAACATAAGCCCCTTGAATACTCATCCAGGCTCTAATGATTATGGCAAAGTCCTCTTCCAATTAAAATGAGCAAATCCTATTTGAAAAGAGAGTTTTAATCCCTTGATCAGGCCTCTATCTTAGCTAGATTGTTACAGTTTCCCATAGGTCTATTGTGTCTTAAATATCCTCCTTGTCTCTTAGTTTGATTGTTACGGAAGGTCCCACTTTCTTTGTCAGGGATGGAGGATTTAAGCTGCCTTGGTTTTTAATTCAACAATCATCTGCTGGGGGATTTTCTCTCACTAGAAACAATAGATTTTACTATTTCAATTATAAATGTCCCCACGCTTGCTACTAATCTTTCTCAAGGGCTTCCTCATAGACTGATATCTAAAAATCCTTATGTTTCTTTCTAACCAAACTTCCATAACTTGCAACATGTTTCCAAATTTCTTTAAGCTTTGGGGATTGTGATATCATATGCCAATTTTGAAAGAGATCTGGTAACAAGGTAGGAAATCTCCAGTTGAGGTCATGCTTCTCTCTAAAATGACTTGAAATATGACAGGGGTACTCACACATAAGGAGCAGAGGCAAAGGGGGCATTAAGAAGGGCCAAGGAAGTATTTTCCTCAGGATATGATCCTGTGTTAGGTTGTTTTTCAGTGGATAGTTGTTATAAAGTCTTTTCTTTAGTCAATTCCTCCTTCACCCAAACCTTCTTCCAGGTTTTGTTGAAGTTGCACCTTCTTTCATGACCTCTCTTTACCATGTACAATCCAGTATTGGAAGCTCTCCATTTTCAATCATCCTGTCCCCCACTCATCGGAATTCTGAAATTTATAGGATCTTTTTTAAGTGTTTTGTTGCATCTCTATTGATCTGGGTTCTAAATTCCTCCAATATTTTCCTATGTCTCTCCTTAAAGGTGTCCATCTTCAGCTTCATACCTAAAGTTCCAAATGATAGATCCCAAGAGTTGTTGTAAGGGCTGCTTTGGACTTGCTAAATCTTCCATGATAGAAAGCGTTATATTCAAGTTCCATGAGTTCTCACAAACTTAGCATTGGATCCATCCTTGCTATCCCAAATAATATAATCCTTAATTATGTCCAGGTTGTATCGAACGAAGCGCAGATGAACGAGCAGGCATTCTAGGGATATGGTGCCTGTGTAGTTTGCCTTAAAGCTTTTTTTCTTCCTTGCAAATATGTCGGACCATCTTTTCCATTAAAGCCTTATTAATCCAATCCCCCATAACATAGACCCAAGCCGTTGCAAGCCTTATACACATTCTTCCAGACCAACAAGATAATATGTTTTGGTCTGTTATGTTCCTTATCTGACTACACATTTGTTGATATTTTCAGAATTGGCCAATTGTAGAATAGACTTTGACAGTTGTAGTTTTCCAACTAGAGAGTCATTTCCCTTTCCAAATTGTTCCTTTACTAGATAATCCTTTAATAATATTTTGCCAAAAAGGCAGACTGACACACTGATTTTGTCATGACATAGACACTACTTTTGTAATCTCAAAGACACTTATCACTGTTACAAACACCATGAAATACTTAAAAACATCAATTTCTTTGTAAACTGTAGCCAAATTTTCAAAATTTTGTGGTTCAATCTTCTTTTCCTCTGTCTTCTATGGTTCAAAATTTTAATTAAAGTTTTCTATTACTTCTTTTTACTTCCTCCAAAATTTTGATCTGTTACTTCTCTGTTGTGTGCCTGAGCTTCCTGATATTCTGTCCACTCTTATCAAGTTTTAAGGTCTACAGGATGACTGGAAAATATTTGCATTCATGTGTATATGTGATGGATGCTGCTCCATTGGCCATAAAGTCATTGGTGATATTGATGTTATAAGAAACTCAACTGCCAATGTGGGACTTATTAGCCCTCCACATCATGATATTTATTCCTTTGAAGATCTAGCATAACTTATTTATGACTTTAAGGAAATTATAGAGTAATCACTTAAAGGAAATTATAGAGTAATTTGGTCTTCAAAGATATTCCTCCTCCTTAAATCATGCGAGCCAAACCAAAGTCCTATCTAAATGGCGAATGTAGGGACTATAGACAGGGCATTCCAGCCTTCAAGGGGAATATATGGGTTTGTACATGCCTGCAGTCTTTGAAAGAGAATAAATGGGTTTCCACATACAATATGTAGTCTATGAAATATAAATTAAAACTCCATGCAGGGGGCTTCTCCTCAAAGAAGGCCCACAAACCAAGTGTGAAATCTCCATGTCATGAATACCAACGCTCCTTGGGTTCCTCTAATGGAATTGTAGGCAGAGACCCCACAAAATGTGGGCAATATTTCAAATTAGCTGAAAAAATAATTTGTAATACATCCAAAGCAAGATATACAAGTTGGCTTCCAAAATGAACAGGTTGGTCTATTCAATTTTTGTAGGTTGGCTCATCAAAATTATAGTGATGGGAGCAGGATGGGAGCATTCCTCTCTCTTTGAGGTCTGTGCTATTGAACAAGGGTTGTTTGGGATCCATTTTCCTTTGGATTATTCTCTAAAAAAAGCAACTGAAATCTGCCAACGAGTCTGCCACTTGACCTGTGCTAAATGTCTGTAAGAGGCATCAGTTTCATCTTTTTAATCATCAACATATTTGAAAACATATCCTTATTTCACATAGTAAGATGAAGACCTTTCAAACTTATTTGTTTTCTGGTAAGCATATTCGGAAATGTCAGTACTGCTTTGCCTAAGAGCCTCAATTCCAAGTCTGCTATAGGTGAAAAATTGTTGCTTGTCCTGGAACATCAAGTATTATAATGATGCCACTATCTCCACTTGGAAGGAAATAATTAATGTGATCTAAGGTTTGTATAAAAATACCATTTCCAAACACCACTCTTAATGCGAAGAGTATCATGTAGAGTGCATCTGTGTACAATTTCCTTGATTCAACGATGACAATCTATTTTCTCAGCAAGGCTTTATTTTCCATATCATTGGATCAAACAAGGTATTTCACAAATCGAATAAGGAGGTCCCCAAGTATAATCCTATATCTAACTCTTGAAAGACACGTTGCATCACTTTACAAATTGTAGCCTCATCATCAACTCCACTCTTTCCAATAATTCTTTGGACTTTCAAAGTAGTTTTCTCCCCTTGGAGTTCTCACTTCCATGAAATATCCTCTGAACACAATCAAATTCCTTCACAAAGGTTTTCCTATCACAAGCAGGTTCACATTGCTGAAAAACATCCTTTACCCATACATATGAAAATCATTTCGAATGACCCTGCACAACCCTCACTACTAATACCCATGCTTATTTCTCCTTCATCGATTGCAGAATCTGTTTATGTCTAGTGGGAAAAAAGATCACAGACTACCCATCAGCAAGTATTTACTTGAAAGTCAAGTTTGCTCCAAATAACAAACATGTAAAGGCAACATAATCCACTCTTGGTTCTACAAACTTCACAGCTGCAATCATCCATAGGAAGCTAATTCTGACATGTTATATTTCTACATATTTTGTGGCCAAAGATCTCAACGAGGACTTCTTGAGTGACATAGATATCTGTATGAAAAAATTCTTGAATACTTCTAACTAATTCTGCGTGCCCTGGAGACAGGTGTAATATCCCTCTTGCCTTGTACAAAATTTTGCAAAAGGACGAATTCTTCTACACTTTGAAGACTTGTGCCTTCAATGATTGTTGTCCTCTTTGAAATTTGAATTTGACAACTGTCTTCTATGATCTCATACTTAAAGGATTCAAAATAAACAATCATTGTTATTTGTCACTGATTTTCTCCATTGTTGATGAATAGCGCTACCTTGTTAACTCCATGGGATCAGCCAACTATGAAAATACATGAAGTAGAACCCTTATTTCCTTCATTTTCATATTCTGGATTTTTTGTGCAAACCCCGATATAAACTAGTGGATAGCACACCTCACACATGGGATTCAAAATTGGAACCTAATGGCATGAAACTAGGAAAATGCCTAGTAAAATTGGAAATGACCAGTTATGCCAACTCTTTGAGCTTGAAAATGCAAGAGGAATATTAAAAAATGGAAAATAGGCCTAGAAGAGGTTGGTCATCTATTCAAAAGCTATAACAATTTTATATCCTATCTTCTCCTATGAGGAAAGCAAGGAAAACTCTTAAGGCTAGTATAAATATGCATGTGTCCTCGGGCCATTCATGCTGGAGCCTTCCCAGATGTCCATGAGAGCCACTTTTCCTAACCCAACCCAGTAACCCCAACTAATTCGATGAGATTATCATGGGTAGCATGCCATATAGATCTTGAACCTGGGTCATCATCAGTTATCCGGCGTGCTGCCAGATCATAGCCTCACCATGGACATTACTCATGGCCTATGGGAGAATACATGCAGAGAGGATGGCATTAAATTAGATTCAAAACTTAGAAATGTGAAGAATAAACAATCTGAATCAACAAGCGATAATGTTAGACAAAGCTGCGACAATAATTTTGTTAATTTTGTAATTGGAGAGAAGCAAGATCTTGGAAATGTTCTCCATCCTGAGCATGGGAATGTTGTGGTTTATGATTCCCCATCTGAGTTGTCAAGTTCACCTGATGCTGTCATAAACAGAGAGCTGACTTATTTTTCCAATTATGTCATTGGAAAACAAAAAGCTAGTTTTCATGCTGGGGAGAGCAAAATCAATGGAATGCATGAGTAGGTTGTCATCTCAACTGGCTACACATGACAATGGCACAGTGGCTGTTGATCAAAATCTGCTCAAAGACAAAAAGGGTGAAGTGTTAGTTGTATCTGAGCAGTCAACAGCAGATACAGGCAAGGTGTCTGAATGGGAATTACAATCAGAAGCTACAATAGTGCTCCCTAAAGCCGATATGGCTATTTTGGAGGAAAAACCAAGTTTTCTGTCTGGTAACAAACTTTTTGACTGCAAACAATATTCTGGATATAGAAACAAAGGTAGGGTTAACCATGATAGTGCTAAATTACTTGGGGAAGGTTCAGCTGCCAATGTGAAGGCAATTGACACACAAGATAAGGGTCAAGTACCCACCACTAATAGTGATATTTGTGAAACATCTGTTGAAATTCAGGTGTCATCTTTGGCTGTTGAAAGTGAAGGCAAGAAGGATTTAGTAGCTAGATTAACAGAAAAGGAGAATAAAAGTTCTTCCAATGTTTCTGCAAAGAATAATGTTGCAAATATTGGTGATGTTGCCATGGTAGTAGTTGTCAACAAGAAGAATAAAAAGAAGGATTTTTTCATTTAGGAAAATGCTCCCACAGGGATTTATATAATGCATTATATGGGATTTATATAATGCTCCCACAGGGAGACCGCTCTTGAGGTACCAATATGGGACATTTAGGTCGGAGACTTGTGACACCACTTGATCATGGTGTGAGAGGACCCGCGATGCCACCTTACATGGCGGGTGCACAAATGGGTTCAATTCCACATATGGGTGGGATTAAAGGGCCAAAACCCCATATGGGACCACGTGACTGGGGATTCACTAGTCAAGATGCTCAGATTGTGGATAGGGCTCAATTTGAAAATTATTCTATGCTAAGCCCTTCAACACAAAGAGCTTCTGATGATGGCCACTTGACTCTTGGTTGTAAGAGGTCTTGGCAAGGGAATAGGATGGAGGGCTCAACCTTTTCCATATGCTAAGAGTGCTCTAGAAGATATTCCACCATTCACATCTCTGAGTAATAGATGAATAGGTGCAGGTGTGATTTCAGGTTGCAGTTCTAACCGGATGCCAGTTGGTATGAGAGATGAAATTTTGACAAGGACTTATGCTGCAGAAAAGCCTTTATTTGCAAAATCATGTGTCCAGGAAATAAATGTTTTGGATAATGAAATAAGAGAGTTTAATAATTCCTACTCATCAGGTGACAGAGGTGGGAAGACTACAATTGCTGAATTTCAACTGTAAGAACATTCTTATCAAAGAACTTTGAGTTCACAACTTATTGAGGTTCAATTTAAGAAAAAGGCTGAAATGAAAATCAAAGAATATTACAGTTGCATTCATTTACAAAGCTTCCATGCATTTTCATTATGTATTTTAGAGAAGTCGACAAGTTTCCCTGACTTTTTCTTAATTTTGCATGACATACCATCTAGTGTGAGAGATTTGAAGGAGGCAAATTTTTGTGTAGATGATCTTAAAGCACCATTGTTCCATTCACATATGGCTTCTCTTTGGATATTAGATTCTTTTGTCGGGAAATATGTTGAAATTGATCTTCTGGGGAATCTACTTACACATTTATGCAAGTCTGAGCCTTTCTTGCTAAATCAAGGACAACTTATTAAAGGGTAGTGTGAAATTTTGCGTTTGTTCTTATTCAAGTTTGAATTTATTTCATGAATACTACAGTCTATGGCCATTTGCGATTATGAATTATAACTATATATAATTTTGATGTTTCTAGGTTGGAGACCGTACTATTTTCATTGGAGGATGCTACTGTTGATGCGCCCAAGGCTCCTGAGTTCCTTGGTAGGATTCTCACAAAACTGGTTGTTGAAGGGATATTATTTAGTCAAGATATAGCAAGGGAGATCAAGGATGGAGGTACAAAGCCAGGAAGCTTATTAGAAAATTGTCATGCAATAGAAGTTCCTGGAACTATTTTGGAAGATATTAAGAGACTAAAGGGGGAGCCTGTATTATCTGCTTTGTACAAAAAATCAGGAGTTCATTTAGAAAGCTTCATGCCCAAGAAACGAGGGGATTTTGATGGATTTCTCAAGAAGAAAAACGTTCAATGTTTGTATCCAGTCGACATTAGTAGACATATGTAATTAAGAAAATTTCAAGGTAGCCCACTCACAATTTTTCCTGATCAATTTTGTGGTTTATCTGTGCTCTCTCATGTTGAAAAGTGAATGGTTGGTTATTTTTTAGCTCGTGCTCTGACTAAATATGCATAAAAATCTCACCGTCAACTTTTGTCCTGCACACGTTTGTCTTTCCATCCTTTACATGAGTTTTGATGGAATAAAACAATCTCTACCATTAGATAGTTAGTAATACATTATTGGCCTTAAAGGAACTTCTTGTAGAGATATACATGAAGTAAACAAAAGGCTCTGAAATATTACTGTTACACAACCTATTAGCTTTGTAACCTATCCTATTTTATATGCTCGAACAACCTTGCCCTGTGTCAGGCATTGTTAAGCTTTGCACTGATTGATAGGAACCTAATTTTGTCATCTATGGGTCTTATTCCTTTTTTTCTTGCAAGATAATGTGTTTTTAGGACCGAATTAAATCAATCGCATAGTGCCCTGAAGCAATTAATTTTTTTTAAGGATTGAAAAATGGTCATATATATTAGTTTGTATGTTGTATAGGGGTTGAATAAATTATCCACAAGTGACAAGGCTGTGTCAGTGATGGAAAAAACAAAGTGGTTGAAATAAGGGTCAAACCCTGCTGCCAATAGGAAAAGAAAACTACGCAAAGAAGGGATGGTCGACATTCCGGTTGGTAGAAAAGGATCTACCAACATCACCTTGAAGAAGCACGTAGTTTCGAGTGTAGTTTTCCAGGAGAGGTGGGAAGGTATGGTCGACAGTCGTTGGTGGAAGAACTGTGGCCCACACACAAGCCTGCACTCAACAAAAGCAAAACCACAAGAAGCATAAGGTGAAAACTCACTAAGAAGGAAACAACAAGGGATAGACTAGTTGACACCACTCAACTGTTGAGAAATCGCAAGGGAAAAGACACACAGATGACCGATAGAAGGGCAATTGTCAGCATAATTAGTTTGTGGATGGAGGAGTGCTATCAGAGCCAGTTAGACCCATGTCAGTGCAGGTTTAATAACCAACACACATGTGGTCGAGTAGCCTAGTTGAAGCCGCAGTGACAGGCCGTCAGGCACAATTTGACCGAGAATTGGAGCAACTACATTTGACAAGTGGGGAAGCGCATAATCGTAGTATTAGGTAAGCAGGTGGGTTGTCGGGTCGGGTGAAAGAGCCTGTGTCAAACTTCCCGTGCCTACATCCAAAATAGCCTTGCCTTCAAAATGGTGCACGTTCTCAAATATAGTTGTTTAATAAGCATACATCCTCACGTGTCACATTTGGGAAAAGAGATGTAGGGAATCTCCACAATTTCCTCACTGTCCATGTCTTTCCTTGTACCAAATCAGTAAAATTCTTGCATAGCCTTTACTAAATGGAAAATATTTTCTCTCTTCAACATCTCATAATTATAATGAGCAATTGCCTCAATATGCTGTTTATCAACAAACTTTGCCTCATGAGAAGGTGTCTCATCTCGAGGAGCAATTTTCTCATCAACATACCATTTTGAGGGAATTTATAAAGAGGATGATAGAATAAACTTAAGAGAGATAGTTAAAGATGACTTCATATTTCCCCAGTTTTGTAGTTGAGGTGGGTAATGAGGCATTGATGGATCGAATATCAAAAGGAAGAATGACAACAATTCTGCATTGTTTCCAAAAGTATAAGAACCCTCATTCACTTCGTAGGACAATAGAATTCTTCTAGGGGTTCTATGACTTCCTTCAAATAGACCAAATAAGAATTGCTAACAAATTAAAATACACAGGCATGATTTGGGAGCTTTCAATTCAACATTTCAGATTTTAATCCCGAAAATTAGACAAGAATGAGATGATTTCAGACCCATATCACTTTGTAATTGCATCTACAAAATCATTGCAAAAATTAGTGCATTTAGGGTCAAAATCCACTAAGCTGATTCCATATCATTAGAACAATTTTGCATCCTTCCTGGGAAACAAATCCATTACAAAATAGGAGTAGCCCAAGAAGGAATTTATAACATCAAACTAAAAAATTACAAGCAATGTTAGTGAGTTTGTCTTTACAAGGCATATGATAAAGAAAACTGGCTTTATTTAGGGCTACTCATCCATATAGGGTTGAATGTGCAATTGGTTAACTAGATAATGAATTGTCTTTCCTCAATATCTTTGCAATTCTAATTAATGGCTCATCATATTCTTCTATCATGCCTACAAGAGACCATGGGTAGGTATGACTAATGGCTCCTCTGCTATTTTTTACTGTAGAGTAGGTGGTCTCAACAGAGTTATAACAGAGTAAAAAAGAACTATAAGCTTAACAACTATACAAATAGGAGTTGCCCTAAACTTGACATATTTACTCTTTGTTGATTACGTTTTGCTTTTGGGTGATAAAACCAAGGTAGATGCAATTATGTCGAAGGACCCCACCCTTGAAGAACTGAAATTCCTACCTTAAAAACTACCAACAACTGAGGAGCTACAAGAATCAACACCATCTTTGATTTGAACCTAAATAGTCTTATTATCTTCGAGTATTTCCCTAATCACAATGACCAGTAGATTCTCCTCATGGATTATTTATCTCATTCTTTTTATTAGTAAAATCCACAAAATTTATACCTACATTTGAATCTTGGAAAAAAACATATAATTGTTATCATTTAAATTATCCATATCTCTTGGAGCCCCATTTGCTTTGGATAAGCTTTATCGATAACTTCAAAAGCAACCCTTTATAAGCTAAGGACCATTATGTCCTCTTGAGTCTTGACAAAGCATGATGGAATGAAATTGGGTGAAGATCAGATCTAGGTTTACCATGTCAGAACCTAGGTTCATTGAGATGACGACCTTGGTTTGAAGATATCCACCATACAAACTAGGACCACCCATACTTATCATTGCCATCTCTATTTCATCATCAAGATTAACATACTGAGGGCTTATAACCTATGGAGGCCCATGGTAGTCATTGCAGTGTAATTTATTCAAATACATGCCATTTTTTATTATGAGATTTACCACATCCAAAAATGGCATCATTCACATCATTTCGAAGAAGTCTACAAATTAGGTCAACATAATTTTTTTCACATTTACGACTTCCCTCACAATTTTTGGTTCATGAAGCTCCAACACTTTCATAACAAAAATAGGCAAAGTCAAACAACAAAAATGGTCCACCCTCTTTTCATTTTCTAATATTATAATGATGTTTTATTAGAGACACTGTTTGTTTGTTTGTTTTGGTTAGAAAAGGGTTTGCTCTTGGTTTCATGTGACTTTCAATTTATCATATGTAGCATGTTGAGAAATGGGAAAGAATAATGTGCAACATTTATCTTGCAGAAATTGATGCTAAATGAAAAGATACATAGTTTAACCAAGCTACAATTCACTCTTGTAAATTAGGCGAAGAAACATTTTTAAAAATTGCTTAAGAATACATCATATACAATGTTTGACCATAAGTAATATATGCATTTTTCTTTTGCAAATATGTTATTTTTTCTACCCAAGATATCACAACAAGAAAAATATTGATATTGTAGAAATGATTTTAGGACCTCATTGAGGTTGATTTTTCTGATGTCTTACTTGATTGATACTTTCTCATATGCCAGGAAGACTTTAAATATGAATTAATATGTTTATGAAACAAATCCGATGCAAATTTTATAGACATAAAAGATAAAAACAAATGTAAATGTCTTTGCTTGATTGTTACTTGTCTCTGCTGTGGGCAGGTTACAAGAAATGTGATTGGAAAAAGGATGGGGAGACAATGCATATCACATCTTGGATATGGTTCATTCGCTGTTAGAGATCGCTTAGACACCTAAACCATCAACTTTGGAAACGTTTCTAGTAGGAATTCCTATGGTTTTTAATGTTGTGATTATTTCACCTCATGGTTATTTTGGGCAAGCAAATGTTTTAGGAATGCCAGACAAGACATCGGTGGACAGGTAAACAATTTTTTTATAATTGCAATTTCCATTCCATAATATCCACTCTTTATGATTTTGTTTTTTCTTTTAACTATGAAATTGAAAATATGTAGTATCTTGTCCATTTAAACAACAACCAAAGCTTGAAGATGAAATTAGTATTACACTATAATGATTGGAATCCTTATCGCTATTTTGTATTAAAATATTTTCAAGACTATCAGAAAAAGTTACTTTCATGTTGTTATTTGAGTACATGTTGTTTATATATTTGACTAAGTTCATGCGTTAGAAAATGAAATGTTGTTGTGAATAAAACGACAAGGATTAAACATCACACCTCAAATTATTTGTTTTCACAAGTTATCTACAACTTGAGCTTTTAGCATATAACTTAGTTGACATGATTGTTCCTAAGCTTTTCTTGAAAGTTGAATACTAAGTTACTAAGGCGTTCTTTTCTATATATGGTGACATTTTATTTGCTTTTTTTATACAGGTTATCTGGCCACATTATAGTGACCATTATCGCCACAATGAAGAAAATTTGTTCGAGTTTCTTACTTGTATGGGGAAAAATGGTTTTCACATTGTTGATGTTGAGGTATATGTTGCATAAACTTATATTTATAGTCTAATTTAGTTTATATTCTAGTGTTCATTGTCTTTTATGTTTTACACTCTGCATTGTGTCTTCTTTTGTTTTCAGAAAATGAACTCGATATTGATGGTAAGAAGCATGAATTGAAAAAAGAGGGGAGCAA
Source organism: Pinus albicaulis (assembly GCA_034641835.2). Taxonomy (NCBI): domain Eukaryota; kingdom Viridiplantae; phylum Streptophyta; class Pinopsida; order Pinales; family Pinaceae; genus Pinus; species Pinus albicaulis. Next base: position 933,516,229 of record CM076583.1, read on the forward strand.
TAACATTTGAGCTAAAAATGAAAAGAGAGAGAGAGAGTTGATCTGGTGATACCCTTAGAGCCAATATACCGCATAAGGCACATATAAAGACTGATGGTCAAGTCTTCAGAGTTGGTGAATTCACCTGCAATGCCTTGCAAACACAACGATAATGTTTTGAAGTGCTGAAACACCATTTCATGTGTAAATTGTAGTCCAACCAATATTAAGTTGGAAACTCATATTGTAATACTTTAACATTTCATATAATATAATTTATGTAGTTGAGATGATTTATAGTTGCACTTGATATTGTTTAGTATTGTAATTAAAATATGCAATTTTGTGTTTTCATATTAGAAGAACATGCAAATTGTATGACATTTTTTAAAGCATACAAATTAATTTATGTTGATTAATAATGAACACAAAATCAATTTAAAATTACTAAATTAATAGTTTATATTGATTAATGATGAACACAAATAAAATGAATATATGATTAAATTACTCATTTATAATGATTATTAATGAAAGTAAATAAAATTCATATAAACTACTAAATTAGTTGTTTATATAATGAATGTAAAACTACCAAAAAAAGATAAATGACTATTGCAAATGATAAATTTGTGATTACAAATGATGACTAAATTTTGCATATATATGACTATTAGTAGCTAATTTAAAGTATCTTATAACACGACCAAAATTTAGTCATATTTCTTCGCTCATTAATTGATTTCAAACAATGACTAAAATTTGCGTATATATGACTATTAGTAGCTAATTTACAGTATCTTATAACACGACCAACATTTTGGTCATATTTCTTTGGTCATTAATTGGTTTTCTCAGGTGATCATATAGTAGTATATTTTGTTGTATATTTGGTCACTAATTGTGGCAATTAATGACCAAATAAAAGATTAAATGAATGACTAAATTAATGACCAAATCAGTGACTAAATTAATAATCAAATCAATGACTAAATTAATGACCAAATCAGTGACTAAATTAATGACCAAATCAATGACCAAATCAGTGACTAAATTAATGACCAAATATACTACTAAACAACAAAATTGAGATAATCAATTAATGACTAAGCTAAAAATGACCAAAAGTTGGTCGCGTTATAAGATACTGTAAATTAGCTACTATTGGTCACCGATCGAAAAATAGTCACTTATATGCAAATTTTAGTCGTTTTTTTAGTAACTAATTAGCCATTTTGTACTAGTGAGAAGATACCAATGTTGAGTTAATATCTGCAGAGATCATTTATGAATATTTCCAAGTTTATCCTTTAATTTTAGTAATTTGATTTGCAGCATGTTTGGACAAGCATGGATAATTAAAATACCATATATCCCGGAGTTGGACTGTAGATGCACATAGTACAACGTGGGGAAGACACTAGAGGAAAGGTTTCTTCGTAGAGACAGTGTGGTCTCTGGATGTGTAGTATTTTTTTGTGTATATGTTGTACATGTTTTTTTGGGTACATGTTGTGTTATTTACGTGTAATTTGTTGTACATGTTGTGTTGTGTATGTATTTTATTGTGCCATGTGTATTATGTATGTGTTGTGTTATATCATGTGTATATGTGAAGGATTCATGGTACAATGTTTGTAGGTGTATGTGTTGTATAATATGTTTGGAAAGGAAGTTATGGGATTGTCTGGATGCCGTTGTTTTTGATATTGAGGGAGGAGGCGTTATATTCTCTATATTCCCTTGTTTTTTATATTAAGGGAGGAGGAATTATCCACTGTGTGTATGTGGTCAAATAGAAGAGAAGGCATTGGTTTCTTGGTGGGTTTTGGATACCAATCCAATGTATGTATGTAAAGGAAAAATAACAAAGGCAGGAGAAAATAACTATTTTAAATATATGTATCAATATTTTATTTTAGCTTTTAATTTAAAAATTATGAACATACTCTAAAATTCTGATTTATGATGGTTGAGTTTGAGCTAATCGGATGTGATATTTTTATAGATAATGATTTGATCAAGGAGCTAATTTGACTTGTACTGATAGTAATTAAAAAAAATTATAAGTGTCACCTATTTAATGAGCTATGAATGAGGTATGATTTTAATGTATTACAATTCCTTTTGATTCTAATGGAAATTTTGTGCTTCATAGAATAAAGCATGGAAATTCCTAGTTTGGGTGGTTGGAACTAGCTACAAGAGTGTTAGCAGTTGTAACAAAAGGAATTGGAAAATGTAATAGTATGTTGGTAAAGGAATTTAGGTGTAGGGACATTGTGGGACACTGGTACCCAATAGTGTTCATTTATTTCCATAAGCATGCTATGACCTGTATGATGGTTTTGAGGTAGGTGTATGCCTTGGATTTTGGACCTTCCGATGCAAGGAAACCTTGCCAAGGGATGGATCACCTCAGGGACTGGGATGTGCATATGTATATATATGCATATTATTGTAAATATTGCATTAATTTGTGGTTATAAATATCCATAAGAATATGTTTGTCATGTTTTCAATAGTTTTTCATTGTAAATACTGCATTGAGTTGTGTTTATAAAGCTCCATAAGCAATATGTTTTTCATGTTCTTAGCAATTTGTAATTGTAAATACTGCATTGAGTTATGTTTATAAATCTCCATAAGTAGTATGTTTTGTTGGTCATAAGTGTCATAGAACACTGAGGATTGTGTTCCCCTAAAGGGGAGGGGTTTGTAATAGCCCAGACTATATCTCCATGTAAAAAGGAAAACATCAACCATTGTCATGGGACACATATTCCAAGCTAAATGGGGGGAGGGGGGAATCACATTGGGGGTCACCTGTGGTTAATTATTGATTATGAAATTGACAAATTGGAATTGGAAAAATTCAAAAGTAAATCAATGTAAATTAATTCAAGAAATAAAGGAAAATATGAGAAAAGGAAGATGAAGAGATAAGAATATGCATGCAAGGGAAATTAAAGAGAAAATAAAGGAAATGAAAGAAAAGAGGAAGGGGAAAGTAAGAGGCACAAAAAATAAATGATAAAAAGGAATCTGAAAAATAGTTGAATTTTTTTTATCAGTTTTCATATTTGACATATTTAGTTTTTCTAAGGAAGAAATCGAACTCCAAGAGAGAGATCAAGCAAGGTAGCAAGAAAATAAGGAAATTAAGGGAGCGCAAGAGGAAGTTTGGATAGACGTATTAAGTAAGGGAAAAAAACAGAGATGGATTTGTAGGTAACAATGTGCATGTGTGATTTAACATACTTGGATTTGATGCATGGACTATGCATTGGTTTATTGTTTATGTTTGTTTTCAAGGGCATGGGATTTTTCTGGATTGAAAGTGATGTAAAACATTGAATTTTCCATTTATTAGATAGTCGTGATGTAGTGGGTTCCCTTTTTTGGCTAAGATTTTGATTGCTGGTATATTTCATATTCTGGTTGAGGTGGTCTTAGGAAAATTCCCAAGGGTTGAGGGTGGAGATGGCTTTCTTCTGGAACTCTTTATAGGTGGGTGGAAACAGGAAATTTCTTCTAGGTGTAGTGAAGACATTCAGAGGCATCCAAGCTTGTTTGGTTTTGGTGATTTCTAGACTGGTTTAGATGAAATAATTGTGGTTTAGGTTTGAGGTGAGTTAGCCTCCAAAATCCCTAGTTGGTTATGTTTTGGTTTATTCCATGTGATCCCACATTCATGCTTGGAATATGGCATGGGGGTGATTGGCTAAAAGATATATTTGGTTCATCACAGTCTATGGTCAGGTGGTACATGGAAGTCTCTGACTTGGCTGGATATTGCATATGTTATTATGTGTTGATTCTTATTGAGATTAACGAACAAAAATTTTGATTTTATGTATGACTCTATGATTGGTTTGTCATGGTTCTATTCTAGTTAAATGTTGGTTACATGCATGGCATATTTCTCATTATATGGTGTGCGCTTGTTATGGTTCTATTCCATGGTTTGAAAAGCTCTTGGTTATATATTTAAATGCATGAGCTAATATGTCTTTTCCTAGCTAGCAAGAGACGACAATAAGCCTTCTTGATGATTCTCTAACGAAACTGGTGATACAACGAACAAATATGCATTCACGACATGTAGGTCTTATGTTTACCAAGTGTTTGTAGAAATGATCATGATGTATTTTCCAAGTTCGGAGCAGGATTAGAGCTTGGAATTAAGTATATATGCACACAAAACTTATTGATAGAGTTTTGGAAGTTTCTAGAAAGAAATGTGCAGTTTTCCTGAAGACTAGTCCAAAATATGGAATAGGGCTTCTGCTCACACTCTCTTAACTAGAGAATTTTGGTTGTAATTACATGAAGGGAAGCTTATGAGTGTGCCTATATCATTATGGATTCATGCACTGCCTTGCATGAGTGTGGCTGAGAGGAAAAGTGGGTGAAAAAGGTGGTTCCAACTTAGGGAAAGGTCACCAATGATATTGGTTTGATGTCTAGGTGATGATGTATACCTAGAAAGTTGTAGTAAGTGTCAGGATAGTAGACCCCACTTCCATAACTAGAACATGGATTTTGGGTCATTTTTAGTAACTCTCAGCTCATTTTTACCCTAGTGAGCTTGTAAAAGCAGGTAAATGGGTGGTGGGGTGTTACAAAAAACAACTACATAAATAAGTACCAATACATAGTATGATACCATGAGTGGGAGCAAGTGAGAGGACTAATATACGAGTTCAAATGTGACTAAGGAAACTAGCCTCCATTTCCAAACTATCATATAGTGCCCAATTTCATTTTAATAAATATTTTAATAAATATCCTCCCAATATCAATAAATAATATGATAAGGTAGTTATTTAATGAGGTTGGTGAAAGGAACGCCTTCCATTATTATTAGAGGAATGGGATAAGTCCCATCACCTATAGAAGCTTCACCCTTTCTTGGGGAAATGTGTGCAAAAGCATGCCCATGAAATTGAAGGGTGAGTGCATGGATGAGATGCAACGGTGGAATTTATTATATTATTTGAAGGGTAGAAGAAAAATCACCCATTTGAGTGTGCAAGAGAAGAACCTCAATAGAATATAGTGAAATTGGAAGTAGACTCTATAGGTGCACAAATAAAAGTGGGAGCAATTTATGTAGAAAGAGAGATCGAACTTCAAACTAGTTATTCACAAGGAAAACTCAAATAAGTAAAATTTAAGTTTTTTTCCCATATTCAAGTATCAAAGATCCTTATTATTTCTTAGTGTATGAGGGTCATTATTGTTGCATATATAGGAATGCACTAGTAGCATGAAGAAACAAAATCATTGAGTGAATATGGTGTAGTGAAGGGATTCATTTAGTTGTTGTGCAAGAAAAAAAAAGGAGCACCTAGAGTAATGGAGGACTTACACATAGTAGAGATAGGAGTTCCTAGCTATATTTTCCCTATGAGGTATATTTTCCTTTATCTGTCCAAATTGAGTTGGATGGGCCCAAAACTACCCTCCCATTCATAAATGGGATCATTGATAAAATAGCCAAGATCCTTAAGAAGGAAATATAGAGGTTACATTTCTTCCTGATGTCATTTTAAAGAAAATTTTAGACTGAACAAAGGATACACTAGGACCTATATATCATAAAGGTGTATATTCCATTACTTGTTCACGTGGGAAAAAAATATAACTAGGAGGCCGATTGAGAATTCCAATTGTGATGAAAGAATACAACGTTGACCTTAAGTATGATAGAGCTAAAATACTTTCTCTTGTTGAGCATTATGAAAATACTAAACATGATCTTTGTCTTGAAAATTCTAAAATCGTTTCCAAAGATAGTCATTTTATGTAAAGAAAGATTAGAGAGAGGCTAGAAATAAAGAAATGACCTAACAATATCAAAGGGGAGGAAGATTTTATTTTTAGTATTACATGACAGCCTATTTTTCACCAACTCTACAATAGAATCACCTAAACATTATTTTATTAATGAGAATTTATAATTAATTATTAATTTTAGTTGGCTAGCCTAAAGTGGACCTTGCCTTGATATACTTATTTCAAATATTTATTAGAAGCAAGGATCCATTTATATACCTTTGAGCGCATTTGTATTCTAAATATGATCCCATAATGGTGATTGAAACATCAAGATGAAAAAGTCCCTAACATAGTTTCCAACTCTATCATAAATGTTATTTTATTGCAATAGACTAATTGAGTGTATCACTCTTCACAAAACATTTATACAAAAATATTGCATTTATACTTGTGGTTTTACGTATCTCTAAAAATATAATATTTTCCTTTGAGGTTAATGCTCCATCTTGGAGGAGGAGGATTTCTTATATTTTTCATTCAATTCATTAACTCATAGCTTGATGAATATCTTGCACTTGATTTCATTGTACTTATTTTTATTGGATAACTATATGAAATATTGAGTCGTTGGATAGAAAAATCATTTTCTCTTGTTTGGTTTATACATAATAGAAAATATGGAATTGAAGATGTGTTGATATTCTCTACACATAGTTCATCTATGTAAAAACTATATTGGATCTATATAAAATGGTTTAATAGATATAGTCTCGTGGATTTTTTCATTAGAGTCAATTATGAGCATGGATAATTTTAAGGATGGAAAATTATCTTGAAGTTTAAAAAATTGTGAATCTCACTAGTCTTTTAATATGCGAACCTTATAAATATTTATTGATGTATTTGTAAAATTATTCAAACTTATAATGATATTATATATAATTTATAATTTAGGCGATATTTAAGGTAAAATAATTTTATATTGTAAAAAAAATTTGGGTGAATCATTTTTATAAAAAAATGGAATTAGCGAATATTTTTTTGGAAAAACCATGGAAGAATTAGCCCCTTTGCGAATATTAGCCCCTAAAATTTTCCATGATTATGAGGATATATGTTTCCTTCCCATGTCTACTAATGAATTGTATGATAGGATTCTGGGCCAAGGATTTGCTTAAAGGATATTGAGAATATAGTGGTTGAAATGAATGTGTGTGTGTGTGTAAATTTATTCCAAAGGATTTCTATGATGAAGAATCAAAAATCATGTATAACAAGTCTATAGGAATAGGATGGTACGAGTTGATTTTAGTTTATTTTATTTTATTTTGTTTTATTTTATTTTCTTATTTTCTTATTTTTTCCAGGGAAAGAATCAACAAGTTTCTATTAATAAATTAATGAGAGTTACACTTAGTACATGCAATGAGGCATTAAAGACACCCACTGGGTCTGTGTACTCATGCACACTATGTAGCGAGGCTACCAAAAAAATTACAAATTGCCAGCTGGGTTGGGCTTTTGACACTTGCCTTTTCTCTTTTGAACGATCTGCCAATTCCCTGAACGCAGGGAGGAGGGAACCAAGGCCAATTCATTGTTCCCTATTGTGTTTTATTTGTCAGAGTCTAAACTTTCAGACACATGCGTTGTCTTGTTTGCACCCAAGATTACATCAAAGTGTGCTTCATGTGGTGTTGGGTCCATCGACGAGTCAACCGTATGATGGGTTGCGTTAGTTCCCATTGGTTCTTGCATACCTTGTTCTTGTCTCCCTTCGTCTTCTACTAGTTTTTTTCTCCCATTTTAGGTTGGGATGTCCCCTTCATCTTCTGACTCTTGATCTAGTCCTCCCGAAGGGAATTTCCATCCCCTAGATGCTTTCCCTATTTTCTTCTTCTTTCTAGTTTTCAATTTTGCATCCGGACATGTGTTTTGTAGGTGCCCATTTTTCCTGCATATCCTGCATCTAAACACTGTGTTTTCATAGTCCAGGTGTTGCAGCCATTTTTGTTAGTTGTGGATTAGGTAGATGCTTATAGGTAACCCCTTGCTGAGGTCTACTTCCACACAAATTCGTGCCGAAGTGAAAATTCTCTCCTCCAGTCGTTGTATGTTTGTTTTGATGTATCTCCCAAGGCCGTTTCCAATGCCCTATATTACTCCTTCATTCCAAAAGTGGAGCGAAAGGTTATACATCTTGACCCATACCAGAATCTGAGTGATATCCATCGTTTTTGCATCAAAATAAGGGAACCAAGGAGTGATTAATAGTCCTGTAGAACCCCAAAACCATGGTCCTTCCCTAAGAATGATATCTTTGGCTTCCTGAGATGGGAACTTGACAATAAAATATCCTTTGGAACAAAGATCTATGTCGCAGTCCATGGTCCAGTTTGTAAATATCCAATGGAACAACTCCATTGGTTTTGGCTAATAGCAGTTGAATCTACATATTATTGCCTGCGTTTCAAAAGCGGAGTGGTGTTCATAGCTCTTAGGTGCCTTAATGTTCAGTTCTAGTATGTAGTTCAGCTGCTCCACTATGTAAGGTTTGGGAATGTTTTCAGCCTGTTTTGTTGGTGTTGCTGCTTTGTTTTTCCCTTGTAAAATATTTTTGTATGATGGACCATTTGGGGTTCCTATTTTGAACGTGTTCACTCCCCTCATTTTTCTAGGTGTTCTATTCTGTTTAGATCTAGCTGAAGTGCTTACTCCTGCAGCTCCCCATTTAAGTCTTAAATTAACGAATATGGAGGAATTCCTTTGGATCTGATAGTCTTTTAATAGGTTCTCTTCCTATAGTGGTTTCCTCAAAAATATCAGAATTTGTCGTGTAACATGGATACCTATATAATTTTTTATCTTCTACTTCAGATTTGTAACATGATCCAAATCCTATAGCTAAAAGTTTTTTGATTTTCCATCTAGGGTTTTGATAAAAATCTGGTAACTACTCCCTACAATATTTCCTTTGCCTCTTACCTCTGTAGAGGGGTTTTTTGTACTTAGCCCCTGGGAACATGCCCCTCCTTTGTATTCACGGGTTCCAGAGGCCTTGGATTCCTCACATAAAGGAGGTTCATATATAGGGATGCCCCCCTACCTCCATCCATACAGAGCGCCTTTAGGAAATATCCAAGGGGTTCAGAAACCTAAAACATGGGAGGCACTATAATGAATTTTTCCTCACACACCCCCTTCTATTTGTGCCTTGTAAGGAAATTATGAGCTTGAAACCCCTTTTTTCCCATCTAGAGATCTAAGGGTTCCAAACCTCCTACACCCAATTATAAAAACAAAAAATAAAGCAGAAATCGAAAAATGCAGGTTTTGGGAGTAGGGTTAACCATACTATGTATTCCCTTTGTTTCCAGTTAGACCCGCTCCACTTGTGAAGATCATCTGCTCGCACCTTCCCCTGAAAACCATCTGCTCTGAGGGGCCGCAGTAGTTCTAACACTTTTGATAGGAGATTTCACCTCCAATCTGCTGCAACAATCCACCGCTATCTTCCCCGATAGATTAATCCCTGCAACTACCCCAAAAGCACGGGGTCCTTCCAGCCTTGCCCTACTCCATTCATCGAGAGGCAACAATCATTCCTGCCGAGAGTATAATTTTTTGCGATGCCAGCTTATCCGCTGAGGGCTCCCGGGACCAAATCCATTTCCTACATCTAGGCCTGTGTAAGAGATGAGGATGCAGACTTGAGGAAGCGTCGTCGTCCATGCCTACCACCTTAATCTGCAAACCCTCGCGCTTCTGCACTCCATATTCTTCTTGAAGGTATGAGTTGAATTAATAAGTGTTATGGAAAATATAGGTGATGATTATTTTTATGTAAATGTCTCTATTTGTATGATGAAAAATAAAATATTATGTAGAACAAGTCTATATAAATAGGACAGTATGAGTTGAATTAATGAGTGTTATGGAAAATATAGGCGATGATGATTTTGATGTAATGTCTCTATTCCAGATGTATATGTGCAACCATATACATCTTTTCAATGGTATATTATTAGAAAGGATGTGGAGACATATGTTTGAATTTGGACCTTTCTTAGATATATATGTATTTCAGGGCTTCATTCATAAGCCATAAATATTCATTCTACAAATTGATGTATGTTTGTGTATGGGGTTCTTAAGAATTTTATGATAATGTAAGAATTTATAATGAAAGATACTTACACTTATAGTTGACATAGACTCTAAATTTATGACGAGTAGAGTTTTGAAGTTTGATGAAGTTGTTGATAAGGTTATAGGCCTTTTAAAAGCTGACTTGGAAGCTATTCCAGTTTACTGGCTTTCTCTCTCACATGTTCCTAAGGGCACTGTTGGTTGTCTTAAACAACTTCGCTACATCTTCCTATGGGTTGGTTTCTCTGCAGCATGACATTTTCCTTGGGTTGCATGGGACTTCATTTCCCTACAAATGGCTTGGGGAGGTTGGGGTATAAAAATTTTTACTCTTTTTGTTGAATCTATGTCATCTAAATTGGGATGGAGAATCATCACGACCAACCAACTCTAGTCCATGGTTCTCTACAGGAAATTCATTTACCCTTTGTCCCTTGAATACTCGATTAGATCACCTGACAAGCCCACCCACAATTGTTCTAATGTTTGGAAGATGTTTATAAACTTTTTTACCCTTATATCTGATGGAATGGCCTGGAAGGTCGGTACAGGTAATTTCCTTCATCTTGGACTAGACACATGGGTGGGTAGTGAAGACCACCACATACTACCAGATTCCATCACTATTTTCCTTAGGTGCCAAGGGTTTTATTTCCTTGGCTAGATCAGGGCCCCCGATTAGGACCCACTTCTACCATAGACTTAGATTTCTGGAGCTTAACTGCAGTTAGTTTGGGATCATCTACAGATTTTGAAGAACTACACGATCTCTTTAACAAATGCTCAGATTCGTCTTACTAAAGCCCTAGAGGAATTAATCTAGAAATAATCCTTAGATCGTATATACATTCCTTGTCAGGGCTATATTCAATTGATCGCAAATAGGGTCCCTGAACAACGTGAATCATATTGGAGAAGTATCTGGAAAATTCATTGTCCACTAAAGGAAAAAATGTTTATGTAGTGTGTACTTGTGAAAAATATCCTACTTGGTACATCCTATAGTCAAAATCTAGGATCAAATCGGGTTTTTGTATATTATGTAGTGAACGGGGTGAGAATATCCTTCATCTTTTTAAACATTGCAACTATAGAAAAGTTGTTTGGTCAATTTTTACCAATTCTCTTGCGTGTCAATAAAAATGGTAGATTTTTGATACCATCAAGGAGATGTAGCTAATTTGGTCACAAAACTCTAACGCTCAGGATAAATTATGCCCCCCCCAGTTGGATGTTGGGGTATATGGTTGGTGGAGAATGGGGCTACTTTTGAAGAAAAATATCTTCCACTAGAGATCATTGCTACAAGATCACTTGCTCTGTTGTCATCTCTTCCCAAATAGTCTATCACCCATAGGCACAGGATTATAAGAGAGCTAAATATAAATAAAATTTTACCCACGGCTTTCTTCAATGATGCATCACAAGGTGAAGCAAGAAACTATAGTGGAGGGGTGCCTCTATATCTAAATGATATCCACTAAAATAAGATTGTGATGAATCTGGGGCAAGGATCAAATAGTTTTTTCAGAACTATTTTCCCTTAAAATACATACCATTCTCATTATCAACCTTTGACTAGACTCCATCAACATTTTTTGGGATTCACTCCTTACCATACATTAGATGAATGGGACAAAACAATGCCACTGCCCCTGGTTACAAACCCTTATCAATGAGATAAAAAATTTGACATCTACTATTGGTCATATATATTCTAGGCATGGTCACAGGGAACATAATCTTATGGTGGACTTACTCTCCAAGGAGGGGCTTCGACTGGATAGGGGTGGATTCCTAATTCAAGAGTAACAGAACGAGACCTTTTTTGGATTTCATCACCAGCCATTTATGGAGGCAGATATGATAGTATATAGAGAAGCCGACCTCTACTCTATTTAATATTTTTTTTGCATACTTTATTTTTGATACATATATTGTGCCATCATAGACTGTTATATTAATTTTTTGATAAACAACAACAAATTTTGATTATGCTATGCACAAATTATCCTAGAATATATTTTATATGCCTATGAAAGAATATCAAATCAACATTGAATATGCATATGATTATGTAAGACTATATTTCCAATATTAGTTATATCGATACGATCTATACATCGAATGTATACACATATACATCTACAAAATGTGATTTTGTTATATTAATAAAATTATGCTTTTTCCGAGGAAAAAAATATCACTGTGAGAGAAGGCTTAACTTCACTAAAAGTAACATTCATATTATACAAAATGTTTCCAACCACAATATTCCAAAGCCTACACCCTTTCAAACCAATTCAATTATTGATTAATATATGTTTTGTAGCCTTGTTACCCAAATTGAACCACTTCTTATTTTGTGCATAAGAATATGCCTCATCAACAAAACCATGAAGATATGGAAGTGAAATTATTTAATTTCGATACCTCCATAGGGTTCTCACATAATATATGATGTGGGAAAGATATTAATCAATTAACATGCAATATCAATTTCTTCTTCCAAGAACTTCTTCTCAAACTTGACTCTACTAGCATATTTATATCCCTCAACATAAAAAATTTATTCATCCATTCTAAAACTACATTTTTTTTATGGGTGTATGGATATTTCTTTTATATTCCAGTACCATTCTCCAAAATTAAAAATTACCACCATTATTAATTGTTAAAATAATATTATTCCTATTAATTTTATTTTCCATGAGAGCTTTGAACTCATAAAACTAACTAAAACCTTAGATGTAGTTATATTAAAATATACCCGTATACTTCTAATATAATCAACCATGAATGGAACATAGTACTAATACATTTAAGAATAAAAGGAAATTTAATTAGATCTAGTACATTAGAATGAATTAAGTCCAACCTCCACAAGATTTGTTAGAACTAGAATAAAATTGGACATAGTATTATTTTCCATATACCATTCTCACAAAAGATAAAATTGAAAGCATAATCATTCAAACCTTTCACAATATTTTTTACTTTCGAGGCTTATATGCCCATGTTACCAAATGGCCTAATATTTAGTGCAATATTGTTGGATTCCTTGTAGGAAATATGATTTTCAAATAAAAATGTCGTGTAGGTATCTAAAATTAATTGACCATTAGAATTTGATATTGATTTGGATTGTGAAGGTGAATATCATGTGGACCTATCCACTATAGAAATTAAATATTTTTTACACTAAATATTGCACAAATGAAGGTAGAAACAATTCCCAAAAAAGCACCTTATTAAACACCATGCATTCTTCGATCAATTTACACACTTCATGAAAGAATACAACCAAGAGACTTGCACCATTAACTATGTCTAGTTTTAATAGGTCATTTTGTCGCATCCAAATAAATGGCCCTGAAGCCGAACCTATCATCATCCATTTACACTTTACAATCAACCCCTACAAATCCAAAATCATCGCTTTTCCATAAGTTACAAGAATCATGGATTACATTGGATAAAACCCTAATTTTTTGGTTCATTTCACTTACGTTTGGGAAAAATTACGTTGATTCAGGTTGCACATGGAAACTATGCTGGCTAGAGCAAGTTTGTTTCCCAAAAAGTTTCATGAACACCTAGAAATGAGGAAAAATTAAAATAAATTTCAAATTTTCTCTCCCTATAAGCTTCAAAAGTGGTTTTAACTATTTACTGTTGGATCAGATCTTGAACTCCTACAATTGAGGTCTTATCTCTTATCTCCAATAACTTACCTCCCTCTATTGTGGATCTTAGCCATAGAATGGTAAATCCCAAAACACCTCATTTACCCTATAAATTCACTGTATCCCATAGGGTTTGGGTTGGATTTTCAAGACTCTGAATTATGCCCTTATGTTGCTCATTTGTGTCTAGAGGTCCATAATCCATCCATGTACTTTAGGTGTAATTGAAGGCATATTATTGTGTAAAAGGAATGACAATATATCTAGGAGATATCTACAAGCTCAAGGTCTACAAGGGTTCTAATATTTTATTACTTTTATTATTACAAAAATGCATTGTTTCTCCTATACTTATGTCTTATTTATGCATATGTAGAACATAAATACTCGACTTATTTTTTAGAGTTATTTGTATGTTTTGGTTCTCTTTCTTGTTTTGGATAATTTGCAGGTTACACTTATAGAAATTGGATTTGGCGTTGGAGAAAGGAAGTTAAGAGGAGGAGGAATCTTACATCAGATTCCAAGTAGGTATTCCTTCCATATTTCAAACATCTCTAAGGAAATAACTCCAATTTTGTCTTGTTTGTTTCTAGATTAAGCCACTAGGTTTAGGGAGATTGCTTCTATTCGCAAAAAGAATTTATCCCTAAAATAATTTAGTGACCACATTAGGGAATTGGATTTTTTTTAGTTATTTCTTTGTCTATCCTTTTAAGACTTCTGAAATTGACTCTATTTTTATTTTTCATACTGTCATTGGACCTAGGAAATCCTGATGATTTTTATGTTTGAGTGAAATTAGCCCCATCATAATTTTTGTTATGAGATAGAGTGTCCTGGCGCACATTTCATGTTCTCTATGTGAAATGGCTCACACTCATTTCCATATACTACCTGCAATGATCCTGTAAGTGCAGAAATTTGTAATTACCCTGCCTTCATTTGAATTTTGTTGTTTACAGTGTCTTCTTGGGTCTTTCTTCTATCCAAAGTGTCTTTAAATTCAACAACTTGTGTGAAATTGAGTGTGATTTCCTTTTTTATGAGAGTGTGCTTCTTTTTGTTTCTTCTTGTCAATTAGGGTTTTAATCATTTAACTTGGTTATTGATTTGTCAAAGTAATTTTCATTACAATAGTAATATGATTGAATTTCTTTTTATTCAATAATCTTGTCATTTTTTCATTTTATGTGTTTTGAAAACTGAAAAGGGAAAAGAAAAGAATTTTTCTAGTTTTTCATGCATTAGGGATTTGAATCTTTGAATTGGAATAGTGAATTTGGAGATCTCGTTCGGAAGTTTTTTTTTTGCATCATTGTTTTAAACTCTTTCCCTTCCTTAGTTAGATCTTCATTGAATGAAAAGTGTTCATTTTCTCATGTTAATTGCATTTTAGGAGTTAGGGTGAATTTGTTTTGATCATTGAAATTGAAACCTTAATCAAGATTAACATTAAAATTTACCAATTAACCTAAGGATAATTTGAAACATTAAAGTTACATTTAGTGGTCTAGGCTAGAAGAGGTGTTTCAGTGTCTCTAAACATAGGAGTTGTCATTACTTATCAACATTACATCCCGTGGATGGTGGCTTTTCCATGTACATCGGAGTATATCAAAACATTATTCCATGTACCTTCGGGTATATGGGATGGTGCTGCACATACAATGAGTATATTGGAATGCCCCTATCATACGATTACACCTTAGACATTGCTAATATAGACTACACTTCCATGTTCCTCTAGGTATATTTTGGAAGTCCCCACTAGGTTGCAAAGTTGACATAGGTAATCGATTTGGTCATCTTGTTAACTATGATACAATGAACACAACATTTAAGGAGATTTCCTGCAGTTACTTAACTGTATATTGCAGTTCATATTGGCTTGGTAATCCTTTAATATGCCTAGATACCCACTTTTATTTATTTGTGTTTTTACTTTTCAAAATTAGTTAATTAATAGTGGAAGAACACCCTTGTCATTGACGTAGAATGAAAATATTTCCTCCACTACCTCCTGAGGCAACACCTAGATGTCGTAAACATAAGAAAATGAAAACTACCAAACCTAGAACATTAGAAGCTACCCCATCTGGAATTCCATCCAAAATTAATCAACAAAAATTGTCACTTCCTATTAGTATCGAACATGAAATTATATCTTTAGAAACGAGTGAGTTTGAAATAATTGAAACTTCTCAACCATAAGTTGTTGAGACATTAGAACCTGAAGTTATAAAACTTGAAATTGAAGACTCAGAAATATTACAACCTAAGGTAATTCAACCTAAGGAACCACAAGTTACCAAAATAATCACTTCATAAAATTATCCTCACACTTCTTTGTATTTGTCTCATCCAAAACCTTTGTCTTTAGGTATTGGATAATAGCAACTTCCACTTGGTTTATTAAGTATAGAGGAAATTACTGAGGAAGATCTTTCTCAACCCCAAACTCTTCATAGTAGCAACTCCTCTCTATCAATATTTTCCTTTTGTTACCCCTAATAGTCGACCAAAAGCTTCTTTGCATCCAACTCCTCGATTTAATTCACTCTTGAACTCCCCTCAGAAAATTCATCTACACACTCCTTTAAGAGATATAATCGTGACATAATTAGCAACATTCACCCAAACGTTATCTGCCATTATGAGTGAATCGACTAAAGTTGTAGCGACCTCTATGTTCCATTCGATGTCGGGAACCTTTTCAGGTGTGTTGACTAGTCCTTTGACTTCTTATTTACCTTCATCATCTGGAATACCATTTGGTTTATTTTTATTAAACACTCCACAACCTGTTCCACCTATTTCACCCTGAAATCCTTTCGATCAACAACATGGTGTGTTTCTCATTGGATTAGGACACCCACAACAACCCAATCCATCTTATACTAGATACCCTTCCGCTGGGGAAAGTGGCCTCCTTTCAATTTGTATCCTCCAACTAGGGGGGAATATGTTGTTGGAATGTTCTTGCTCACTGAGCATAATTTACAAGTTGGTATTTATCTTGCCACAATTCCTCTTCCTATAGGTGCTCCATTTCCAGGAATGGATGCCACTCCTTGGAATATTACCCTTATTGTGTTTGGTCAACCTAGTTAGGTCTTAACTCAAGTTTTGAATTGTAAACCTGTCCAGAATATGCCTGTAGTTCCTAATTTTCAACATGTCTAGTCTATACCTCAACTTCATATTAGTCAACCTATCC
>CM076583.1:933533146-933601862 GCA_034641835.2 Pinus albicaulis
AAGGAACAATTTTTCATTTCTAAACACTGTTGGCTCTTGAAGACTCCTTGTAGGCCTCATGCCTCTGTCCAAAATCCTCATTACTGTTCCTCTTAATTCTGCTGATTTCATGTAAGAAACTGCCGAAGAAACCATCATCTTTTCCATTTCTCCCACTCATAGCTAACATTCATTTTCTCCCCCTTTTTCTCCATATTATTCCTCTACTTTTCATAAATTTTTCCCCTTCCATTCATGAAAAATCCTCCTGACATGGTTTAAAACTATTTTTAAGCTAAGCCGAAACCCCCAAATCCTTTTAAAACCTTGAAAATTTTCATAAAAAACAAGTTTTTGGACCTAAGCACCTGGGGCTAAGTCCTAAACCACTTCCCCCACATGCCCTTCCCCCAGGACCAAGCGCTTAAGTCCCAAGCGCTAATCGAAATCGGAAGTCGGGCAGGTGCACAAATCCTTTGTAATATTGAAAATCCCCGATGCAATCGTATTATCACGTTAAGTCTTGCGATGGGTTCCGCACCGTTGATCTTCCGTGGTGATCTGACGGTAGAGCGCCAATCGTAGCACCCTGCCCGACCGCAATCGCAACTTGTTATGTGCACCCTCCAATCGGTCCATCGCAAATGATTGCGATGCGATTGATCACAAGTCCTTCCCTCCGATCTCCGATTGCGATCCTCCGACCTTATCCTGACCGTTGATCTGTCCCACCGATCCAACGGCCCTGCGCTAATCGCTCTATCACAATCGCAAAAACTCAATCGCATGCTCCTACCTGCCACCTCCGATTGCGATCCCTCTGATTCATTCCCCGCCGTTGATCTGGTCCTCAGATCAACGACCAACGCTCAATCGCAAGTTTCTAATCGCAAGTTTTAAATCGCATCCCCTTTTCAGCGCTCCCCGATTGCGATGGCTCCGATTTAATCCTGTCTGTCCATTTCCCGCCGATCCAACGGTCCTTATTCCCTCCGATCACAAGTCTTACGGCCGTTTCAAAACCCGCCGATTCGTTTCCCACCGTTGATCTGATCCTCAAATCAACGGTCATCGCTTAATCGCGCAAATCTCCCTGATCGCGCAATCACATCGGCATTTTCCAATTGCGCCCTTTGTTTTCCCCCTCCGATTGCAATTCTCCGATTAGATCTAGACCATCCACGTGTCCAGATCGGACGGTCCAAAACCACCTCGCCTTATTTCTTCTCCCCGCTCTCCTTTGCCTGTTCTGCACCGATCTCCATCGTTAGATATTTTTATCTGACGGCTATGCTCCTCCCCCGCCATCTGAAGCAGTTTAAAACCTAAAAACGCAGGATTTCTTTATTTATTTTATGTTTTTTGTAGGTTTTAAAGGGTCTCCGTTGTTTATTGAAGAAAAGCCGGGAGTTGGGAATGACGATTCCCATGCCTTCGGCCTATGGAAAGAACCATTTTTAGAGTTCCCTTTTGGCATTTGATCGACGTTCCATGGGCGTCGATACCATGAAAGGCCCGGTGCGGCTCTGGACATTGACAAGACACTGCGTTTTAATGTGATTTTAAAAGAGTATAAGTTTTAAAGAACAGAGCGCAGAAGGACAGAAGATTGAAGACAGATTTGGGGGATTATGGCTAAGAATGCTTATAAAAACCTAATTCCCCGAATTAAGACACTATTTAAGA
Source organism: Pinus albicaulis (assembly GCA_034641835.2). NCBI lineage: Eukaryota > Viridiplantae > Streptophyta > Pinopsida > Pinales > Pinaceae > Pinus > Pinus albicaulis. The sequence continues at coordinate 933,534,812 of CM076583.1, forward strand.
AAATCATAAGTGTTTCGCTGACAGAAAGGTTTCCACCGCTTCAACTGAGGAAAATTGATTCCTCAGCTACTACAAAGAGCCACTTGTCGCCTCAAACCATTCAGAACAGAGGCCGGAGTTATTGCTCGAAGAAATATCTGCCTCTAGCATTGCCAAGAAGTTATTTCTGCAAGGAAAACAATGCATAAATATCTGTAGAGTTACTCCAAAACATATACAGAGCCTCAAAGTCAAAAAAATCTTCCACCGAGCTTTGATATTTATTGTGAAACAGTTAATGTAGCGATCCACCTGTAAATTTCTCCCTCGAGCCTCTCAAAGGGCCGAGAAGTCTTCACTCTGAATTAATTGTCCTTGAGATATTTTGTTAAAATCTCACCTCCTCATCTTCCTATAAATACTTCTGTAGAAGATGAGGAATGGTTGGTTATTGTTTGATCACAAGTTGTAATACCGAAACTCTTTGAAGTAAATACATATTCTGTTAAAGTTGAAGAACAAATTTAAGTCTTGGAGATCTTGATGATGTTGTTGCATGCTTGTTCTTGAGAAGGCTCTATCATTGGATCGATGAGCTTGGCTGTTGGTGAAGTATTCCGAACTGTTTCATGTTTTCCCCCTTGTCTTCATTATGTTCCACAATTTCTTACTACAGTAGGATAGAAAGTATTAGGCTAAGAAACGACTCCTGGAAGCACCTTAGACCTGTTCATCCTTCGTTGTTTTATGTTTTCTTCCTTTCAAGCATTTTAGAGTCTTCAATCTCTCTCTTTAGTCCTCATGCTTGTTTATTTCTATAATAGTTCAAATAGTTGGTTTCAACATGATTTATGGTTTTCCTTGCTTGTCTGCTATCACTTGAAAGTTGTTATTGAAGTCTCCCTTTGAAGTACCATTGTTTTAAGTTAGTCAAGGAGGTCTGTTTTGATCATGCCCTTTTTTCTTGCTTGAAAAATTGTTTTGAAGGTCTTTATAGTTGTGACCATAGATGTTTTTAGGTGTTCCCTCTTCTATGACTGCAATTATCAGTGAATCTGTTGTGTTTTCTAAGTCATTTGAAATAAAATATTTGAGGAAATAGGATGTGCTCCCGAACCTTAGATTTCATTTTAAAAGTTGTTTTGAACTCATTATTTTCTTAAAGTGCAGTTTGTAGAATTCATGATTAGCCCTATCTATCAAATACCTCTTTATTGTTCAAGTTATTCTTTCAAATTCCCTTTTTCAAGAATTCAAACTCTCTTTCCAAATCATTGATGTCCATCTCATTCACAAAACCAAAGGATCATGTGGCCAAGTTAGATTTTCCCTTTGATATCCCATATCCATTGATGAGTTTGTCATAACCTTATTTTGACTCCATCGCCCAATGAACCAAATATTTCCTCTTTCTGTCTATCTTTCCTAGACCTTCCATGTTCTGCTGTATCAACTCAATCTAACCAAATAAACAAAAACCTGCACTTAATAACTAGTCTAAAATCATACTCAAAGCACACAAGATAAACCTTTGCGATCAAACATTTGAGAGATCCCTCTCTGAGAACAGGAGGACTAGATCTTGGAACTCTAAAGATTGGTTATGATGTTGCCTTGTCTTTTGATTTGCCAAACTGTCAAAACACGGGGGACCAACATAATGGCGATCAAGGTGGGACCTGCTAAGAATTAGAGGTTTCAAAACCTTTCTTTAAACTGTTAGGTCCAGTTTAACATAAGTAACTTTCTTCAGGCACTGCCTCACAAATGGTAATCATGATAGGACTAAATTGAATCAGTGACAAACTAAGAAACCCTTAGGATTCTTGAAAATCCTTACCAAACCTTGAAGGAACTAGTTACCAAGCCATAAGAGAAACTATGTTTGTTTGAACACCTTAGCTAAGTGAAAAATCAGACTTATAACATTCTCTTAACCACTAAAACCGAATAACTCAGAATAACCCAAAAAACATCTCAATTTTGGCTTCATAATAAACATTGGTAGTGGACCATAAAACCTTTTACCTACTTAGGAGCTAAAAACTTCCCCTTAGCGACTCCACAATCCTTAGCAGACCTTAAAACTCCACTGGGAAGAACCCTTATCATTATAATATCATTAAAACTCAGTCAGAGGACTATAGGATTAAGATTTGTGTAAACAGATTAGTTAACCCCTCAAAAAATTGTCATACTTGGTTAAACTTTTCTTATTAGTTGGGTCTCAAAACATAGCATAGTGGCTTCTAAAAATATTCACACTAGAGCCCATCCAGACCCTAATCCACTCAAGATAGTTGATAACCCAGAAAGTATCCTTTGGAAGTCTCCTAGGATTAAATTATTAACTGTTTTCAGATCACCCTTGAGAGCTAATTCAGTCCCTGAAAATCTTTCAGCTCTACAACAATCACAAGTTGACCTAGTAAACCCGTTTAGAAACTGGTGTCATTTGAGGATATGAATTCAAAATTAAGACCGAATATTCGCTTTTCATCCCCAAAGACAAGTAAACATCCTTGCAGAGAAACAACACCTCGATTTACATTTCCTTCACAATTTAGGTGTCTCTCATCCAAGATCATCTCAACAGTCTACTCCTGGTCCATCCACTTATACTCACCCTACATCCACTGTTCAAACCACTACACCTCAGCCCACTTTCCCTTCTGTAAATCTACCTCCACCTCCTGCCATGGATGCATGGTATGCTCCCCCAGTTCTTCCCGCACCATTAGTCAATCTCCCACAGGACTACCAGTCCAAAATTCCATTGTATGATGCTAACAATGCTACAACTGCATCACAGCATGTGGATAAGATGAATGACTATTTTGACCGAAATGAAATTTATGATGATTCTGTTAAACTTAGATTATTTTCTCAGATCTTAGGGGGAGAAGTGAGAAAATGGTTTAAAGGTTTGGCCCCCCGTACTATTAATTATCTTTAGGCCTTTCATCAAACTTTCCTGAACAAATGGGAAGTGAAGAAGAATCCTCTCCAAGTTCTTGCTGGTTACAACAACCTTCGTAGGAATCCAGGGGAAAGTGTACAAGCCTATTGTACTAGATTTAACAGTGTATATAATGCACTTTCCCCATAACTAAAACCTCCACAAGGCTCAGCCTTAAACAAGTTTCCTAAAGGATTTGACTCTGACATGACTTATTCACTAAGAGAAAGAGACTTTGCAACTCTCGAAGATATGCAAAGGTGTGCTCTTTCTGTGGAAGTCAACTTAATAGAAAAGAGAGCAAGAATGAAAACTGAGAAGAAAGTATCTTTTAAATAGGAATCCCCTCCTTCTACTTCAAGCTCAAAAATGGAGAGAATGTTGGAAGAAATGATGAAAGAGATGAGCATAATTAAGAAAGCACAAGAAAATCAAAACCAGACTGCACTTCAAAAAAATCAAAACAGAAATAGAAATCAGAATTATAGAAGAGATAGCAATCAAGATAAGCAAAAAGAAAGTAACCAACAAATTAGACCTCCCTTTCAACAGAACTATGTAGATCAATATGAGGAAGACATGGAGTTGGAAAGATTGGAAGAATCACATGTAAACTTGGTTGGATCAGACAGTGGGGATGATTTTTTCCTCACTGAGGAGGAGCAAGGTTTCTTCTCAGATGATCAAAATAAAAACACCTATGAAGATTCTGATGACTATAGATTAGGTTTTGAAAATGTAATCATGGAGGTACACAAACAGTATGATCTTAGGAGCAAGGGGAGTATAGAGAATTCAAAAGATAAGAGTACTAGCACTGCTGTCAAGAAGAACATGGAAAACCAATCCAAAAAGACAGCAGAAAAGTCCAAAATTTCGGCCAAAAAACCAGATTTAAACAAAGACAAGGGAATCCAGCCAAATGTTGAACAGAGTACCCCTAGCACTTCAGCTAGTGGTCAGTGGTCATAATAAAACTATTCCTATCACTAGTTCAAACAAGGTTCAGCAAATCAAAGCTGCTGAAAAGAATTCAATTGAAAAAACAGATATAAATATTAACAAGTCAATTATCCCTTTCAGCCTTGAGGAAGAGATTGCTAAGATAAATATTACCATCCCCCTAGCTGAACTAGTAACCCAAGAAGTGTAAAAAAACCAAGTTTTGAAAGCTTTAAACTTAGGAAGTGATACTGACACCTTAAACTTGACAGATGACAAACTTGAGCTATTTTTTGGCCCAGAAGTTGAAGGAAAATATCAAGAAGGATCAATTCCTCCCTTCTATGTTACTTTGAACATACACGATAAAATCTTACACAATGCCATGTTAGATTCTGGAGCTTCACACAATCTAATTCCCAAGGTAGTAATGGAAAGCTTAGGCTTAGAAATTACTAAACCATACAAAGAATTGTATTCTTTTGACTCAAGAAGAGTCAAATGTTTGGGTTTAATAAAAGATTTATGTATCAACCTAGCCCAGATCCCTGCCAAGAATCTAGTAATGGATATAGTTGTAGATGACATTCCCCCTAAGTATGGCATGCTCTTATCAAGATCATGGGGAGCCAAACTTCAGGGAAGCCTTCAAATGGACATGTCTTATGCCACCATCCCTGTTTTAAACCAAAACAGAAGACTGTACATAGAATCCCACATGAAGTACATGGTGAGTAACATGGACAAACCCAACAACACTCCAATCTATTCTATTCAATCAAGTTTATATTCCTTTATCTTGTGTAACAAAGATGAAATTACTCAACAAGATAAAGAAAACATGGACCCAATCAGTTCACCGGAACAATCCAATCTTTCCTCGAATCAACTTCAAAACATTGACAATCAACAGCAACAAGAAAATGAAAATAAGTCAAATATACTTTGGACAATAAATTTCGATGGATCCTATAATAAAACCAGTGCAGGGGCAGGTTTCTGGATTCAAAACACAAATCAGAGTTTTTCATACAAGTTAGACTTCCCATGCACTAACAATATTGCTGAGTATGAAGCACTTCTCCTAGGCTTACAACTGCTTAAAGAATTGGAAGCCCAAAAGATATCTATTTTAGGGGATTCTAAACTTATCATTAAGCAAATCAAAGGAGAATACTCAGCCAAGAATCCAAGGCTTAGGGAATATCGAAATGCTGCCCTTGACTTATTAAAAACTTTCAAAAAATATGAACTCATTTTCATCCCTAGAGCATTGAATCATCTAGCAAATGAACTCGCCTTCACTGCCAGCAATTGCCAAGTACCTGAGATAAATGAAAAACTCAGTGTAAAGATAAAACATCGACCTGCTGTGCTTGATAACGAAGATCACTGGCAGGTGTTTGAATCTGACAGACACATAGATGATTTCTTGAAATCAGAAAATGATTTCAGCATATCGACACCAGAAACTAGCCATAAAGAAAACTGTTTGTATATTGAAAAAATCCCAGAGGCTGAAATAATATATCCTGCTAATATAAATCATTGTGAGAGTCCTTTTGAAGCAGAGATAATGAAAAATGAAGAGCAAGAAGACTTGGAAGTCTTACAATGCAAAAATGATAAAATCCCAAGAGGTCTCACACCTTTAGAACACCTGTTTGATCTCAACGATGTAGCCAAAGAACCAAGAATGGAGCCTGTGGAAACAGATGTAGAAGAACATAACATAGGCAGCCTAGCAGAACCCAAGATGATTAAACTATCCAGCACTCTCCCAGCTCACATACAATTGCATTATATAGAGCTTTTCAAAGAGTTTAAAGATGTTTTTGCTTGGGGATACAAAGACCTAAAATCATATGATGCCAGCATCATTCAGCACAAGATTCCCTTGAAGGAAAATCAAAAGCCCTTCAAACAAAAAATAAGGAGAATAAACCCACTTTTATTACCTTTAGTTAGAGCTGAAATTTAAAATATGCATGATGATGGCATTATAGTACCTGTTAGATTTTCAGAATGGGTATCAAACTTAGTTTCTATTAGGAAAAAGACAGGGGAGATCAGGCTCTGTATTGACTTCAGAAATTTAAATAGAGCCTCCTTAAAAGACAACAATCCCTTACCCAAAATGGACCATATACTTCAGAAGGTAGTTGGGTCAAAAAGGTTTCCCTCTTAGATGGGTTCTCAGGTTACAACCAGGTGTTAGTGCTCCCAAGTGATCAAATCAAAACTGCTTTTACCACGCCTTGGGGCACCTTTATGTATGTCAAAATGCCTTTCGGATTAATGAATGTAGGGGCCAGCTTCCAAAGGGCCATGGACATAGCCTTTTCTGAAGATATTGGCTATTTCATAATTATTTACCTTGATGACATAACTATCTTTTCAAAAACTGATGAAGAACATTTGATTCACCTGAGAAAAGTTTTTGAGAAATGTAGGAAATTCGGCTTGTCATTAAATCCCAAGAAGACTATTCCAAAGAAGGAAACCTTGGTGACATAACTTCTCAAGAATCAAAGGACTCAAGGATAAATGGCATATTGCAAATCAACCATCCAAGAAGCCTCAAAGAATTACAATCTTTCATTGGAAAGATTAATTTTTTGAGAAGGTTTATCCCCAACCTTGCTGAGCTATTAAAAAACATTACAAAATGCTTAAGAAATATGTAGGTGTAAAATGGACTTTACCAGCTAAATAATCATTCCAATTGGTTAAACAAGCTCTTACTCAAACACCAGTCTTGATTAGTCGAGATTTCACTAAAGATTTTTATATATTTTCTTTCACATCTGAGCATACAATAGCTGCAATTTTACTTCAAAAGAATGACGTAAAAAGAAAAGCCAACATCTTTCTTAGTAGGGCTTCAGGATATGCCTCAACATACTATCATCTGGGTGAAGCTCTTAGCATTAGTGAAAAGCATTGGGGTTACTCTGAAAACTATATTTTACACTCTCACATAATTGCTTTTGTTCCACATACTGTTGTCAAGGATATTCTAAGTCAAGACCCTGATGGTAAAAGGGAAAAATGGATTGCAACTATTCTTGAGTATGACTTAGAAATCAGGCCCACCAAACTAGTTAAACGGCAGGGATTAGCAAAACTTATGGCTAAGTCTAACTTCCAAGAACTAGACATGAATATGGTAGATGTATTGGAAGAAATAGAAGAATCTGTTTATCCTTTTATTGAAGAAACATTTCTAAATTCTCCTTGGCATGCTGACATTATTTATGTGCTTTTATATTTAAATTCCCCTCCTTCTTTGTCTAAAACTAAAGCTAGATTTTTGAAACAAAAAGCTTTGAGTTTTTGCATCTTATATGGGGTATTGTATTGGAAAAATGTTGTTGGAATTTTGCTTAAATGTTTACTTGAAGATGATGCAGGAAAAATCATGCATGAGTTGCATGATGGTGAATGTGGAGGACACCTCTGCTGGAAGGCCACAGCAAATAAAATTCTCAGATCAGGTTACTAATGGCCTACCCTTTTTTCAGACACTCAGAAACTGGTCATGTCTTGCCATAAGTGTCAAATCTTTGATGGCAAGAGAAAGCTCCTTCCCTTACCCCTACATCCTATCAGAGTTGAGGCACCTTTTCAACAATGGGGGCTGGACTTCATTGGAGAAATTCACCCATCTTCTCAAACAATGTTGTGATCCTCACACCACCTACTTTCTTCACCAAATGGATAGAAGCTATATGACTTGCCTGTGGAATTGCTAATGACTCGTCATTATCATGTTTCTGAAACCCACATTTAATTCCGTACTTGGTTGTCCCGCAAAACCAACAGCAACGTCGTCGCTTTCAAATCTAAGAATATAGTTTATTTCTGTCACAAATACCATATAACCTTGGGCCATTCCACTCCCTACTATCCCCAAGGAAATGGATTATCTGAATCCTCCAACAAGAGTCTCATCAATATCATTAAAAAGCTGTTGGAACAGAATCAGAAATCATGGCACAGTAAGTTGGTTCATGCCTTATGGGCTGATAGATTAACTACAAAGAAATCAATAAATATTTCCCCCTATCAGTTAGTTTATGGCATGGATGCAGTTTTTCCTACCTCATTAGGAGTTCCAGTCATGAAACTCCTTCAAGAAGTGCAGATTAAAGAAAATGATATGCAGAGGAGGATCAACCAAACAATCCATTTACAGCAGACTAGAGAAGAAGTTTATGAAAGAACACAGTTAGTCCAAGAAAATATGAAGAAACTATTTGATAAGAGGACAAAGGCAACAATTTCCAGGTTGGAAGTGTTGTTCTTAAGTGGGATTCAAGAAGAGAAGAGAAGGGGAAACATGGCAAGTTTGAGAACTTGTGGAAAGGGCCCTATATTGTTCATACTGAAAGGGGTCATAATACATTTTTCTTGAAAGAATTGAATGGAGAAGACCTATATGGAGGTCCTGTCAATGGAAGGATGCTCAAGCATTACTTCTGCCAAGAATCTTAAGTTTCAAAGCATTTTTGTTTTACCATTGTAAATATCATAGTCTAACCATTCCATTCAAAAGTTATGAAAAATAAAAAATACAAAAACAAAGAAAAGAAAGAAAAGAGGGCAGATTGTGAAAACAAGAAAGGCAAAGCCCCATGCCAAAAAAGAGAAATGAATCTGAAAGTGTGCAATATTAAATGCCACTCCTACAAAACACACTTCTAGTTAGTCAAACAGTTTAATCTTGACTAATTAGTTTTAAATTTTCCATTGTTAGCAGTGAATTTGGTTTGCCAAAACTATTTAATCTTCGAAGATATCAAGATAGATTAGGACAGAAATTAAAGGTTCAAAAACAAACCAAAAAATCTGAACCGTATATGCTTATAGCTCAAACAAAAGCAAACACAAATGTGAAAGGAGAAGGCAAGACTTTGAAAACTTTTATCTTAGTTTCTTCAATTTTTTTTGATTTAAAATTTTCTGCAAATAATAATCTATGTGCATCTTGTCTTTATGCCATAGATCATAGCAAGTCAAACAACTCAATCTTGGCCTGACTATTTTTAAATTTCTGTTGTAGAATTTAGAGAATGAAGGTTTGTTGGACAGTTTAATCCCAACAAACAGTAGAATAAGTAGAGAAACATCTGAGCTCAACTGTTTAATCTGAGTTCAGGGAGAAATAAGAAGCAGAAATAGATTAGATTTCCTGTTTTTAAAAGAATAAAATGTTGTAAAAGAGTTTGCCAATCCAAGTGCACTCTAAAGAAGAAAAACTGTTAGATCTGTAGGATTGGGTAGGTAGAAATATTATTGATGAAAGATCCATTGTTTTTATGACTGCTAACCTGATTTCAGAACAAAGAAGATCATCCAATCGCAGAAGAGGAATGCACGGATGAGGAAACTAATCATTCCCCCAAAAGATGCAAACGAGTTCTTGATGCCTTCAAGAAGGCACCATCCCCAAGTGGAGCCACCATAGCCACCTATAATATTTTGTTATACCAAAAGGTGGCTAAATCTGTTTTGAGCCTTCAAGGAACAATTTTTCATTTCTAAACACTGTTGGCTCTTGAAGACTCCTTGTAGGCCTCATGCCTCTGTCCAAAGTCCTCATTACTGTTCCTCTTAATTCTGCTGATTTCATGAAAGAAACTGCCGAAGAAACCATCATATTTTCCCTTTCTCCCACTCATAGCTAACTTTCATTTTCTCCCCCTTTTTCTCCATATTATTCCTCTACTTTTCATAAAGTTTTCCCCTTCCATTCATGAAAAATCCTCCTGACTCTACTTTTCATAAGTTTCCCCTTCCATTCATGAAAAATCCTCCTGACATGGTTTAAAACTATTTTTAAGCTAAGCCGAAACCCCCCAAATCCATTTAAAACCTTGAAAATTTTCATAAAAAACAAGTTTTTGGACCTAAGCCCCTTGGGCTAAGTCATAAACCACTTCCCCCACATGCCCTTCCCCCAGGACCAAGCGCTAATCGCAATCAGAAGTCGGGCGGGTGCACAAATCCTTTGTAATATTGAAAATCCCCGATGCGATCGTCTTATCACGTTAAGTCTTGCGATGGGTTCCGCACCGTTGATCTTTCGCGGCGATCTGACGGTAGAGCGCCAATCGCAGCACCCCACCCAATCGCAATCACAAATTGTTATGTGCACCCTCCGATCGGTCCATCGCAAATGATTGCGATGCGATTCATCGCAATTCCTTCCCTCCGATCTCCAATTGCGATCCTCCGACCTTATCCTGACCGTTGATCTGTCCCGCCGATCCAACAGCCCTGCGCTAATCGCTCCATCACAATCGCAAAAACTCAATCGCATGCTCCTACCTGCCACCTCTGATTGTGATCCCTCCGATTCATTCCATGTCGTTGATCTGGTCCTTAGATCAACGGCCAGCGCTCAATCGCAAGTTTTAAATCGCATCCCCTTTTCAGTGCTCCCCGATTGCGATGGCTCCGATTTAATCTTGTCCGTCCATTTCCCGCCGATCCAATGGTACTTATTCCCTCCGATCACAAGTCTTACCACCGTTTCAAAACCCGTCGATTCGTTTCCCACCATTGATCTGATCCTCAAATCAACGGTCATCGCTTAATCGCGCAAATCTCCCCGATCGCGCAATCGCATTGGCATTTTCCAATCGCGCCCTTTGTTTTCCCCCACCGATTGTGATTCTCCGATTAGATCTGGACTGTCCACGTGTCCAGATCGGACGATCCAAAACCACCCCGCCTTATTTCTTCTCCCCGCTCTCCTTTGCCTGTTCTGCGCCGATCTCCACCGTTAGATATTTTTATCCGACGGCTACGCTCCTCCCCCGCCATATGAAGCAGTTTAAAACCTAAAAACGCAGGATTTATTTATTTATTTTATGTTTTATGCAGGTTTCAAAGGGTCTCCGTCGTTTATTGAAGAAAAGCCGAGAGTTGGGAATGACGATTCCCATGCCTTCAGCCTATGGAAGGAACCATTTGCAGAGTTCCCTTTTGGCATTTGGTCGACGTTCCATGGGCGTCAATACCATGAAAGGCCCGGTGCGGCTTTGCACATTGACAAGACACTACATTTTAACGCGATTTTAAAAGAGTATAAGTTTTAAAGAACAGAGCGCGGAATGACAGAAGATTGAAGACAGATTTGGGGGATTATGGCTGAGAATGCTTATAAAAACCTAATTCCCTGAATTAAGACACTATTTAAGAAAATCATAAGTGTTTCACTGACAGAAAGGTTTCCACCACTTCAACTGAGGCGAATTGATTCCTCAGCTACTACAAAGAGCCAACTGTCGCCTCAAACCATTCAGAACAGAGGCCGAAGTTATTGCTCGAAGAAATATCTGCCTCCAGCATTGCCAAGAAGTTATTTCTGCAAGGAAACCAATGCATAAATATCTGCAGAGTTACTCCAAAACATACACAGAGCCTTAAATTCAAACAAAGCTTCCACCGAGCTTTGATATTTATTGTGAAACAGTTAATGTAGTGATCCACCTGTAAATTTCTCCCTCGAGCCTCTCAAAGCGCCGAGAAGTCTTCTCTCTGCATTAATTGTCCTTGAGATATTTTGTTAAAATCTCACCTCCTCATCTTCCTATAAGTACTTTTGCATAAGATGAGAAGTTGTTGGTTGTTGTTGATCACAAGCTGTAATACTGAAACTCTTTGAAATAAATACATAGTCCGTTGAAGTTGAAGAACAATTTGAAGTCTCGGATGTCTTGATGATGCTGTTGCATGCCCATTCCTGAGAAGGCTCTACCATTGGATTCATGAGCTTGGTTTTTGGTGAAGTATTCTAATTGTTAAATGTTTTCTCCTGTTTTCATTATGTTCCATAATTTCTTACTACAGTAGGCTGAAAGTTTTAGGCTAAGAAATGACTCCTGGAAGCACCTTAGACCTGTTCACCCTTCACTGTTTTATGTTTTCTTCTGCTGAAGTATTTTAGAGACTTTAAACCTTCTCTTTAGTCTTCATGCTTGTTTATTTCCTTAATAGCTCAAATAGTTGGTTTTAGCATGATTTATGGTTTTCCCTGCTTGTCTACTATCACTTGAAAGCTGTTATTGAAGTCTCCCTTTGAAGTACCATTGTTTTGAGTTAATCAAAGAGGTCGGTTTTGATCTTTCCCTTTGCCATTGCTTGAAAAATTGTTTTGAAGGTCGTTATAGTTGTAAGCATAGATGTTATTTAGGTGTTCACTCTTCTATGACTGCAATTATTAGTGAATCTTTTATGTTTTCTAAATCCTTTAAAATAAAATCTTTGAGGAAATAGGGAGTTCCCCGAATCTTAGATTTCATTTTAAAAGTTGTCTTGAAGTCATTATTTTCTTAAAGAATGTTTGTAGGATTTATGGTTAGCCCTGTCTATCAAATATATCTTTATTGTTAAGTTATGTTCTTCAAGTTCCCTTTGTTGAGAATTAAACTTATCTTTCCAAATCATTAATGTTCATCTCATTCCAAAAACAAAAGGATCCTGTGGCCAAGTTAGATTTTCCCTTTGATATCCCATATCCATTGATGAGTTTGTCATAACCTTATTTTGACTCCATCGCCCAATGAACCAGATATTTCCTCTTTCTGTCTATCTTTCCTAGGCCTTCCATGTTCTGCTGTATCAACTCAATCCAACCAAATAAACAAAAACCTGCACTTAATAACTAGTCTAAAATCATACTCAAAGCACACAAGATAAACCTTTGCGATCAAACATTTGAGAGATCCCTCTCTAAGAACAGAAGGACTAGATCCTGGAACTCTAAAAATTGGTTCTGATGTTGCCTTGTCTTTTGATTTTCCAAACTATCAAAACACGGGGGACCAACACCTTGATAGGATATCTTCAGAGTATCCCATGCATCCTTAGATCTCTTAGCTACTGCTATCCTTGGAAACACACTCTCATGTACTACTTGATAGAGATAAAAGAGGGCTTTAGAGTCCTTCTTTTTGTTACTCTTCAATAAATCCTTCTCTGCCTGTGTTAAGGAATTAAAGGCTTGCTCATCAACTGGTTCATCAAAACCATCTTCTACAAATTCCCATAAGTCCTGTGAGGCAAACATGGCTCTCATGGTAATGGCCCCATAATCATAGTTCTTCCCATTAAATTGGGGAAGTTGAGCATTTCCAATACTTATACTAGTGCTTGGTCCAGCCATTGCTTACTAACTGAACTCTGAAATAAACTTAACTATGTTATTCAAACAAACTGTCTTTCCTTCTTTAGAAGAAAAAACTCTGTATCTGAGGACTGTTCTTTTAATCAAAACGAAACTCCGGTTTTTTTTTTAGAAATACATGGACTTTAACTTTTGCTAAGCCTTCACGCTGCTGGAGAGCTGCTTCAACAAATATTCTTCTTCCTTCAGCTTCTTTGACACCTTCAAAGAGCCTAGACTAGCTCTGATACCATGTTGGTATTTCTGAAAATTCCAGAACAAATAACTGAGAGAATAATACTCTCCTTCTAACAGAAAGAATAACTGGATAGAGATTGCAAAATAAAACTTTTCTATTTCATTAACAGAACTAAAGCTATTACAACTTTCTTCCACTGAAGTGGGATTACAAAATACTTGACTGCTACAGATGCAATTCTCTCAGAAAAAACTTCTCTCTGTCTCTCAAAACACACAAAACAATGCTCTTTGGTCTTACTGTGTTTTTCTCTACCTGTGGGCTTTTTCACAATACACAACATACAACAATAAAAAAAAAACATGCCAAGCCTATGGGCTTTTCATTCTTTTTATATGGCGTGGCATAACATAAAACATAAAACAAATTAAAATAATAAAAACATTTTCGGAACATAAAACTTTAACCTAAAATTTCATTTACACGATATACGAGTGGAGCCCACATCACAATCGGCAATCGGCGATCGGCGGAACAAATGGTTTAGCGGAATGAAATTTGTGATTGCGATGTGCGATTAGCGACATTGGTGGTCAGTGGATAAGTGGTGTAGTGGACTTTGGACATTGCGATTGTGATGTGCGATTAGTGACATTGGTGATCGCATCGACGGAAATCATATGCGGTAGGCAGAATGGTTAAGTGATGTTGCGATTTGCGATTGCGAAAATCGCATCTCAAATATTCAATGGAACATAACATATGCAGTGGATGGCTTTTGGTGAATTCGATTGTGATGATCGATTGTGGTGGGACCACATCGCATCGCAAACCTTCAATCGGCAATAACACATTGTGATGGTGGAAAATACATCGTTCCTTTGCGATGTGCGATTGCGATTATGGTGGGACCACATCGCATTGCATCGGAACTTCTTCATATCAATAAGACACTTAAACACTCTGTTGTTGCGATTTACGATTGCGACATAGAAATGTCTAGTGGGGACCACAGATGACGTGGCCCATTCAAAACTTAAAAATAACTTTGCGTGTTTAAACAAAACTCTTCCTATTTGGTTGTTGAGGGCTTAAAATCCCAATAAGACTGTCTTTAATAAAACTCTGTTGTTGCGTGGTTTTGAACCACAGAAGTCTTCAATCCTTCTCTACAAATACGGCTACGCCCATACAAACATAAATTCATCTCTGCAATGGTGGTTGTGGCCCATCAACATTTAATTCCTCCTTACGATTTTTCTCCATCTCTGTTAAATGCACAGAAGTGTACACTCAACCTTCTGCTACTGCCCCTGTTGTATTCTGTTTCTACCTGCACAGGGTACGCAGGTGACTTTAATATTTTCAACAAAAAGGTACACGCGTGGATTTAGATATGGTATTTATGATCTTGGATGATATATCAATTATTCACAGCAGAATGAAGTCTCATAGGTATATGAGTGGCACCACTGGCCATCACAAATAATATTAATCACGATACAGTAAAGACTAGTTAATATTTTTCCATACCCTTTATTAAATATTCTTTTATCCTCTTTGTTGAATATTGTATTGGTTTTATTCAATAGATAAGATGGAAGGATAGTAAGGATTGGCTTCCTGCATGTGTTTAAATATTTTACGTTTTGGAATTTTTGGGATGTAAAATAATTTATTTTCAATGGTTTTTTTGTAATTTAAAATTTATCTTTAATGTACAAATTTATTCTACATTTTAAGAAAATTTTGTACAATAAGATTGTGCCAAGTTCATTTTAAGGTGTACAATAAGAAAACTTGTTAAACCTACATAAGTTAACAAAAAGAACGGTAAGGTGTTTAATCCTAATGAATACCCATGTAAAAATTTGGATTATTTGGATTACAGTACGGTAGTTAATATTTCTCGTAGTGGTCTATAGTATGGTACTTTATATATATTTGTGGTAGTGCTTAATATTTTTCAGAAATGATGTTAAAATCATAAAAAGTATTTCTCGTAGTGGACTATAGTATGGTGCTTAATATTTGTGGTAGTGCTTAGTATTTGTTAGAAATAATGTTAAAATCATCAAAAGTCACAAGACATTTTTGATAATTTCAACTCATTCCTGTAGAATAAAGTGGAAAGAATCAAACCTGGTGCTCCCACGGGTTTATTTACAACATGGCACCATATGCAACCACAAGAATTGAGTGACATAATCAGTCCAAATGGAGTATAAAGTATATTACTTAGCAAAATCACAAAGCTCCACATGACGTTCAAACTTTAATCTGAAACTATGAATGGATAAATCGAAAGAGAAAATATACTATTAGCCAGAGAAATCTTGAATTGGTTTTAAATATGTAGTAAGCCTTTCAGCATACTATACGCTCTGTGTTCCTATTTTCAATATTTCGTCTTTTTAATCATGTTTTTTGTACTTCAATTTTATAGTTCCACGCCTGCCTTTTATATAGTTTCGGACCCATCAATCTCCAGTGCATGATATTTGCTGTTGTCTTTTTGAAATTTGAAATCAAGAAATTTGGTCTCTTAAAATGAAAGAGCATTTCTTTTTATTTTACAATCCAATTTGTCTTGTGATACATGAAAATTGTCGGATAAAAAAAAATTGGTCCATTGAAAGTGGAAAATTAAAAAATTGAATCAACTCAGATGACAATGTTAAAGAATGTAATCTCAACCACCTACTAGGTGTCAAAACCATCAGTCCAAGTGTCCAGTTCAGTTTTAGTTAGTCCAGTTTAGTCGAGTTTAACTATCATTTATTACTGATGTTTACAATTTAATCTATTTAACTATTTCGTAATCTTGAGAAGATAAAATTCTCTGCTCCACTTCTTTTCAGTTTTTCAATTCTTGTCATGGTATTAGAGCTAGTTTGCATAAGCCTCCCCAGAGAGCAGCAAAAAAGCCAAGTTGGAGCAGTAGAGAGGAGAGGCGAGCCTGCATAAGACTCTTTGACAGAGTAGCATAATTTTGAGGAATGTAGAAGGCATCTCGTGAGAAGAAGATGAAGAAGAAAGAAAAAGCCAAGCGAAGCTAGTGAAAACACCGACAAAACAAATAGAAGAAAGCCCGATTTTTTTTGTTGTTGCAATAACGCACTGGTTGTTCAGAAGTTCAGCATTAGTCTTAACACACTTATTTTTCAGAAGCTCCACGTTATAACGCGGGAGCCAAAGCTAATAGTCACGTTAAGCATCAATTACTTAAACCAATTATAGGTGATGCGGGACCGACGTGGATCACCAGCGTTAAGGTACACGCGGGTGCAGAGTTGAATCACCTGCGTTAAGGTGAATTTTTTTACGCTGAATTATATGGAAGGTTGATGCATATATAGACTCATTTTTTGTGGAAGACAAGCAACGAGGTCATGGGAAAAGCCAAGAGGCTAAAGAAAAAACAGAATATGTTCGAGATATTTTTAGATCGGAAATAAAGAGGCAAAAAGACGCCTATGCGTTAAAATGCATAAAATAATCTATCGATGACAACATTCTCCCTCTAATTTCAGATGCCAAGACAACCAAGGAGGCATGGGATACTATTGAGAGATGTTTTGGTACAGGGGGGAGCATTGAAGTTGAAGATCAAGGTGGATCTGTAGTAGCAGATCTAAAACTAGATGAAGATTTTGTTGAATTCCACTGTGCTTAGCCACAGGTGGATGATGTCTGGGAAGAAATTGAAAAAGTAGCAGAGAGAGAGCATGAATATGCTTTTGAACCCCACTGTACATAGCTACATGTGGATGATGATTTGATGATTCCAACAACGGAGCTTGCTGATGAAGATTTGATGATACCAGCAACATGGCTTACTGACGAAGATATGATGAATCCAACAACAGATCTTGCTGACGAATATGTGATGATTCCAACAACACAACTTTCTTATGAAGACTTGATGATTCCAGCAACAGATTTTGCTCATGATGACTTGTTGATTCTAGCAACAGATCTTGCGGATGATGTTTTGATGAATCCAGCAACACAGCTTGCTGATGAAAATTTGATGGTTGATGTAAACTTTGATAATGATTTTTTGGCTAATGATGATTGGTTGCAGATGATGCAACAAAAACATTATATTGACATGATGTTATTCAGTGATAAAAACCCACTCGATTTAGTGGAAGACAACTTGATTGCACTAGCACAGATTAGTGAAGAAAATACAGAGACAAAAATAGAGATAAAGACAGTCTGCAAAGAGAAAGCAGAAACAAAGATAGAAGCAGAAGCATAGAAGGAAGAGGCAGAACCAAAAAAGGAAGCGCAACAGCAGAAAGCTCTCATTGCATAGCAAAAGGAAGAAACATATAAAGAAACAGAGACAGAAGCAAAGAAATAAGTCTGCAAAGGGAAAGCAAAAACAGAGAGAAAATCAGAAGCAAATAATGAAACACAACTGGAGAAAGTTCTCATTGCAGAGCAAAAAGACTAGAACCAATGTCGTTCTGCAAATATTTTTAATTCTAACATTGATTTTCAGTGTGCAGGTACACAGATTGATTATGAAGAAGAGTTAAAGTTTATTGAAACATGGCTTGCAACACCATGTCTGGATTAGATCTACACAGAAGATGTAGATGTGAATGTTGAAGATGACATGCATGACGAACATGTTAATGAAATTTTTAGTTATTGGAGTTATGAAGAAATAAGATATTATTCTAATCTTATGTTGCAGCAGATTGATGATGAAAAACGCATTACAGAAGACAATATGTGGCAGCAGCCCACATACAAGTCAATTTTTGAAGAAGTCCAGGACATGCTTAGACAACCTGGAACTGTAAAAGACCTGCACCAACAAATCAATAAACTTAAGTTTGAAGGATACAACAAAGCAAAAAATTTGAAACAATTTAGAGGCTTCAGAATTTGGAAGAAGAGAAAAAGAAAACCAAATCTAGTTGAAGTCAATTTTTTTAAATTGTAAGCCTCGCTGAGACATAGACCAGCAGGTATCGGAATTAAATTTTTATGTGGTTGAAATTAAAGGGGAGTGTTAAAGAATTTAATCTCAACCACATGCTAGGTGTTGAAACCATCAGTCCAAGTGTCTAGTTCAATTTCAGTTAGTCCAGTTTAGTCGAGTTTAACTCCAGTCATTTATTGCTGATGTTTCCAATGTATTCTATTTAACTATTTCATAATATTGAGAAGAGAAATCCTCTGGTCCACTTCTTTTCAGTTTTTCAATTCTTGTTAGACAAGACACCAACTTTTCTCTTTTCATATTTTTTAGAATAAGCATATCGAAGTAATGATAAAATTTTATTTCCAGTGTAATTTGTCAAATATCCGTTATAACTTGTTATAATATTTTTTCATTTTTTATTTTAAAATTATAAATGAAATTCATCATAATCTCCCATTTAATTTTTAATTTTAAAACTTATATTGAGAAGCAAGAATCGATAAAATTGAAAACTGAAATTTCATTAAAAAATTAATGAAGCGTGCAAAGGGATGTTTTTCTTTTTTTCTCGTAAGTTTAGATTTTATATTCAATTGAAGCTAGATTTACATCTGGTAGCAAGCCACACATATTGCTTTGGCATGTTAGTGTGGCAACCAAAGGCAAAATTTGAGGCTTAAGCAAGAGTGCATCAAAACTATCAAAATATTTATGATATGTTTAATAAGACAAGACCAAAACTTGGGTTTTAATGCCTCATAGATGAGTTTAACACTTAACAAAAAACATATGCCTCTAGGTTGAGATGAGATAAAAAAACTATATAGCATTAACAATAAAATTATGTAAATAAATAGGTTCGGATGATCAGTTCCCCCCTACACTAGAGGAGCACAATTAGCCACAGGGGGAGTCCCCTCACCATGTAAGAGGACTCGTTCAATGCACTGATTTCAATGATCCATGATTTCATATGGTAGTGGTGGCTCCTCCAGCCTAAGGAGGAGATCATCGTGGTTGGAATTTCAATCAAATAAAATTTTCTCGAACCTTTTTTTATGCCTCTAGTATAGCTCCACAGTGAGGAGGTATTGGCTTCACCTCTCTCTCTTGGAACCCAAATCAATTATCTATCCAGTGATCAGTTCAAGTAATTTAGTATCAGAAGTCTCGTTATGCTCTTCTGCCACATCTTGTTCAATATCCTCAACTTCCTATTGTGGTACTAGTGGTGTGTACTCTCCATATCATTTCACCATTGCAATTTCTCTAGCTCGTGCATGTACATTTCCAACGCTATCACGACCTCTACATCCATTGCGATAGAGAGCACTTTGTTTTGGCATGCTCGACAAGGATACAACTCCACAAAATAGTAGAAAAACAAAACATGGGGCTCACTAGCAAAGGGTTGAGTATAGAATAAAAAGAGAAGAACATGCAAATGGAGTGAATTCCATAGTAAAAAAGAAGAAACCTCGACGAGGGTGACACAAAAACTCAAATAGTAATCAGTGAGAGAAAATCCAAAAATTAAAGTTACCTATAGCATAATGAAAGAGGTTGTTTTTGTAAATCGATGCGTAGCAAAACCCACCTAAGTCAGTCATGATTGACTTGGTTAAACTTGGTTAACATGAACATCATGTTTAGCCATGATTAGTAATAGTCATTATATTCAACATTCCTATAGTTAACAATAGATATCATGCCCAACAATCGATAGTCAACCTTAGTGATCATATTCAGTTATAGGCAACCACAACCAACCTTAGTCAATGATGGTTAATGATAAGTAGTCAACCATAGTCAAGGTTTAAAGATGTTAAATAATTATAATAACAATAATACTTTTATAACTTTTTTCAATAGTGTATCCATATAAAACCTTGGTCAAATTAACTTAACTATGGTTAACCATAGTAAACATGGTCAACCATATTCATTTATAGTTAAACATTGACAATCATGGTCAACGATTCTCACCCATAGTCAACCACAGTTGACCATAGATAACCATGTGAAAATTTTGACATTTTAATGTGAAAAACTAATATCAACAGTGCAATGTATCAAACAAAAATCAATGTCACAATCAAATGAAAAAAAAACTAACATCACAATGTGATGAACAACGTGTGACGACCAAGAAATTTATACTACATTATGATGAAAAAAATTCAGCATCGCAATATGAACAAAATAATGCTTCAACATGACTTTTAAATTCAACCATAGTAAACATGCGTTCCATGATGAACCGTAAACACCATGTGCATTAATTTTATTTTTTTTCCATTGTGACAACCAAAAAACAATGCCACAATGTGATGAAGGACACATGTTTTTGCAATGGGACAAATAACAAACATTGTCAAAATTGGACAAAGTAATGACATGAGAATGTGATAAACAAAAAATAATGTTGCAATCTCACAAATAAGAAATGACATCACAAATGTGATGAACAAAAAATTATGTCATAAGGTCATGTTGTTAGCCTACATTCATTATGGTGACCTAGGTTTATTACATTTATTAGGTTGACCTAGGATTAGTAGGTTTACCTATGCTTACTAGTTTCATTAGGTTGAAAAATATTTCCTAGGTTTACTAGGCTCACAAATATTTCTTAGGTTTACTAGGTTGACCTAGGCTTACAAGGCTGGAATTTGACATATAAGAAATGGCATGACAACATGATGAACAACAAACATTTTCATAATGTTGCATTATTGAACTACATTCACTTGGTTGATTAGATTGACCTAATATTACTAGGTTGACCTAGGTTTCTTGGTTTTTTTAGGTATACTAGGATTAGTTAGGTTTAAATTTTTTATTAAGATGACATAGGTTTACTAAATTAACCTAGTTTAACGTAGTTTTACTATTTTTACCTAAGTTGACCTAGATTTATTAGGTTTATTAGCTTGACCTAGCTTTGCTAGGTTTATTAGATTGACTAGATTTATTGGGTTTAGTAGGTTGATTTGTATTACCTAGGTTTACTAGGTCATCCTAAGCTTACTAAGTTAACTAGGTTGACTTAAGTTTACTGGGTTGACCTAGCTTTTCTACGCTAACAGAGTTTTGGTACACATACTTAGGTTTCTAGGTTTACTAGGTCGACTTAAGTTAGGTTTACTGAGTTAAAAAATCATTAACAACCACATTGACTTCATCTATAGTTAAAAATTCAGAGCCATAGTCAACCATGTTCGCCCATAGTAAACCATGGTTGTCCTTAGTTAATAATGGTAAAATAAGTTGAACCATGGTAAAAAAATACTCACCATGGAGAACTATGGTACAACATGGTTAATAGGTTCATCGATGGTCAAGATAACTCAACAATGGTTGATTATGGTCATTCATAGTCAACAATGGCCATCATGTCAACACAATAAACCATAATCAACATGGTCACCCATATACATTTATGTTCAATGTTAATAAACATGGTCAAATAAGCCAAAACAATGGTCAAACCAACTCTTAAATGGTCAACAATTGTGAAACCAGCTCAACAGTTGTGACCCACTCAACAATGGTCATACATATTCATTTATATTTAAAAATTAGCAACAATCGTAAACCATGGTAAATCCAACTCAATAGTTTTAGCCTGTTAGTCATCAATATTTTTTGTTGATATCAAAAGATGACTAAATTATGATCTTAGATTTCTAGAAACAAGATTTGACAAAATATTGTGAGTTTTAGAAATCTTACTGCCTTCATTATCCTAAGATAAACTATTTTCTGTTATGAACCTAATTCATAACTAAAGTAATAAATATAGTCATTAATGGAATAAATACAAATAAATGTAATTACTAGCTAATCAATTATGATTATGTTAAATAGTCATTACGTTAATGAAAAGGCATATCTAAAAGACATGCCCATTCGTGAAAAGGTACCTGCATAGGTATAAAAGCAGGACCTCATTGTAATCATTCAATCATCTTATATCATATCAATAAATATTTATTATTATAAATACCTTTTGTGTATTTTTATATTTAAAGCCATTTTTCTATTAAGTCTACAAATCTACAAGTCTTGCTGCTACAGTAACCAAATCTATGAATTCCGTTGTTACAGTGGTATCAGAGGCATATCAAAGCCATATTAAGGACAAGTTGAAGCAATGTCACACAACATCGTTCTACAAGCCTACGAACGTAGTTTACAAGCCCGAGAACATTGTTTACCGTATAATGTGCCATTACGTGAAGATCCCAAAAAAATTGAGCAAATTAGAAAAATTCAAGAAAAGCTTCAACAATTAGAGAATTCTTGTGCAAAAGTCACCAACGGTTATAAAAAAATTTCTGCAGGTCTTAAAAAAATTTCTGCAGTAATCCATAATAAAGAAGATGAAAAATTTTGTAATAATGAAAAGGCATTTAGTTATTCCCACGGAAAATCAAGTAGAACATCCATAGAAAATTCAAGCAAATACATTCCCCCACCAATGCGTAAAAAAGGAAAACAACCAACAAGTATTGAAGGAAAAAAGGAAGAGAAATGTTGGAAGTGTGGAGACAAATACTTGGCGGGACATATATGTGCCTTTTATACAAGAAATGAAATTGCCACAGTTCAAATAAAAGACGATGATGAAATAAGAACTCTTGAGAGTAATATGAATGAAACCGAAAATCAAAATGGATACGTGACAACTGTAGATGAAATCAAGGAAGAAAAAAATGAATCTCCAGAATTTATATAGGAAAAATCATTAATTTTTGTAAAAAACCATGTTATGACAATGGCACATTATGACAAGGATGTAGGTGTTACAGATAAAGATAATTCTGATAACAGCAAAGGTTTGAGTGTTTCTCCTCTCCATCCTCCTCTAAAGCCACTCAATCCTTCTCAACAGCACTGCAAAGGTATCACCCTTGGGCAGGGTACGAATGGGACCGTCTACAAAGCCTTCGAAACTGTAACAAACAAAACTGTGGTAGGAAAGAAAATCCATCTGGGTAAAACTAAAGAAGGTGTTAATGTAACTGCTTTAAGAGGAATCAAATTATTGAAGGAGTTTTCGCATCCAAATATAATTCAGCTAATAGATGCATATCCACACAAACAGAATTTACATATTGTCCTTGAATTCATGGAGAGTCATCTTGAGACTATTATAAAATACAGAAACATAATTCTGCCAGCATCAAAGATCCAGAAGTAGTTGCTGGGAGATTATACGTCTATTGTGGTGGACGTAGAGCCGCAATGAGGAGCTCCCCGCCAAAGAGATTTTGGATGGGAAGAGGTGGATGAGCAACTGGTTGCAATAAATTTATGCAATACACCAGTAAATTTATTGAATGCACAAATTGAAATCACACAAGATGGAAAATCTTCATACATTGAAGTAAAGTTTGGCAGGATAAAGAGCCTGAAGGAAAGAGGTCTTAAGGCGTTGGAAGATTTCAGTACATGGAAGAGGGTAATTCGTCTAGATACAGTACGCATGAACGCAGAATGCATCCCATATTCTCCTTCCCAAGAAAATTTTTCAGAGGAAGAGGCATTGGTGTTAGGTTGTCATGTTGGATTAAAAAATGATGAGCACTTGGAACCAAGCCGTAAGCATCATGCTGCAAGATTAGTTGTAATTCTCGAGACTTATGCTCTGTATGATTCTGAGATTGGATATTGCCAAGGAATGAGTGATATTCTGTCTCCTTTTGTTACATTGATGGATGATGACTCTGAAAAATTTTGGTGCTTTGTCCACTTTATGTGCATTGCACGTGATAATTTCAGATTAGATGAAACAGGTATCCGCAGACAACTGGAGATAATTGCCAAAATTATTAAAGCAAGGATCCACAATTATATAAACATTTACAGAAACTCCAGGCTAAAGATTGCTTCCTTGTATATAGGATGGTGGTGGTGCTTTTTAGGAGAGAGCTCACGTTTGAGAAGACTCTCTGTCTGTGGGAGGTCATTTGGGCCAATCAAGCACCTTGACAAAGCAGGTCCTGAGAAAGGAGCCGAAGCCCTACTAGACGAAACAGGGATAGAAAAAGGAGCCGAAGCCCTTCTGTGCTTAACAGGTACAGAAATAGAGATTATGACAGGTGAGATAATGGACGTGACAGAAATGACCGTTATGGATATCGTAAAGAGCGGGATAGCGGTTTTCGTCAACGAAATCGTAAAAGTGATAGTAGTACCAGTCGTAGTCGTAGTAAAATTCGCAGTCACAGGGTTGATGGCAGTCGCAGTCAAGGGCATGATATAAGTCATAGTCACAGTCGCAGCCGAAGCGAATTTGATGATGGAAGGTAGGACAGATCGAATAGTGTGTTGTGTCCCTCTGCGTCCCTGTCACCTGCATATATTTCCTCTGTCAAGAGTCGTGACCCAAAAACATTCAACGGTTCAATAATACATCGATATAATCCCTATGGTTAGACGGTGTTTCTCATACGTGCCGAGGAATAAAGATTTCTATTTGTTTTTTTTTAGGCGTAATAATATTGAAAGAAAACTAAAATGAGGCCAACGTCTTATTATTGCGATTATAATATGAGAAAGGAGCACCTTCCAGAATCGTGGTCAGCTCCTTACTTTATATGGGAGGAAAAGTGAAAAGTTCCACTTGTTTCATAATTTAATTAATTAAATTAAATTCAAAACCAAAAAAATATATATTAATATCTATATTAAAATATATATATATATATAGATAAGTACAAATTCAAAAAAACAGAAAAGGTTCATCATAAAAAAAAAAGAGAAGTTAAATTATATATATAAAGGAGTTAAATACTATATATATATTCAAGTTCCATTTAAAGGAAGACAAAAATTTTATAGCTTAAAAAGGTATTTTAAATATAAGTGGACCAACGTATAAGGATCAGATTTTGGAAGGTCAACGAAATTACCAAGGTTTAAAATCGGAAAATTCATGGAATCTTTTAAAGAAAAAGTATCAATAAAGACTTCTTGCTTTATAATTAGAAAAAATTATATATATATATTAGTATTATTATAAAAATAAAAATAAAATAAAAAAAAGAGAAAAGGGGATTTAAGGACAGAGTACAAGAGAATCATACAATGAAGGTACCAGTGATGAAAAGACATGCCTAGCAGATAATCCCAAGTGAAGAAAATTGTCGAAAGGTTAAGCTTTGAGGACAAAGCTTTTCGAGAAGGAGGCAATGTTATGCACCTAATTCATAACTAAAGTAATAAATATAGTCATTAATGGAGTAAATACAAATAAATGTAATTACTATCTAATCAATTAGGATTATGTTAAATAGTCATTAGGTTAATGAAAAGGCATGTCTAAAAGACATGCCCATTCGTGAAAAGGTACCTGCATAGGTATAAAAGCAGGATGTCATTGTAATCATTCAATCGTCTTATATCATATCAATAAATATTTATTATTATAAATACCTCTTGTGTATTTTTATATTTAAAGCCATTTTGCTATTAAGTCTACAAATCTACAAGTCTTGCTGCTACAGTAACCAAATCTACGAATTCCGCAGTTACATTTTCACTACCTTTTCCCCTCTCTGTCTCCTAAAACGTTTACCCCACTACTAAAAAGAAGGAATTCATTATTTGGGTCTTTTTGCCTCATTTCCCTACCTTACTTTCACTCTCATTCATAACCCTCTTCCTCTAAAAACCCATTTCTTCCCTTCCTCAAAACCCTCATAAAAACCCCTTCATTCATCATTTTTCCTCTGACATATTAAACAATGTAAAAAGCTCCCTTTTTACATTGTTAAATTAAATTTTAAGCCTATTGGGTCCTTTTAAATATGCATTAAACTCTGTTTTTTTATAAAATCTGCCCCTTTTGATATAATAGGCCTTAAGCCCCTCCCTTTTTTAGCCCCAACCCCTTTTTACCCATAAAACCCCGACCTTCCGCTATCCTTTAGCCCCTCCCCGTATAAAAATATACCTCTGTCCTTTCCATTTCCATACGCCCCAAAACCTTATAAATCAAGGCCCTTAACCTTTAAAAAATTAAAATATGGGCCCCGCATCCCACTTTACCCTGCACCCATGATCGAGCCATCCCTACCGTTGATCAGAGATCCATTCCCCCATCCGATGGTTGTTGCCTCCCCCTCCCATACAATCAAACCCATGAATCTTTCAAACCCCGTGCTATGCGACAAAGGATCACCACGTCACATTGTGCCTGGACCCCACCACTCCACCTGCTCACTGCTCCCAAAGCCTGCGACTACCATCAATTTCGTCCCCCGAGATCCGACAACCCAAGATGTATATCGCAAATAAACTTGCAATGGGTTTAAAGTTTTATAACCCGCGTGAAATAGGTGGTTTTCTCCAACCACGTGTCGCTCCCTAAACTATATCGCGTCCATTTCGCCCAAAACCACAAACCACCAATTCTCTACGCGATAAATCACTCTGGTTTTTGAAAACCACCTTTGCCCTCCATGCAAAAATTCAAATTCCTCCCACCTCTGTTTCTCTCTTGGTTCTGCCTTTAGAACCTTTCCCTCTGCACCCTCTCCTCATCTACAAGTGCCCTCTGACAGTTCAAAACCCTGAAAACACAATGAAACCCTCCCATAGGCTTTTAAACTAATTGGTTATGTTTTTTGCAGGTTTAATGGTGGAAAGGTCCACCATACCCTCCCACATTCCAAAAGAGTTGGATTAGACGCTGGGTGACGACCTAATGTTCTCATTCAAAGTTAAAGGGATAGAGGCCCTACATCTAGATCGATTATCAATGAAACATGGTCATCGGTCGATCGAATGAACCTCCAGCCACAAAGAAACGCCTCCCCTACACATAGAAAACATAAACAGTCAATGAAACAGAAAAAGGAAGAAAGTAGAAATATTAGGGGGCTAATCCTAATCAAAGGATAAAAACAAAGGATTAGCCAAAAAAGTAGAAGTCAAAGAAAGAAAAGAAGGCAGTGGAAAGACAAAAAGATAAAGGAAAAAGGATCAAAGAAATAAATAAAAGGAATAAATAAACAGAACAGAAAGTAAACAGATTAAAGATAAAACAAAGGACAGAGTAACCCAAGACAAATCTGAATAACTTAGCCTGTGGCAGTTACTTTTATCAAAAGATATTTTTTGCCACCTAGTGCTTTGTTTCCTTCAAAAAAGCTTTAGGCAGTTATTGAGTTGAGTCAGAGATATTTATATCTGCTAGACAATTATTGTGAAAGTTATGAATAGGCCTTAAAGTCAAAAATTTCACCTATTTTTCCTTAGGAGTTAAGATAGAAGTTATTAAACAGAGAAATATCTACAAATATTTATGCCTTGAGCCTTGCATGGTCTTCAAGGTTAGGAATTCATTAAATCTATAATAAATGACACTTAAACCCTATCTTAGAGCTTCACCTCCTCATTTGCAGCATAAATACTGCATCTAAACTCATTATCTTGTTCGCATTTGATGACTCTTTGAAGTAATACATAGTCTAAAAGAAATTGATGTCTTGGAACTTGTGGATGCCTTGATTTGTTTGTTGATGGAGGAGGCTAGATCACTGGATCCTTGAGCTTGGTTGTTGGTGAAGTGCTTCTAATCTGTTATTATTATTTCCTATTTCATTATGTTTCCATTTTTCTATGTTTCAGTAGAATAAAAGATTTAGGCTAAGAAATGCCTTTTGAAAGCACCTTAGTTCTGTTTATTCTTCACTGCCTTAATGTTTTCTTCTGCTAGGACATTTTAGAGAATTATTAATTGCTCTTTAGATCCCCTAAGCTTTTTTATTTCATAAATAGTTGAATATAGTTGGTATCAAGCATGATTTATGGTAAGCCCTGCTTATTTGATGCCACTAAAACACTGTTTTTTGAAGTCTCTCTCTAAAGTACCATTCTTTAAAGTCTGCCAAAGAGGTTTTGTTTCGATCATACCCTTTGTACTTGCTTAAATAATTGTTTTAGAGATCTTCATAGCTATACTCAAGGATGTTTAGGAGTTCCCTCTTCCCTGATTACAATTATATGTGTTTCTTAAGTGTTTTCTGTCCTTGAAGGTGAAATCACTAGAAGTTAAATGAGTTTCTCACCTTCTATATTTCGTTGGAAAAGTTTGTCTTGAATAATTATCTACTGTAGTTGGATAATAGAATTTATGGTTTTTCCTATCTATTGATTGCCCCTTCATGCTTATGATTTTTCAAGTCCCTTTGTTGAGAAGTACATATGATAAATGATTCTTGATTGCCCTTTGTCCTACTTTTCATTCTTACAAATGATGTCCATCTCATTACCCCTAAAAACTATGAAGATCTGCTGACCAAGTTAGATTTTCCCTATGATACTCCCCAATCCATTGATGAACTTATCATGACTTTCATTAGACTCCACTGCCCAATGAATTAGATATTTCCTTATTCTACCTATGCTTCTTTCATCATCATACCCAACGAAAACAAAAACAAAAACCCACACTTAATAACTAGCCTAAAATCAACCCTTAAAATCAAACAAGTTTATATCCTTAGAAAACAAATAGAGAGATCCCTCTCTAAGTCCAGGAAGGCTAGGTCCTTGGACTCTAAAGACTGGTTTGATGTTACCCTGTGCATTTGATCTACCAATCTAATAAATCATGGAACACCAACATAATGGCAATCACGGTGGGACCTTTTGAGTAAAACACAAGGTAAAAAATTTTGCATCCACTTCAACCACCTCAACCATTACTAACATAATGGTGATCATAATGAGACCTTCTAAGTCAGTGAAAATCTAAGTACACCTTAGGACTCCAGAATCCCTTATCAAATCATAGAGGATTCAAGCTGTCATCCATAGAGTAGGCTTTGTTTGTTTAACCATCTTATCTAAATGATGATTCAGGTGTAGGACACTCTTGCAAACCTTAGAACTATCTAAAAACTCAGTAAAACCCTAAAAAACATCCCTAGATTGGTTTTTATAAATTATTGGTGGTGGAACATATACATTTTACCTTCAAAACAACTAAAAATTTCCACCTGGCGACTCCACTAGCCACAGTAGGCCTATTACTCCACTAGTTCTTTCAGATTCCCTTAGGATTGTATCAAATTAGTCCTAAGAATTTTAGAATCATAGTCCCATATTTTAGAAGTTTACAAAACACTATGAGAGGTCGACCTTCTGTAAATAGTCCCAAATCTTTCAGCCTCTCCAAATTTTGAGTTTGAAATCCGCCTTCACAAAGGATCAATACTAGATCTCATCCAGACCCAAATCCTCCTACTATAGTTGATGATCCAGAAAATATTTTGTGGCAAACTTCTAGAGCTAGAACTTTAACTACTATTAGGACTATCCAAAGAACAAGATCTGTTCCTGAAAACCTTACAGTCTTGAAAGATCCTCACTTTGACTTGAACCATTCAAAGAACCTATTTTGGACCAAGTCACATAGTGACATTGACCAAACTAACCTTGAGCCCATAGAATTGAAGCAAAGTTCTAGTAGAAAATCCTCTCCTTCTACTCCCCCTGATTTTTAGCTTCTCCATCATTTCAGCTCTTTCCATAACAAATCTGTTCAAAATCAGTTTGTTGGTCCAAGTACTTCCACAACACCCATCCATACTTCCACTGTTCAAAACACTCCATCCCATACCACACTCCCTTTCAAAAACCCACCTCTTGTAAATCCTCCATTTACTCCCATCATGGCAACATGGTATGCCCCATTAGTGTTACCACAACCTCTGGTCCCTTTACCAAATGATTATCAATCCATAATTCCCCATTTCACTAGAACTGAATCTACTACTACCCAACAGCATGTAGATAAAATGGATGATGCCTTTGATTACATGGAAATATAAGAAGATGCCATTAAGATGAGAATATTTGCCCAAATTTTAGGAGGGGAAGCCAAAAAATGGTTTAAAATCTTAACTCCTAATAGCATAAATGATCTCCCTTCTTTATACTAAACATGCATAACTAAATGGGAAATTAAAAATAATCCTCTCCAAATCCTTTTAGAATATAGCAGCCTTAAAAGAAATGTTGGGGAAAGTGTCCAAGATTATTGCACTAGATTCAATAGTGTTTACAATGCACTTCACCCAAAAATGAAACCTCTACCAGGCTTAGCCTTAGAAAAATTCCCAGAGGGTTTTGACCCTGACATGGCCTATCAGCTAAGAGAAAGAGAACCCTTAACTTTAGAAGATATGAAGAGGGGAGCTATAAGCGTAGAAGCAAATCTGATTGAGAAAAGAGCTAGGTTGAAATCAGAAAAAAGAGTTACATACAAGGATGAAACAATGCCATCAACCTCATCATCTGATGCCAAAATTGATAACTTAGTGAGGGTAATGGAGAGAATGCTGGAAAAGATAAACTTAACTGATAGATTATCTCCTAGGGAGAATCAATTCAATCCCCAAAACAGAAATAGAAATCCAAATTTCAGAAGAGACCCTTTTCAAAATAGACAAAGAGATAATGACCAAATTAGGCCTCCTTTTCAAGAGAACTATGCAGATGAAGAAGAAGAAAGGGAGACTGAAAGTTTGGAAGAAAATCATGTAAATCTGATAGGATATGACAGTGAGGGTCATGATTTTCTCACTGAAGAAGAACAAGGATTATTTTCCTCTGAACAAACTGAAAACAACCATGAGGACTCTGAAGATTACCAATTGGGGTTTGAAAACTATATAATGGAGGTCCACAAACACTGTGATCTTAGGAGAAAAAAGAACCAAGGGACATCCAAGAACAATAACACAGAAATTGCTCTTAAGAATACCTCAGAAAATATTCCTAAAAAGACAAAAAACACTACCAACATTGTGCCTAAGAGAACTGAATTAAACAAGGACAAAACCAGTCAATAAAGTGTTGACACAAGATGCCCTGGTACTTCTGCTAGTGGCCCTAAGAAATATGTCCAAAATAACAGTTCTAATAAAACTCAGAAAATCAGAATCGTTGAAAAGACTATGTTTGACAAAACGGATATAAATATGTCAAAAACACTAGTCCCTTTTAGCCTTGAGCGATAAATTTCCAAGAACAAAATTAGCATACCCTTAGCTGAACTAGTAACCGAGGATGTATATAAAAATCAAGTTTTGAAAGCCTTGAATATAGGAAATGATATTGATACTTTAAACTTGATAGATGATAAACCAGAATTGTTGTTTGGCCCTGAAGTAGAAGGAAAATACCAAGAAGGGGTTGTCCCTGCCTTCTATGTTAGCTTAAATATACATGATAAAATCCTTCACAATGCCATGCTAGGCTCAGGTGCCTCTCACAACCTCATGCCAAAAGTGGTGATGAAGAGGTTAGGCCTAGAATTTACTAAACCTTACAAAGATCTATATTCTTTTGATTCAAGCAGGGTCAAAAGCTTATGTCTGATCAAGGATTTATGTGTCAATCTAGCAAAAATTCCTACTAAGGGTATAGTTATGGACATAGTAGTGGCTGACATTCCCCCAAAGTATGGCATGATGTTGTCCAAATCACAGGGAGCCAAACTTCAAGGAAGCCTTCAAATGGACATGTATTATGCTACAATTACAGTTTTTAACCAGACCAAAAGATTGTATAGGGAATCTCATATGAAATATATGGTAAGAAACACAAATGGGCCAAAAAACACTCCTGTTTATTCTATTCATTGAGATCTAGTTTCCTTAAACTTGTACAATGAAGATGAAATCAGCAAACAAGAAAAGGAAAATGAGAAAGAATTAAGTCCACTAGAACAGTCAAATATGTCCCCAAAAGAAGAATCTAACATCCCTAACCTTAGTAGCCCTAAGTAGCAAAATGATAGTGAGCATAAGATAGAAACACTTTGGAAAATGAGCTTTGATGGCTATTGTAGCAAAACAGGTTCTGGAGCCAGTGTATGGATACATAATACAAACAATGGATATTCCTACAAACTTGATTTCCAATGCACCAATAACATTGCAGAATATGAAGCTCTCCTCCTTGGTCTACATTTGCTCAAAAATTTAGGAGCCAAGAAAATATCAGTCCAAGGAGATTCAGAGCTGATCATTAGGCAAAATAAAAGGGAAGTATTCAGCTAAAAACCCAAGATTAAGAGAATATATAAATGTTGCCCTAGAACTCCTGAAAACTTTTGAAAAATATGAACTCGCTTTAATCCCTAGAGCTCAAAATAACCTTGCAAATGAGCTTTTCTTTATTTTCAACAATTTTCAAGTACCCCATGTAAATGAACTATTCACTGTCAAAGTAAAAAATAGGCCTACAGTCCTTGATAATGAAAAATATTGGCAAGTGTTTGAGGGAGATAAACACATTAATGATTTTCTACAATCTGAAAATGATTTTTCTATACCAACATGTAGTTAAAGCCATGAAGAAGATTGTTTTGATGACAAGCAAGTCCCTAAAATAGAGTTGTCCCCTACTGCTGATATAAACCAATTTGAACATCTTTATAACACAGAATTACTAAAGAATCCAGACCAAAAGGACCTTGAGGTTTTACAATGCAAAGATGATGCAATACCAAGGGGCCTTACACCATTAGAGGAGATTTTTGACTTCAATGATGTAGGTAAAAAACCAAAGATGGAGCCTACAGAAACTAATGTAGAAGAACATAACATAGGCAGCATAAATGAACCCAAAATGATCAAATTATCTAGCACCCTTCCTGCTCATATCAAACAGGAATATATTGAACTTTTCAAAGAGTTTGGAGATGTGTTTGCATGGGGGTACAAAGATCTGAAATCATATGATACCAGCATTATTCAACACAAAATTCCTCTTAAGGAAAATCAGAAACCTTTCAAACAAAAACTAAGAATAATAAAACTTCTTTTATCACATTTGGTCGAGAGAGAGATCAAAAAGATATATGATGTTGTGATGATAGTTCCCCTTAGATACTCACAGTGGGTTTCCAACCTTGTGTTTGTTAGGAAGAAGACTGGGGAAACTAGGCTTTGCATTGACTTTAGAAATCTAAACAAAGCCTCCCTGAAAGATAATTATCCCTTGCCTAAAATGGATCACATACTCCAAAAGGTGGTTGGATCTAAGAGAATATCACTCTTGGATGGTTTTTCAGGCTACAACCAAGTGCTAATGCTCCCAAATGATAAACACAAAACAACTTTCACCACTCCTTGGGGTACATTCATGTATGTTAAAATTCCATTTGGTTTGATGAATGCAGGGGCCACATTCCAAAGGGCCATGGACATATATTTTTCAGAAGACATAGGCTATTTTATAATCATTTACCTTGATGACATCATTTTTTACTCCAAAACTGATAAGGAACACTTATCTCATTTGAGAAATGTAGAGAAAATGGCTTATATTTGAATCCCAAGAAAACACTCTTTGGTCTCTAGGAAGGGAACCTCCTAGGCCACATAATCTCTGAAGAGGGAATCAAAGTAGATCCCAAAAGGATTGAAGGCATATTGAAAATCATCCATCCTAGAAACCTCAAAGAGTTTCAATCTTTCATTGGGAAGATCAACTTTTTGAGAAGGTTCATCCCCAACGTTGCTAAAATTTTGAGGGAAATCACAAATATGCTCAAAAAGGAAACAAGAGTTAAATGGACCTTACAAGCCAAACAGTTATTTGAACTAGTGAAATAAGCTCTCACTCAAACACCAGTTCTTATCAGTCCTGATTTCACCAAGGATTTCTACATTTTTTCATTTGCATCTTAGCACACCACAACTACAGTTTTGTTACAAAAGAATAATATAGGGAAATAAAAACCAATATCCTTCTTCAGTAAAGCCCTAAGAAATGCTCCACTCAAATATAACATCATGGAGAAGCAAGCCTTAGCCCTGATAAAAGCATTGAAAGATTTCTGAGTCTACATTTTACATTCTCATATCATTGCTTTTGTCCCACATACAATTTTCAAGGACATTCTAAATCAAGACCCTGATGGTAAAATGGGAAAATGGATTTCTATTATCTTACAGTATGATTTGGAAATCAGGCCTACCAAATTGATTAAAAGCCGGAGATTAGCAAAACTCATGGAAGAATCAAATTTCGAAGCATTAGACATGAATATGATTGATGTTTTAGAAGAAACATAGCAATTTGCAGCTCCATACATTGAAGAAATATTTTTGAATTTTTTGTGGTATGCTGATATCATTTATGTGCTTCTTTATCTCAATACTCCTCCTTCTTTATCAAAGACTAAAGCTAGATTATTGAAATAGAAAGCTTTAAATTACAACATTTTAGTTGGAGTGTTATATTGGAAGAATGTTGTGGGCATATTGCTTAATTGTTTTCTTGAGAATGATGCAGGAAAAATCATGCATGAACTGCATGACGGAGAATGTGGAGGCCACCTTTACTGGAAGACCATGGCAAACAAGATTCTTAGAGCTGTCTATTTCTAGCCCACCCTTTTCCCTCATACTAAAAAATTAGTTATGACTTGCCATAAGTGCCAAATTTTTTATGGCAAGAAAAATCATACCTTTACCTTTGCATCCCATTAGTGTTGAGGCTCCTTTTTAGCAATGGGGTTTAGACTTTATTGGAGAAATTCACCCAACCTCATTTGCCCAACATAATTGGATCCTTACTACCACTGATTATTTTAGTAAGTGGATAGAGGCTATCCCTTCTAGAAATGCTACTGACTCAGTTATTATCAAAGTCCTTGAGACCAACATTTTATCCCAATTTGGTTGTCCTAGAAAGATCATTACAAACAATGTTGTTGCCTTTAAATCCAAAAAAACGATTGATTTTTGCTATAAATATCATATCACATTAGGTCATTCCACAGCTTACTACCCCCAAGGAAATGGACTAGCTGAATCCTCAAACAAGAGCTTGATCAATATTATCAAAATACTACTGAATCAAAATCATAAATCATGGCATAGTAAGTTGGTTCATGCATTATGGGATGATAGGCTAACCGCCAAGAAATCAATAAATATGTCCCCCTATCAACTGGTATATGGCATAGATGCAGCCTTCCCAACATCTTTGGGAGTTCCAGTCATGAAACTCCTCCAAGGAGTGCAATCAAAAGAAAATGACATGCAGATAAGGCTAAATAAAACCATTCATTTACAACAGTCAAGAGAGGAAATGTACAAAAGAACACCAGCAGTTCAAGAAAGCATCAAGAATATCTTTGACAGAAGGACTAAATCAAATAATTTCCAAGTTGGAGATACAGTTTTCAAATGGGATTCTAGGAGGGAAGACAAATATAAACATGGTAAATTTGAAAATATGTGGAAAGGGCCTTATATAATTCATTCAATTAGGGGTCATAATGCTTTCTTTTTACAAGAGCTGAATGGAGAAGAATTATTTGGAGGTCCTGTCAATGACAGGATTCTCAAACATTATTTTTGTCAAGATTCATAGCTTCAAATTTTTCTCTCATTATACATAACATTGCATGAGAAAAATCACAGAAAATACAAAAACAATGAAAGAAAAGGAAAAAGAGGGAAAATTCAAAAGAGGTACAGCCCCATACCCAAAAAAAAATATTGCTGAAAGTGTGCAAGCCTAAATGCCACTGTTGATTCAAAATGATATCTTCTTTAGTCATCTAGCCTAATCATGGCTAAACATGCTTTAAATTTATGTTGATAAGTTAGTGAAAACAATGATTTTCAAAGATTATTTCAAACTTGAATTATCAAGAAAGATAGATTAGGGAATATAAGACACTGGTTCCACATGCCCAAAACAGAACGAAAGAGAAAGATAAGGATGCATTACAAACGATAAATTGCAGCCCTTATCTTTATATTTTAATTTTATGCAAAATAATGTTTATGTGTAGCTTGTTCCAATGCCACAAGCATGGTAACTCAGACTGCTTAATCTTGATTTGAATCATGCCTTAAATTTCATGTCAATAGTTTAGAGAATCAAGACTGCCAAACATCTTAATCTTGGCAGTCAAACAGTTTAGGTAGAAAATAAAAAGAGTTCGCTAGTTTAATTTGAACTCTTGGAAGCAATAAGGATATAAGTAGATAGTTTATTTATGTTTTCAAAATAAAAATGTCAAGAGTTTTCCAGTTCAAGTGCACTCAAAGAAGAAAAAATGTTAGAAAAAGTAGGTTGGGTAGGTAGAAAATTTGTTGAAATAAATCATATGTTGCAGATTGTTAAGATCATCAATTCAAAGGAACATCAGCAAGTAAAAATAAGAGAAAAATCTGCCCAATGGAAGAAGCACTGGTATGCAAAAACTCAGAGATTTGATAAACTGAAAGTTTTGGACACCTCCAAAAGGGAGCTGCCCTCCCTAAGTGGAGCCACTGTTAGTCATTAGTAATTTTTGTTGATATCAAAAGATGACTAAATTACAATCCTACATTTCTAGAAACAAGATTTGAGAAATATTGTGAGTTCTAGAAATCTTACTGCCTTCATTATCCTAAGATAAACTATTTTCACTATCTTTTCCCCTCTCTGCCTCCTAAAACATTTACCCCACTACTACAAAGAAGGACTTCATTATTTGGGCCTCTTTTCCTCACTTCCCTACCTTACTTTCACTCTCATTCATAACCCTCTTCCTCTAAAAACCCATTTATTTCCTTCCTCAAAACCATCACAAGAACCCCTTCATTCATCATTTTTCCTTTCACATATTAAACAATGTAAAAAGATCCCTTTTTACATTGTTTTAAATTAAATTTTAAGCCTATCGAGTCCTTTGAAATATGCACTAAACCCTCTTTTTTGTATAAAATCCGCCCCTTTTGATATAATAGGCCTTAAGCCCCTCCCTTTTTAAGCCCCAACCCATTTTTACCCATAAAACCCCGACCTTCCGCTATCCTTTAGCCCCTCCCGGTATAAAACTATACCTCCGCCCTTTCCATTTGCATACGCCCCAAAACCTTATAAATCAAGGCCCTTAACCTTTAAAAAATTAAAATATGGGCCCCGCATCCCACTTTACCCTACGCCCATGATCGAGCCATCCTTGTCGTTGATCGGAGATCCGTTCCCCCATCTGACGGTTGTCGCCTCCCCCTCCCATATAATCAAACCCATGAATCTTTCAAATCCTGTGCTACAGAACAAAGGATCGCCACGTCACATTGCGCCTGGACCCCACCACTCCACCTGCTCACTTCTCCCAAAGCCTGCGACTACCGTCGATCTCGTTCCCCGAGATCTGATGGCCCAAGATGCATATCGCAAATAAAGTTGCGATGGGTTTAAAGTTTTATAACCCGCGCGAAATAGGTGGTTTTCTCTGGCCACGTGTCGCTCCCTAAACTCTATCGCGTCCATTTCTCCCAAAACCACAAACCACCCATTCTCTGTGCAATAAACTTCTCTATTTTTTGAAAACCACCTTTTCCCTCCATGCCAAAATTAAAATTCCTCTCACCTCCATTTGAATCTCTCCTGGTTCTGCCTTCGGAACCTTTCGCTCTTCACCCTCTCCTCATCTGCAAATGCCCTCCGATAGTTTAAAACCCCTAAAACACAATGAAATCCTCCTGCAGGCTTTTAAACTAATTGGTTATGTCTTTTGCAGGTTTAATGGTGGAAAGGTCCACCATACCCTCCCACAGTCCAAAAGAGTTGGATTAGACACTGGGTGACGATCCAGTGGTCTCATTCAAAGTTAAAGGGACAGAGGCCCTGCATCAAGATCAATTATCGATGAAACATGGTCATCGGTGGATGGAATGAACCTCTAGCCACAAAGAAAGGCGTCCCTTGCACACAAAAAACACAAACAGTCAAAGAAACAACAAAAGGAAGAAAGAATAAAGATTAGGGGGATAATCCTAATCAAAGGATAAAAAAAAAGGATTAGCCCGAAAAGTAGAAGTCAAAGAAAGAAAAGAAGATAGTGAAAATACAAAAAGATAAAGGCAAAAGGATCAAAGAAATAAATCAAAGGAGTAAATAAACAAAACATAAAGAAAACAGATTAAATAAAATATCATGAAGACAGATAGTCAGAGCATAAAGACAGAGTTTAAGGCGTAAAGACAAATATTAAAGATAAAAAAAATAACAGATTAACCCAAGACAGATCCGAATAACTCAGTTTGTGGCAGTTACTCTTCTCAAAAGATATTTTTTGCCACCAAGTGCTTTGTTTCCTTCAAAAAAGATTTAGGTAGTTATTGAGCTGAGTCAGAGATATTTATATCTTCCAGACAATTATTTTAAAAGTTATGAATAGGCCTTAAAGTCAAACATTTCACCTATTTTTCCTTAGGAGTTAAGATAGAAGTAATTAAACATAGAAATATCTGCAGATATTCCTACCTTCAACCTTACATGGTCTTCAAGGTTAGGAATTTATTAACTCTATAATAAATGACACTTAAACCCTATCTTAGAGCTTCACCTCCTCATTTGCAACATAAATATTGCATCTGAACTCATTATCTTGTTGGCATTTGATGACTCTTTGAAGTAATACATAGTCTCTTGGAAGTTGAAAAGAAATTGATGTCTTGGAACTTGTGGATGCTCTGATTTGTTTGTTGATGGAGGAGGCTAGATCACTGGATCCTTGAGATTGGTTGTTGGTGAAGTTCTTCTAATCTATTATTGTTATTTCCTGTTTCATTATGTTTCCATTTTCTATGTTGCCGTAGAATAAAATATTTAGACTAAGAAATGTCTTTTGAAAGCACCTTAGTTCTGTTTATTCTTCACTTCCTTAATATTTTCTTCTGCTAGGACATTTTAGAGAATTCTTAATTTCTCTCTTGACCCCCTATGCTTTTTTATTTCATAAATAGTTGAATACAGTTGGTATGAAGCATGATTTATGGTAATCCCTACTTATTTGATGTCACTAAAACACTATTTTTTGAAGTGTCTCTCTAAAGTACCATTCTTTAAAGTCTGCCCAAGAGGTTTTGTTTTGATCATACCCTTTGTACTTGCTTAACTAATTGTTTTAGAGATCTTCATAGCTAAAATCAATGATTTTTAGGAGTTCCCTCTTCCATTATTATAGTTATATGTGTGTCTTAAGTGTTTTCTGTCCTTGAAGGTGAAATCACTAGAAGTTAAATGAGTTTCTCGCCTTCTATATTTCATTGGAAAAGTTTGTCTTGAATAATTATCTACTGTAGTTGGATCATAGAATTTATGGTTTGCCATGTCTATTGATTTCCCCTTCATGCTTATGATTTTTTTAAGTCCCTTTGTTGAGAAGTACATATGATAAAGGATTCTTGATTTCCCTTTGTCCTACTTTTCATTCTTACAATTGATGTCCATCTCATTACCCCTAAAAACTTTGAATATCCACTAACCAAGTTAG
Source organism: Pinus albicaulis (assembly GCA_034641835.2). Classification (NCBI taxonomy): domain Eukaryota; kingdom Viridiplantae; phylum Streptophyta; class Pinopsida; order Pinales; family Pinaceae; genus Pinus; species Pinus albicaulis. Next base: position 933,574,330 of record CM076583.1, read on the forward strand.
ATTTTGCCTATGATAATCCCCGATCCATTGATTAACTTATCATGACTTTCATTAGACTCCACTGCCCAATGACTTAGGGGTCAATATGTGAAGATGGGTTACACTTTTGTGAGAATCGGGGGCGGAAAAAAAATTTCGGAAATAGTTCGGCCAAACATTTTATAAATTTCGGTCGAACTTTCTCAGAAAGTTTGGTCGAAATCGTGCTTCCATTTAGATTGATGACACACTGACGGCGTGGGAAAACAGATTTTTTGTCGGAGATGGGAAAACCAGCAACAAAATTTCGGCCGAACTTTGAGTTCGGTTGAACTTTTACTCTTAAAATAGTTCGGCCGAACTAGTTGCTATAAATAAATCACTCGCGAAGTTTATTTATTTACCGGTCTGTTTGTTCATGGGTTTTTTTGTCTATCCTGCTGCTGCTCTGTTTGTTCGCACGTTTTTGTCTGTGCTACTGCTTACATCCACACTGTTGGTCTGCTGCTTCCATCTGCGCTGTTGGCCTGCGGCGACTTCAAGCGAATTCAATAGAAGGTATTTGTTTTGCTCTTTATTCAACATATTCGGCATGCTCTTTATCTATGTTAGTAGTTATGTATTTGGAGTGTTGCTTGTTGCTTTAAATGTAGGAGTGATGTTAGATGTATCATGTGAATTTCAAGATTTAAATATTTAACCATGGTAAATATCATATGCACTACAAAATTACCCAAATTAATACATCATTCTATGGAATTTTTGTTATTTTTTGTGAAGGTGAATAGTAGCTGGGTTTTTTTCTCTGTGCTGCTGCTGGTCTGTTTGTTCGCGCATTTTTTTCTGTGATGCTGCTTGCGTCCGCACTGTTGGTCTGATGCTTTTGTCCACGCTGTTGGTCTGCGGCAACTTCAAGCGACTTCAATACCAGGTATTTGTTCTACTCTTTATTCAACATATTCGGCATGCTCTTTATCTGTGTTAGTAGTTATGTATTTGTAGTGCTGCCTGTTGCTTCAGCTGTAGGAGTGATGTTAGATGTATCATGTGAATGCCAAGATTTAAATATTTAACCGTGGTAAATATCATATGCACTACAAAATTACCCAAATTAATACATCATTCTATGGAATTTTTGTTAATTTTTGTGAAGGTGAATTATGCATGCATGATAAATACCTCCAGATGTAATGAAATAGCCATCCATATGTTTACATAATAAACCCAACATTGGACTTCAACTAGACAGAGTACATCATCATGACTAAATTACATATTTGTAGCCCCAAATTCCGTGAAACACGGGAACAAGAGGCTCACAAAATATCCAATTAAAATTCATATTTTGAGCACTTTATTGGGAAAATATTCTATACTAATATTTGATATGATGGAAACAAAGTTTGTTTTCTGGAAGGAATGGTAAAATATACATCTCCTCAATTTCCTTTAGTATAGTTTTAATATAATCTAATGCCTAGTCAGGATCATAAAAAAATGATATTCTGCTAGCATTCTTCAAGAGAAATTTCTACTTTGAAGGGCCTCTTTTTTCTGAGTTTAAGGGCAGGACATGGGTCAAAATAACCTCTTTATTGTTTTTGTAAACCTTTTAACATTGTCCAATCTGCTAAGTGTTTTAAGTACTGAAACAAGCGTTAGCTTCCATCATGATCAGTAGTCGTGATTACGTTCAGTATTTGTGATTAGGTAGGTGCAGATATCGCTATGTTACCCTTTCTGTCATGTTTCCTTTCAACCATTAGTTTTATAATGTAACTAGTTTTTAGCATCATTTTCTATCATTTCTTTTATAATATAACTAGTTTTTATTATTATGATAGTTGGATTCATTACATTCACTTTCATAATCTAGTTAAGATTCTAATTTCATATTATTTAGATCTAATCATATCTTATTTTGAAATATAGTCTAGCTATTATTTCACTAACATGGTAGCTATATTTACTCATCTCATTTCATATTTTAGTTGCTTTGTTTTCAGTAGTTGGGAAATTTCTACTTTGAAGGGCCTCTTTTTTATGAGTTTAAGGGCAGGACATGGGTCAAAATAACCTCTTTACTATTTTTGTAAACCTTTTAACATTGTCCAATCTGCTAAGTGTTTTAAGTACTGAAACAAGGGCTAGCTTCCATCATGATTAGTAGCCGTGATTAGGTTCAGTAGTTGTGATTAGGTAGGTGCAAATATCGCTATGTTACCCTTTCTGTCATGTTTCCTTTAAACCATTTCTTTTATAATGTAAGTAGTTTTTAGTATCATTTTTTGTCATTTCTTTTATAATCTAACTAGTTTTTAATATTATTATAGTTGGATTCATTACATTCACTTTCATAATCTAGTTAAGATTCTAATTTCATATTATTTAGAGCTAATCATATCTTATTTTGAAATATATTCTAGTTGTTATTTCACTAACATGGTAGCTATATTTACTCATCTCATTTCATATTTTAGTTTCTTTGTTTTCAGTAGTTAGGCATGCTTACTCCCTGTCCTAAAATTATTCTCTTATAGGCATTGATTTAAAAAAATGCTCAACACATAATGGCGTAGTATTTGTAAAATATATAATCATGCAGTCCCTATTTTTAACTTTATAAAAATAACTCAATGGAGTTACCTCAATTTCACACCGATGTAACATGACTCACACAACAAGCTAATATATAATAATTTACAAACTATTCAATCTAGTCATACAAAATAAAAGTAACTAGAATTATCACAAGCCTTTAATATCTTGTCACAACAATTGAATGGCTTATGTTTAGCATTTTTCCACTCTTCATAGATTTAGAAGAATTACAATCTAGGAAGACTAGCAAAAAATTGCAAAGTTTTAACCAAAATTCTAAGCATAGAAACATAAAAGTAGTTAGATTAGAAAGTACACATACAAAAAATAAATCCTAAATACTACATCCAAAAATTTTGTTGAACAAAAAAAGAAATAAATAATAACATATATACTCTGCCAAATCAGAAGGCATTGCAGATAGAACAAAGTATCAACAACGTGCCCATGGAAGAAATTTATCAGGAGGTTCCATACAGATAACTTCAATGGAAACACACTCACCTGAGATCTTCCCTTTATTAGTCTCAATGGTTGGACCATCATTGCTGGAATTTCCAAAAGCATCCTCTCATCTACCCCAATTAGTGTAGATCCATGCAAGACGATGGAATTGTTGGAAATCTCCTTGATATTACTAGATTTAACTGAGTCCAATGTTGATTCATCAGGCGGTTTAGATTTATCCTCTGAAGATACAAAACCATGCTCTAAATCATCCTTTTTATCTTTAGTGATTTCAAAATCACTTCTAGTTCCTTCATCTTCATGTCCTTCTTCAAGCAAACTTTATTGTGGTGATAACAAAGAAGGATTTGCAGGAAGAGAATTTCCCATTGAAATTTCATCCTCATTGTTAGAATTCCTCCTCCCTTCGATGTTATGTTTACCCATAGGTTGAAAATCATCATAATTTGTAGTTTCTCCTTTATGTGATGTTCCATTGTAGTTCCTCTTGACATGATTCCATGGACCGTCCAAATATATGCTCTAGTTAGATTTCTCTCTCTCATATGTCATTTCTTCTTGAAGGAAGGTGGTCATTCATTAGGAGCGACTTTTACCATTTTGTAGTTATGATTTTGCTTATTAATTTGTGGGATACTAATATGAATCAAAGGGTGATCTAAATAATTGACCGATCATCATTGTATTCTTGTTCCCTCACTTTATGATTGTACACCATGTGATTACAGATTCAACTTATATAAAAGATATAGTATAAGGAAATCTAGAAGTCCAAGAATAGTGATGGAAACATAAGCAATAGAGTAATTAGCCTAATTAGTGATAGTGGTATAATTCAACATACGGGGTTTATAGTACTTGCTTATTCATTACGGATATTCTTGGGAGCTTATAGCTAGTATTACAAAACACTCTTATGTGTGTTTTATTCCTTAATACATGGGATTTATAGACCCTGTCTACGAAATAAGGTAAGCTTAAGCTCTTATAGAGGTAGTTTACATAATATCAGTGTATTCCATAGGTATAAGTACATCCATAATCTCTGATGCGGTGAACATGATATCATTACATCGTTACAGATAAGCTAATGCGATTAACTTCTAACGGTAATACCATTACAGTTTACTCTATGTAAGTGTACACTAGTTCATTTGATTACTTGTATCATATCGAACCAGGGAAGGGCCAAAAACCATATAGAAAGGGAGTAAAACTTTGTGCCCCAATGTTTCTGTAACCTGAACTAATCAACCTAGAATAATCAACCTTAATATAACCTGAACTAATCAACTTGAACTTATACCTTCTGAGTTAGCCATGTTAATCTTAATATAACCTGAACTAATCAATGTGTTATTTTGTACCATGTGTTATTGTGTACCATGTAGCTAGAAATATTAAACTAGATATAAGTTTATGACAATTATGACAAGTGTATTGTTTTTTGATCCTTATATTCTTTTTCATTGTTATGTCTTTAGGTTTGGAGTAGGTGACACGAGTCCCTTTATACCTCTATTATAAGTGGGTTATGGTTTGCTTGACAATTATGACAAGTGCATTGTTTTTCATCCTTATGTTCTTTTTCATTATTATGTCTTTAGGTTTGGAGTAGGTGACTCGAGTCCCTTTATCCCTCTATTATAAGTGGGTTATGGTTTTCTTTGTCTCATTTTTATGGTATAGTGATTTGTGATCCAAAGAAAACTTTTTAGTAATTTCAACTTTAAAATTTTGATTTTTAACTAAGAAGTTAACATCTTTATGCTCACACATATTTTTTATAACATATGTAATAGATATACCTTAATATAACCCAAGAACTAATCAAACTGAACTTATACCTTCTGAGTTAGCCATGTTAACCTTAATATAACCTGAACTAATCAATGTGTTATTTTGTACCATGTGTTATTGTGTACCACGTAGCTAGAAATATTAACTAGATATAAGTTTATGACAATTATGACATGTGTATTGTTTTTTCATCCTTGTGTTATTTTTCATTATTATGTCTTTAGGTTTGGAGTAGGTGACACGAGTCCCTTTATCCCTCTATTATAAGTGGGTTATGGTTTGCTTTGTCTCATTTTTATGGTATAGTGATTTGTGATCCAGAGCAAAATTTTTAGTAATTTCAACTTTAAAATTTTGATTTTTAACTAAGAAGTTAACATCTTTATGCTCACACATATTACCTTTGCTTTTTATTCTCTATTACACACAAGTATATATATATATATATATGGAGAGATGATCCCATTTTCTTAAATTTTATTCATAGATCAAATGTGATTTAAATACAAGATTTATCATAATGTACAATGATTCATTCCATATTATTTATAAATTTTTTCATTAAAAAATGAACCCTTTAAATGATGAACCTATTTAATGCTTCTTCTTCATGAAGAAGACTACTTGATCTTTCAATTTGAATTTGATGATGGTCTTTTGTTATCTTTCTTGACTACTTCAAATTATTGACACAATAATATGCTTCTTGTTACTCTTTCTATTCCTTCCATATATTGTATTCTCCCCCTTAGATATTGTGTACTCTCCCACATAGATATTTCACTCAATTTTGATGGTCCTTTGTTATCTTTCCTGATTACTTCAAATTATCAAATTATTGACACAATCATATAGATATTGCACTCAATTTTGATGGTCCTTTGTTATCTTTCTTGACTACTTCAAATTATTGACACAGTCATATGCTTTTACCTTAATATCTTGTAGAGCCCATTTCATCCCAAACACTCAAAAAGAAGTAACTACTATGTTTTCCGCTTCTACTCTAGATAGAGAAAGTAACGACTCTTTCTTGCTTAACCATTAAACCAAAGACTCTTCTAAGTAGAATTATACATTTTCCACTTGTACTAAATTCACAAGCATAGTTGAATCTCTATATGTTGTGAATGTAAATTTCTCACAAGTAAATTTTTCAATGTAAATTTCTCAACTTCTACAAGTTTTATAGGCAAAGTTTGTAAAGGGCAAGGTAGCCTCTAGATCTCATCTTTTATGGAAGGTGACATATCTAGAAAATGCCCCTACAGTCAATCTCTGGAATAGATCTAAATAGAAGTTCTTCATTTTAATATCCATAAAACACAACCACTTTAAGTTAATTTGTTTACATGCACGTCATTTCTTCTTCCTTGTATTGTATTCTCCCCCTTAGTTATTGTGTACTCTTCCACATAGATATTGCACTCAATTTTGATGGTCCTTTGTTATCTTTCTTGACTACCTAAAATTATCAAATTATTGACACAATCATATAGATATTGCACTCAATTTTGATCCAGTCCTTTGTTATCTTTCTTTACTTCAAATTATTGACACTTGATTGAATATATATATTGCTCTCAATTTTGATGGTCCTTTGTTATCTTTCTTGACTACTTCAAATTATTGACACAATCATATGCTTTTTGTTACTCTTTCTATTCCTTCCTTATATCTACTCTCCCCCTAGATATTGTGTACTCTCCCACATAGATAAATTTCACTCAATTTCATAGGTTCTTCTTTTGAAGTCAAATATATTGTATTCTCCCCCTTAGATATTGTGTACTCTCCCACATAGATATTGCACTCAATTTTGATGGTCCTTTGTTATCTTTCTTGACTACTTCAAATTATCAAATTATTTACACAATCATATAGATATTGCACACAATTTTGATGGTCCTTTGTTATATTTATTTACTTCAAATTATTGACACTTGATCATATAGATAACATATAGATATTACACTCAATTTTGATGGTCCTTTGTTATCTTTCTTGACTACTTCAAATTATTGACACTTGATCATATAGATATTGCACTCAATTTTGATGGTCCTTTGTTATCTTTCTTGACTACTTCAAATTATTGACACAATCATATCCTTTTTGTTATTCTTTCTATTCCTTCCCACATAGATATTGCACTCAATTTCATAGGATCTTCTTTTGAAGTCAAATATATTGTATTCTCCTCCTTAGATATTGTGTACTCTACCACATAGATATTGCGCTCAATTTCATATGCTCTTTTTTTGAAGTCAAATAAGTGGCAATAATTTACGAGAACTATCCCTAATTTGTTTCTCACATGTTCAAATGGTTCTCTAACAAGATAATTTACAAGAAATATTCCTAATTTGTTTCTCACATATTCAAATGCTTCTCTAACAAGAGGCTTTGAAGGATCTACAACCTCTGGTTAAAGGATGAAGGGCAAGGACCTTCAAAGTACAACCAAAGGTTGAAGGATATACAACCAAAGTTTGAAGATCATTAAACCAAAGGTTTAATAATACGACCTTGAGTGATTCCATGGGTCCTCTACACCCTTCACACAGTGAAATTGGGATAGGTCTAGTGTTTACTTCTACAAGTTCTATAGGCAGAGTCTGTAAAGGGACAGGTAGCCTTTGGATCTCATCTTTTATGAAAGGTGACATATCTAGTAAATGCCCCTACAATCAATCTCTGGAATGGATCTAAATAGAAGTTCTTCATTTTAATATCCATAAAACACAACCACTTTAAGGTAAACTATATACATGTGTCATTTCTGCCACAAACTAAAGGCTTCCTCTAATATTCATAAAACACAACCACTTTAAGGTAAACTATGTACATGTGTCACTTCTCCCACAAACTAAAGGCTTCCTCCCATTAATTTTAGATGTGAACTCTACCATAAACTTTTAAAGTCAAACTTTAAGATAAACAATGCACATGTCATTTACCTCATGATCTTGTGTCATTTTTCTCATGCATTTGCAATAAATGTCGATTTAATATATATATTTTTTATTGATTTTTTTTTTAGGGATAATAAAACCATTAAATATGGTTGAAAATGGAAATTATGCATAGAATTTTAATTGCTATCCCAATCCAGGGAAAGCAGTGATTACATATGTGCTTTCCAATATTGCGACTAGCAAAGTCGTCCAAAGGAAAATTAATATACCAGGAAGAACAACAAACAACGAGGCATATTATATTGGATTGATAGAAGGCTTGGGAACAACGATGAAGTATGGATCAAATGGAATTGTAGTTTTCACCAATTATAAACTTGTGTGCAACTACATGAATGGCGTGTGCCAAGTTAAAAAGGAGAGGCTAAAATAACTGCATGGAATAGCAAACAATATTGTTAGCCAATTTCAATTTTTTAGTATAAGGCATTGTACAAATGTGAATAAGATGTCTGTTGATCTATTGCGTGGGGCAATGCCAATTCATGATTCATCTATCAAAGATGAATTAAAATTATACAGAGCAATGCAAATGCAAGATTCATCTCTCAAAGATGAATTGGTTTTGAGATGCTCTTCTTCAAAAATTCAAGATTCATCTCTCAAAGAAGAATTAGTGTTGAGACGCTCCCCTTCAAAATTTATTGATGGACATTGTAACATATCTTGGATATGCTTGTGTTGTGTACTTATAAATGTGTCTTTTTTAATGACCATGTGTTTTTTTCAATTATATACCAAGTGTGCTCCCACCACACCATGTAAAGCGCAACTTGGTGAACTTCACATTTGCAACAAGTGAACTTCACGTTTTTATAAAATTAAAATGCAGGGACTTCAAGAAATTTTTGTTTAAATGGAGTTTGTTTAAATAGAGTTTCACGCTTCTTTTTTAATGACCGTGTGTTTTTTTCAATTTTATACCAAGTGTGCTCCCACCATGTAAAGCGCAATTTGGTGAGCTTATCATTTTTATAATTTCTTTTTTGCTTAAATTGAGTTTCACACATCAATTATCGCTTTGAAAGTTGTGTTCTACATAATTTGTGTACACTAAATTACAAATTGATTTTCTGAAATCTATTTTGTGTAAATGTCCACCAATAGATATATATATCATGGAGGATGAACGAAGAAGAACAACCGAATCCCATATGGGGGTTCAGGGATCGGGGGATGTTCACAGTATTTAAATATAATCTTAAATCTCCATACATGTGTGTACATATGGAATTGATTTTTTTATTAACTTTGTGAGTTAAATTAGTTTTTTATAAGTTTCATTTTTTAATTTTTAGGAGCTAAGAGGAGAAGGGTTTCTACTCCATCCATGGAGCATGCCCAAGGTTCACCTAGTCGTGGTATGGTTCACACAATTTAATCAATGAATATGTATATGTATTTATATGTACAAATGAATGTATTTTTCAATTGATTATAAATTCATATTTTTTTATGAAGATTCTCTCTCGTCTCGAGAGGTTGGTGGTGGTTCAAATCCACCTAGAGGGCCATCAATGAGTGGTAGTAGGTTGCGTGAAGGGGGTGATATTTATTCTCCCAAAGGCCAATCAACGGCTGTTGGTTCTCAGCAGGGTCATTTTGGGTCTAGTTCTCAACAGGGTTGTTCTGGGTCTGGTTCTCAGCAGGGTCATGTTGGAGAAGATGCTAACCAACCACGTCAAGTTTGCCATCAATTTCAATATTTTTTTCATTAAATTTATACAACTTATTTTACATGTGTTTTTTCTAATATAAGAAATTTTATATATATTGATGCAAAGGCCAAAAATGTTCCAACTAGTGGTCAAAATAGACGCAGGGCGGACCGCTACATTCAAGAAGAAGGTTGTCTACCCAGCACAACTTATTCGGCCAACATTTCTTATATACCATGGGAAACAAACATGGCATAATGCACCTTACAAAGGTGTGAAAAACTTCATGCAAAATTGTAGAGAGATCTCGTGGCTTTGACTCTACCTGTTAAGAGTCGACAAAGCCTTGAAATAGTTACACATTCATTGGGCGAAATTGTAAATGTGTACAAAACTCTTGGGCCAACGACTGATACATTTGTAGAAGTGATGAGAAAGAGAAAGGAAATAGTAATGGGTCCAGATAAATGGGAGGATGTAAAACAAAAATTTACAAAAGATGTGGCCAAGTCAATGTTTAATTTCAAGGAAGGGCCAAAAAGAAAAATGTTGAAGGTGCAATATTTCAAGCACCCAAATATAGCTCGCTATTTGTATGATAGGCACCTTGCAGCCTATGGAAGGCTCTCATGGAACGATGAGGTTCATGTTTATTTTGCACAAATGTTTTACACAGAATTTCTTTTGGGTATGAAACCCAACTACAATGACCTTCCGTTAGAATTTTTTGGTCTGGGGAAAGGTTGATTATATGACCGTAAGGGCGCTAAGCGAGATGTGGAGTTGCCTCGCCCTAAGCCGCCATTGGTGAGTCAAAATTTTCGGGTCGAAATTCTGCGGTCAGAGATGGATGCGACTTCTCAAATAAGTCGAGAAGCAAGGGATGTCATGATCGACAATGTTTATAGTGGATTGGGTGGAGTCGATGTTTGTTTAAATCGACAAAGAGCACATGAAAATGCACGTGCCAATTTTGTGTATTGTACAGATGAAGAGATTGACAACATGAATGTTGAAGATCTCCAAATATATGCAAAAAATTATCGCAATGTTTTTCAAGACCTAATTCTTCATGGGGAAGAGGGCACCGGAATGGTATGTGTTAATGACCTTAGGATTTGAAATTATTTTAACATACATATACGTGTGTACAATTTGTAATAAATACATGTGTATGTACATGTATATATTTATTTGTATGTACATTAATCTAAAAAAAATGTATGATTATATGTTAAAACACCATTTGCAGTTCTCACACATGATGCATGATGAAAATGTTAATATCACGTTCGAGACCTCTGGTTCAAACAATGCAGATGGGTCTGACCATCAAGATATGTTGGCAAATGTTAGTGTTTTTTAAGTGATATTTTAAAATTTAAATAATTGTGCACACATGTACATGTATGTATATATAATGATAAAATGTTTTAACGTATAACACATGCCTCATAGCAATGGGATGGCTGCATCTTCTTCTTCCATGCTGAGATGTACTCTACTTCTGTAGGAGATGAGCCACAAGTATGGACAATTTTTCACTTTTAAAATTTATGTTTAAAAGTTTTATATATATATATATATATATATATATATATATATATATATATATATATATATATATATATATATATATATATATATTCCACCTCAAAATCCTATTAAAAATCAATATATATATATATATATATATATATATATATATATATATATATATATATACATATTGAAAGCATTTTAAATTTTTGAATTTAGGAATTCCTATAGAAGATTTTTTGATCCAATTTGATTCTGTTGCCACGGAGATAGGAACATCCACGCATTTGAACAAGTTGTCTTTAAATAACTTTTTTTTTAATATTATTGAAAATAAGTTTATATATGTACACGTGCATTTTCATTTGAAAGCTTTTAATATATATATATATATATATATATATATATATATATATATATATATATATATATATATATATATATATATATATATATATATATATATATATAACTGTACATGTATATTGTAAATTTTACCGTTGCAGATGTTCCTATGGGGGCGGAACTTGTTCATCAAATGGAGAGGGAATCTCATGAGGTATTGCATCATTTTTTTGTTATATTTTGTTTTTTACATGAAGTTCTAGATATATATTCTCACTCATTTTTAAAACATCAAATTTTAATATTCAAGTACATGTGCATTGTGTATGTAGGTTTCCCATGATGCTTCACATGATAGTGCGTGGATTGAGACCTTGATAGGAAAGATGCTAGATCCGTCTCTATTTGATGGACACGATTTGTAGATTTGATTTCAAGATTTAGATGGTCTTAAAATTTCTTTGTTATGGGCGGAAACGTGAAGCTGGGTTACACTTTTGTGAGAATCGGGGGCAGAAAATTTTTTTCGGCAATAGTTCGGCCGAACATTTTATAAAGTTCGGCCGAACTATATAATAGTTCGGCCGAACTTTATTAAATAGTTCGGCCGAACTTTTGAGTCCGTTTAGATTGACGGCACAGGGACGGCAATGTAATGCTTTAAATTTAATGTGCATATATATGTAATGCTTTAAATTTAATGTGCAAAGATTAATTTTTTATTAAGAAATATTCATTTTAGGTTTCAAAAAGATTATATTTGCAATGTTTATTTCTAGAAATATAACTGTTAATTTACAAATGAAACCATAAATTGATTAGTCCTTGGTGGAATTAAATCTCTAATTTTACTTTTAATTTTCATATACAATTTATATATTTAAAAAAATGAAATTTGATATTCTAGGTAGAAAGGTAATCCATGACATTAAAGGTAGTTTTTCTTGAATATCTATTGTCAAGATACCCCACTTTGATTTTAGAAAATATATAAACTACATCCCTAATAGTGAAGGCAGTCTTTCTTAAATGTATATGGTCAAGATAACCATCCTAATTATAGAAAATATAACCTATTTTTGACCCAAGATAATATATGTGTCCATTAGGGAGGTATATTTTGTTGTTATATTACACTTCAATGGAATCCTCATTCCCTAATAGAGTCCCTTTCTAGTGTATATTACTCAGGAAAGTGTACTTCAACTTGTTCTAAACAAAATTGCAATAGCAATGAGCATAGTGATGATTCCAAAATAAATTTGAAATGGTCTCTAGTTGTCCATATGAAGGACATGCATCCTTTGTGAAGCTTTTTCTTAGAAAATTATAATCTAATAAAAACATTCATATTACATAAGAGTTTGTAATATCATACAAAGAAAATTGAATTATCTATTTTGTTTAAGGGTCAATATGGCCCCATCCCTTATCCTAATTGAGAAAGGGGATATAGGGAATTCATATGAGCAGTTGGGCCTTTAAATCCAAACAAGTTTATCGTATCTCCATAACCTATCTCTCAAGCTCCACTTAGACTTTGTGTATTAAACTTGAACAAGTCCTCTAATAGAATTAAATTTTTGAATCATATTTGTATTACATTGCTTGTGCTATGACCTCTTATGCCATTTCATGTGTTGGGTTGACATGATGCAAATTAATGCTTCTGTGTCATGATTCTTTAGTTGTAATGGAAATATAGAAAACAACAATATGTTGACTAGGACTTATTATGTGTACTTGCACAACTTATTAGGATATGGCGTGAAAAATAGTTTTGTTTATGGAATATAATCACTTTCATTTATGAAAATTTGATAAACTAAAAAAATACATTCTTCTAATTGTGGTATGTTACGTTTTATTCTATATTCTCATATATTTTGAATTGAAATGACCAAATATCTTTTATCTTCTTACAAATATTTAAAGAGTGCACAATTTCATCCCTAACAAACATGTAGATTATATCTAAAATACTTGGTTGACAATAGAAATAAGAATAGGGTGTTAAAAAAATGGATTTGTTTTTGTTTATGCAACTCAAACAAAAATGTTTGCTAATTTGAAGCTAGAAACAAAGTATCTAACTCATCTAACACATATAGTAAAAGAGTCAAGGCCATAATTTTTTGAATTTACAAGAATGTATGTGCATTAATAGTAATTCTCATGTGTTTTATTACATAAATTCATAACTATGTGAGGCTTCCTTTCGTTTCATTATTACGACTTATGTTTCAAACATAAATCTTAAGCATTAGGACCTACTTTTCTCTCCTAGGCATAGTCAATACCCTAGGCTCATCCCTGCTATGACTAGTCACACAAGGAATACTACTTGGGTGTTAGAGACTATATAGAGAGGACATGTGTCATGGTTTAATTCCATGTTCATAATAATTGTAACCTAGAACGTTTATTTTTTCATATAACTAATTTGTATGCCTTGTTGACCATGATCTGGGTTCGTAGATCCATCATTAATTCCCAAAACTAAATAATGATCTAACCATATCTTACTGAGAGACCAAACATCCCATAGAAAGGTCCTAGGTCATGTGCCACTGCATATCTCACCATGCTTGAGCCCAATAATCTTTGTTAAATTCCCAATTCCCTTCTTATACTTTCCTCACCATTATCAAGATGGAAAGACCCATTAATATCATTGAAAACACAAAAATTTCCAATAGGAAGAACATAGCTTTTCAATGCAACTAACCATCTATCAATTGAGCTCTAATTGAAAATAGAGTTTAAAGAAGTATATATATGTACAAATTATCCCTTTAATTTTGATTGGAAATATAAGTTTCTAGTACATATATATGTTTGTTGAATTTGGGTCAATGTCATTAATGCACTCAAATAGGTAGCCTTGTCGATTTATTTACATTGTTGAAACTTTTTACCAAAAAATCCAACTAGTTTTTCATCAATGCACATAGAAAAACTACTTGGAACAATCAATTGTGCATTCTAGAACATATCTATCCAAGACAAGTAACATTTTCATCAATGCACATTGAACATATCCGACCATTGGACAAGCAGATTTTGTACTAGATTTCCAATCAGGATTAGAGATGTGGGTCAAATCCCACCAAAATTCAGAGAAGTGCTTCGAGTCTCTTTTCTGAAAGGAATTTTCATACAAAACTATACTGCAGATGATTTATTTACATTGTTTCCATACTTTTTACCAGAAAATCCAACTAGTTTTTCATCAATGCACATAGAAAAACTAGTTCCAGTTAATTGCATTCTAGAACATATATATTGAGTACGTAAATAATTTTTCATCAATGCACATAGTAAAACTAGAACAATTAATTTCATTCTATAACATATATATATATATATATATATATATATCCAATAAATATAACATTTTTCATCAATGCACATGTATGTATGTAAAAATACTTTCAGGTGATACTAGAGCACGTGCTTGTACCCAAACAATTTGTACATGTGCAAACACTTGCACAAATAACATAAGCAGCTCAATTTTTAGTTGAGTACTGGAAGTTCTAAAACATATTTAATCAAAAGATAATAAATTGTTGGACAATTCACTCAAAAAAATTCTAATGGAATTCCATCCTCAATAATCCGTTCATGATCGGATTTTGACATTTTCCATCTCTTAATTTTTTATTTTTTCTTTGATTGAACTTCTATCAACTTTATGCGTGCTACACACACCAAGTGACTATATTGACAACTTATGGAATCAGGTTCATAGTCTTCAAAGTAAACAAAGTCTCCACTTTGATGAGTTTGTTTGAAAAAATAACCTTTCAGTATAATAGACCCTCTGTCACACTGAAATCCGTGATCATCATAGTTCTGTAATAATTTCATTTTTCGTTCAATACAACGCATCAAATAATACTTCACATTTTCATCATTGTCAATAGGTGCAATTACAACGAAAACATCTCCTGCACAATAAAATGAATTTAACAAAATTATGCATATTTAAATTTATTTTTAGATCTTTAAATCATTAGAAAGTAATTCAAATGTTACCTTCTCTAACAAGATCAGAAACTCGATCACCATCGGATGATATTGTAGTTTCCTCTGATTGCATTTCTTCAAACATTGCAACAGAAAATTTTCCCTTTGTATTTAGCTCTGTATGTTTCCAATCGTTCACATACATTTTGTTTTCACAAACGTCATTGGATTTTGTGTTGTCTATGCAAACATCACAAAAACAAGAATAATTTCTTTTATCCAATGCAAACACATTTCTGGACGACTTTGTTTGAATTGAATGCAATTTTCGAGTCCCTTTTATTGTTTCAACATCATTTCCAGGTATGATCCTCTACGTCTTTTGATTCAATATCTTGGAAAGAAACCTTTCTCATAAAATTAGAAGAAGAATTTGTAAATATGATATCAAAATACAATTAAAAATAATCATTGCATGATAAATGTACAATGTTTAAATTTAGATTACCAATATAAATTAAATTGAATGTACCTTTGCACTTCTCGTGATGGGTTAATCTCATGGCTTAGAGCATTTTTGCACCATTGAACAACTTCTTGAGCGTTTGCAAGTCGGCGTGCAAAGTGGTTCATTTGATATCTTCGAAGTGCTCGTTTTATGCATGCTCCTGCACCGTCATGTTCTCCTTTTCAGCAGTTCAAGGGTTGTAATGTTTAATGCAGGTTTTCTTATGAAGACAACACAACCAAAAGAATGATCGTGCAGATTTGAATTGACCTGCGCATCCGTCTGACCATATCCAATGTTCATTGAATGTTATTCTACGATTTTTCAATGAATCATAAATTCTTCCAAAACAATGTTGTACAAAACATGTATCATGTGTACGATCGTCACTGATATAAAAGTGATATTCTTTAATGATATATCGATTTTCACTCGTGCTTTTTATATGATCGACATTTTTTTCAGCATGTCTATATAGAATATGGACAAGCATGGAGACTTGGTCAGAATGATAGTATTCACTCTGAATTTCTTTTTGTGGAACAAATGTGTAGTTTTATGCAAAATCAATCACTGAAAAAATGGTCCCTGGTGGAAAAACTTCACGAGATTTTTTGAATTGCAAGTCTTGCCATCGAGCTCTATGGGAATGCTTGGTGTATTTGTAAATTTATGCTTCAAGCTTTCTCAAAAAGTCTATTAGAAAAATTTCGTCTTCTCGTAATTCGATTCTTTTAACACTATCTGCACTTTGAATCGATGTACTGGTATATTCGTATCTCTTCCATTTCACTTTCATGTTGGACAATGATTGATCATTTATATCAATGCGATATTTGTTTTGAAATTTAGTCAAATTTCCACAATCATCGCATTTTTTACCACCAACACATTTCTTTTTGTAAAATAGTTCATCGCTTTCTCTTTCACATAGAATTTGAGATATGAAATCACGGATAGTGGAAGGAGGAGGTGAATCCTTCCATAATTTTCTACCAAAATCAAGGAATGTGTCATAATATAACTCAAATGCCACATGATAATGGCAACAACAAGTGTCGTGTATGGTGATAGGTTTTACATACCATGGTTTCTGTTGAACAAAAGCACTGATTGAAACATGAATTTCATGATTCTCTTCTTTGAACTTGTTGAATAACTCTATCTGAGTGGTTTCCAAGAAATATTTTTCATGTTCATCGTATTGATTTTGTGCCATTCTTCTTCGCATCACATGCTTTGCAGTTGGTGAAACACGCGAATTGTTCTTCCAATATTCATATATTATTTTTTGAACATTTTCTCCAAGTCTATCTTTGTATGGTTGCCTACAAATAGCTCTCCAACAAGTGAGTTCATCATTTACATCTATTTGCAACCGAAATTTCCGATGTTTGTGCAAAGTTTTTCGTGAGGTTCCCAGTGCTCGTGCCATAGATGTTACCAAAAAATTCTCTTGAGTACTTGAGGAAACCATTGCCATCTGTATTCCTCTACGTACAATTGAAACATCTTTCTCTCTAGATCTCTTAATTGACTTTATAGCACTACTCATATTTTTTATCACTTCTTCCTTCATTTTATTATCTTTGGTTGATTTTCGAATACCCAATAGTGTCGTAGCTTCTTTTAATTTCCTTGATGATAGGAGACCTTTCAACATTTGAGCCTGAACTATCACCTGCTCATTTAAGAAATAATTTTCAAAAATTCAGTTAACACGATATCGTATAACATGGTCAGGTTTTTTATCTCCATATGTGTGAGTGTCAACATTTTCTAACATCTCATTATCGATAGTGATTTCATCTGTACATATTCGAAAAAATAGTACATATTCAATAAATAACTAAATTAATAAATATATCTAAAATTTCAAATAATTTTCAAATTAGTTCATCAACTAAAAATTAAGCATCACATTTTACATTAAGAAAATTTTAAATATATCAATAGATCGTAATATTTACATTTACATACCTGCTTCAATTTCTTCTTGAGGTTGATTTTCTTCTTCAATATTTTGAGGAATATCTCTATCTGTTTACATTAAACAAAATATTTTTCAAACTAGTTCATCAAATAAAAAATTAAGCTTCACATTTTATATTAGGAAAATTTTAAATATATCAATAGATCATAATATTTACATTTACATACCTGCTTCAATTTCTGCTTGAGGTTGATTTTCTTCTTCAATATTTTGAGGAATATCTCTGTCTGTTTACATTAAACAAAATATTTTCAAACTAGTTCATCAAATAAAAATTAAGCTTCACATTTTACATTAGGAAAATTTTAAATATATCAATAGATCATAATATTTACATTTACATACCTGCTTCAATTTCTGCTTGAGGTTGATTTTCTTCTTCAATATTTTGAGGAATATCTCTGTCTGTTTACATTAAACAAAATATTTTTTAAATTAGTTCATCAAATAAAAATTAAGCTTCACATTTTACATTAGGAAAATTTTAAATATATCAATAGATCATAATATTTACATTTACATACCTGCTTCAATTTCTGCTTGAGGTTGATTTTCCTCTTCAATATTTGAGAGGGCTTTTAACTTTCTTTTGCGAGATTGTCTCGTCTCTTCTCTACGTTCCTCAGGGTCTCTTTTTTTATCATATTTTCTCGCACAAGTTCTTCGATTTCCCATGATAATAGGGTATGAAGTTCAAAAAATTTCCTTCAAAAAATTAGACAATAACTCAATTACAAAAAATATCACAGAAGATTTAATTTAAAAAAATTCAGTGTAAATTTTTTGCAAAAAATACATACTCCAATCCAAAACACTTTAAAAAATTCGAGAGAAAAATGTCTTATAAAAATGAAACGAAGCTCAAAATATTTACTTCAACTCAAAACACGTACATACCTCCAAGAAATTTCTTTTGAATGTACGTCCAAGAAATTTTTTTAAGTTCAAAACAATTTTTGCCAAAATCAGGCCGCCTCCAAGAAATGTCTTGCAAAAAAATTCTTTGTAAAATGAATTTGCTTCCAAGAAATGCTTTTAAACCCAAACTTTGAAGATAAGTTTTTGAACCCAAACCAAGATCTTTATAAAATGAGATGAAATGTGCTAAATGTGTGTGAAAATTGTGAATCATTTCGCGGCATTATATTGCCGTGAAATGTGTTTTTAGTAGGGGCTCCGCAAAAATTTCCGGCCGGTGGAAAGTTATACGACCCGAACTATTAAGACGTTAGATTTAACGAGCGTACGTCGGAAAACATAGTTTGGCCGAACTTAGATTAAAAGTTCGGCCGAACTCACGCGTCACCAATTACGCAAAACCAGGTTCTGAATACGGTCTTGAAACTTTGCACTGATTAAACTCCATGAAAAGTTGTTAATTAACTGTCGGAACCAAGACAAGCATTTTCAGAATTGAATCTACTTTCAGGAAATATAACTTTTATGGAATTTCATAAACGTTTATTAATTTTAATTATTTTTCTAATAAAATGGGTGCAAACAATTTCTGAGGGTAATTGTGATTCGGTGAAATCAAAATTTTGTATCTCCCAAAATACATTGTAAAAAAAATTGAAAAAATTATGGGGCATTACAATGGTCCGTCGTCTCTAATGGGTAGCTTTTAGATTTTTAGTTTATAACTTATATGTTAAGAAATTTTTTGCGACGCGAAACATATCCAAAATACGCAGTTTTTCGTATTGGACCAGTTCAAAAAATTCTAGTAATTATGATATGCATCCATTGGCTTTGTAAATATGATGAAAACAAAGTAGACTCTGTCTAGATTGTTGTAACACATTTTGTTTTTTCAAAAACACAAATTTTCGATGAATACAACATTGCGTCATAACATGACTTCTTATGAATCCTTTGATTGTTAAGAAACACACACTCAAAGAAACGCTAAGTTGACATATCAAATCTGCATTAAAAAATTTCAAAAAATAAGTAATAGAAAGCTAACAAAATTTCTCACAACTTTTATTTTTATTGCAAAATGAAATTCTACATAGAAAAATTGTTATAGTTTGCAGAAAGTTGAAGAACCGAAAAAAATGAAATTTTTTTCTCAAAAAAGTGTAACTTGACTTCATTTTTTCACCTGGCCCGAAACGTGAAGCTGGGTTACACTTTTGTGAGAATCGGGGACCGAAAATTTTTTTCGGCAATAGTTCGGCCAAACTTTCTTAGAAAGCTCGGCTGAACTGTTGATTCCGTTAAGATTGACGACACACAGACGGCATGGGAAAACAGAATTTTTTTCGGAGATTGGAAAACCGGCAACAAAAGTTCGACCGAACTCTTAACAAAATTTCGGCCGAACTATGAGTTTGGCCGAACTTTTACTTTTAAAATAGTTCGGCCGAACTAATTCCTATAAATAAATCGCCCGCGAAGACTGTTCTTTTACCTGTTTCATTATTCCCGCGAATTTGTGTTTCCGACCACTCCCTTCAGCGTTGCTGCTGTTCACGTGTTCCGGCTGCTTCGTTCAGCGCTGTTGCTCCTCTCGTCGGTCGAACTAATTCATCGGGTATGTTCTACGAAAACCACGAAAATCACTGTGATTGCATAATGAATAACAAGGATATGTATAGAGTATATATGTTTTCATAAATTTAGCAGTCAAAAGTTAGTTTTAATTTAGGATTTTGTTTTGTAATCTTGACTTATGTATATGTAAAGTAGTGCTTTCAAGATGGTAAAGGATGGCCCTTCCTTTTTGTTTCCTGGTTTCTGTTGGAGTTAGGATTTTATGGCCACAGTGTGAGATTGAATTGCATATGCAAACGAGCATAATACGAATCCTATTACAGGATATTTTTTTACTTCCATATTTGTTTATCAAAATTTCCATATAGTTGAGTGTTCCATAATGTCTATTGTTTCTATAGATATCACTGTCATTATTCACGCGTATTAAAACAACATTGCTGACCTTGTTAGGTGTTTTTGAGTTTTTCATTAACATCTGTCACCGACAATTCGCTTTGCAAATATTTTTTCTGCTTTTAGTAGCAGGTAACTTCGACATTGCATGGACAGTGTGAGGTGAATTTCAATGAAATTTCTCTCACAGCAAAGAGGAAAAGAAAATGGCCCTTCCTTTTTGTTTCCTAGTTTCTGTTGGAGTTAGGATTTTATGGCCACAATGTGAGATTGAATTGCATCTGCAAACGAGCATAATATGAATCCTATTACAGGATATTTTTTAACTTACATATTTGTTTATCAAAATTTCCATACAGTTGAGTGTTCCATAATGTCTATTGTTTCTATATATCTATACTATCTGACATTCTTGCGTATGTTTCTTTTATTTTATGTGCAGTTTCCATTGTCAAAGAAATTCAAGAGCATCACAATCAATAAGCAAGTGAAAGAACAAATTTGTATAAACATCAAAATAGGTGTTATGATAATCCAAATAAATATTTGGGTTTGATAATTGATGGTATGGACCAAAAGAAAACACTTCTGCCACATATTGTCCAAACATGAAAAAAAATACAGGAGAACATTTTCATTCAGTTTCACTTGGTTGGTTGTATGGTCTTTAATGAGAAGATGTTGCCAAGGGTTTACATCATGACTCCAAATATTCATAATGGTGCAAAACTGACCATAACTGTAATCCATGATGTGGTTACTCATAGGTCTCGTATTCTTCATGGAGTTATGTATGTACAATTAGAGAAAACAAGCCGTGAAAACAAAAATAAAGTTCTTTTGGGTATCTAAACATGTTCATTGAATTGGGAATTTTTAAAAAGATAAATGTTGGATTCCTTCTTGTTGGGAATACACATGACCATATTTATCAAATTTTCAGTCATTTTGTAGTAGTAATGAGGAGGAAAGGTATTGGGAGGTTGTCATCATTAATTGAATGTATTAAAAAATCACACATTCTAGAGCCTATTTTTCATGTGTTGGAAGAAAATATTGACATGCGAAAGTTTATTCTAGGATCACATGGTAAGGAGAAATGCATTGAACAAATTAATGACATTAGCTTCCAACATCAATTTCGTATCAAAAAAATTGAGGGGATACCACTTATATGAGGAAATAAGTATTCAAATATTGTAGAATGGGGGCCATCATCAAGTTTAGCATTTTTGAACCTCATTCTAGACCGTCCAATATTTTCATCAAAGGTATTGTTATTATAGTCAGTTGTTAAACTCCATAATGCACTAAGGCATAAGAGAGATATAAGTTATTCTGAATGTCTAGAGGAAATTAAAGGATGTATTAGAGATACATATGAGTACTTTGATGTTGTTGATTCATTTTGGTTAGAGTATTTTTTCAATAATCAAAGTGATATGATTTCAAGACCAATAAATGAGGATACTCTTTTGAAGACTCCATTTTTTTGGCCACAAAATATGTCAAATGAATATGAGGAAACACATAATGTTGAACAACAATAGGCTCAAGGTATTATTAATCCTCCACAGGTAGAGGAAAGAGAAATATATATTTGTTCTAGAAGATCACATGTACAATGTGAAGCCATGGAATACCTTTACAGGGGTTTTGTGCAGGATGTTAGGGAGGGTTGCATGATAACAAAGTTAGAAGATGAAGATCAACTTGGCTATCCATTCTGGGTTTCCAAGTTTATAAAGGTCATTAAATAAAATGAATATATTACAACTATTGAAGTACATTAGTATACCACAAGTATGCACCCATTCAATGGTGTGTACAAGCCAAAGATGGTAGTTGAATTTTTTTTTTGGAAAAAATATAAAAAGAAAGGGCACAAATATAAATTGTCACCACACAAATATCTTGAAATAAGAGGATGTTGAAATACTTGTGTATGACTTCAATTTGACAAAGGGAGGAACTCTTCGCTTGAAGACCTTAAATATTTTGAAGAAACGACTACCAGAACATATAGTGTTGACATGTGACTCTGCTGAATGTAGTCGTAGATCTAGAAGACTTTTGAAATTTGAAATGGTGGGCATGCATGTTGACTCAGATGGAGCACTATTTGATGAAAGAGAATAATATAGATCATCTTCCTCTGCATCCAGTCATTTGTATGAAGATGTATGTAATTATGGTGTGCCAGAACCTATGACTGATTTTGAATAATTGTCTAAGACATTTTTATGTAATTTATGTTTGTATGGTGGCTTGAAATAAATAATTTTACTTCCATATAATCTTACATGAAGTATGATGCATTTCTATGTTTGTTGGATTATATGTTTTAATTATGAAGAATTCATCTCTTGAGAATATCCACAGTGCAACAATGAATTACAAAATTAGTTTATGTTATTTTGAATATACCAAAGATGATATTTTGATTAAAGGTAAAAAAAAAAAAATCGAAATTAATGTTGAATTTTTAGATTATGCAGTGATATTAACATGATATTATTTATTATTAACATTTTGTATAAGATACTTTTAAAAATTCTAAAAATTTCATGCCTCTTTGAAAGGGGACACTTCGTTTTTTGATGGTTTATTTTTAGGGTTTGGTTGCAATTAGATAAGTTGTCTTAGGTTAAGATTTGAGAAGAGACATATTTTTGTCCTTTAAAATAAAAATTACTCTTGGAATAATAAATATTTCATTTACTTGTTCATTTTTAAAAATTGTTCAAGTCATATAATTTGTCCATAATTTCATGTTTCATGTTAAAATGTTAATATTTAAAAACATAAGATTTAAAACTTGAAAAATATTAAGGTTTTTATGAACTATGATATTTTATCTTTAATGTTATGGTTGAAAACAATTACAATTTTAGAGTCTTTTAGAGCCAAGATATTTTATCTTTAACAAGCTATAAGGCTTTCAAATATAAGGAGTCAAAATTGTTGGCAATTATAAGGCTTTCAGACATGATATTTCGATCTTTAACATCATGTATCAAAATTGATCGAATTTTATGTTTTTTCAATGTCCTAATATTTGATCTTTAATTCAATTGTAAAAAAGCGTCGAAATTGTGACACAATTTCATTTTTTGGTTATTCCACCGTTAACACTTTCTGTTTTGAGGGTGTTTTTTCAATCCTTTTTTCAAGAAAAAAAAATTGTTTTTAACATAATTTAAAAAAAAATGTTGAAATTGATGCTAAAAAAAACATTGTGTTCTCGAAGACACACTTTTCATTTTTGGGGTGTTTTTTCATGTTTTTTGAGTTTTTTTGGGCTACAGTTCTCGTTTTGAGGTAATATTTCTCGTTTGATCGGTACCTATGCTAATATTGTTGGAATAATAAAGTAAATCTTCTTTGTTGTTTTCTTGACTTGTAAAACATTTGACATTATGCCAAGGACTAACCTTTGAAATATGTTAGAAGAGATAAAGTTCCTTTCAAGTTAAGAGATATTATATTAAGTTTCTATGATATCATTATTCACAATTTTAGGGACATTAAGGATTATTAGAAAGGAATTTACTATAATATCTTAATCAAGCAAGACTGCATCGTTACCCTTCTTGACATACATATTAATAATTTAGAAAATTGGTTTGAAAATGCATGTTGTTTCAACCAAAATCTTCCTAATATATTCATCATCCTTATTCTTTATATCAATCATGTTATTCTTATGTCAATGAATCCTTAGCACTGTGATAACCAACTAAGCATCATCAACGAATTGTAATCCACTACAAACATGACCATGAACACATGAAAAAATAATATTATGATAATTTAATTCAAAAATGTCAATGACAAAACATGATATTTTTTTTTTTGATAGAGAGTATTCATACATTTGTCTCAATTTTGATATTATTCATAGGGTCATTTGAAACTAGATAGCATTGAGAAAGAGAAAAATGGAGGGTGGAAAGCTTATTATGGCCTTGAACACAATTGCAAAGCAGTGGATCTTTGGCTATGGTAAAGAAATTAAATTCCTCTTTAAAAGTATCATCACTCTTGTTATTTTATATGGAAGCGAAGTTTGTGGATGGAGTATCACTAGAGAATCCTAAAGAAAGGTAGAGAAAATCCAAAACTATTTATAACTTAAAATTTCAAATTTAAAGGCAATACATCCTATCCTATCCTCCTCATTGAATCCAACATTGTTCGCATTGAGAACATGGCTATTATTATGCACTTAATGTACAAAAAAAATATAAACAACATGGATGCAAAGAGACTTCCCAAAATTACTTCAAACTCTAGCCGAAATTACATATGCCTCAAGTAGGGATGGTATAAAGGTGTCAATTCTCGGCTAAATAATTGGAGAACAAAAGAAGAAGGAAATATTAAAAATATCATTACATATAAATTTAAGAATACTATATGGCGTGATAAAAAATTAGAAGATAATATAAAATTAAAATACTATAAGGAAGTTGTCAACTTTGATTTTGACATTATAAAGTATCACATTCTTTTCACTAGCATAATAAAAAAAATGAACATTCCTAAAAATAAACTTTCACAAGTTGCATAGTGAAGTTGGCATGGGAGAATTCCCAAAACACTTTGGGATGAAAAGGTCTATCATGTTTGTAACATTTATAGGGTTGAACATGAAAAAACACTTCTAGAGTGTCCTATGTATACCCAAATCAAATCATAATATCAAAATAGATGTCACAGTGTTGTACTTCCTAACCTTTATAAGCCATCAAAACTCTAGTGATCTTCAAACACTTCACTTAATATTTTGATTTCATAAGTAAATTTTAAAGAAATGAAAATAATAAATTTCTTAAAATTTGATAAATCAATTATAGTTTAAATGGGTGTTAATTACCATCTATAAGTTAATTAATTAATATTAATTAAAAAATATTTATTAATTTTTGTTTTAACAATAATGAGAAGAGTTTATATTAAAATTTATGCTCCTTCACAACAATTACTTGGGAAATGAATTACAATATTTTATCCTTCTTACGAGCCTCTTTGAATAGCTTTGATTAATTTCAATTGTAGAAAGAAAAAGATAAGAGACCATTGTCCTTCCAATAAGAACAAGGAGGGAAAATTTTCAAAACTAAGACTTATGATTTTTTCTCCTACTTCTTAAAGAGAGTAGGAGTAAATTTTAGCAAATTTCTTGCACAAAGAAATGAAAAAACATAATATCTCTATACAATGCTCAAATATGTCCCACTGTTTGGCCCACTTGAGTCTAGAGCGGAGTTATTTTTCTGACTTCTTGTTATTGGTGGGAAGGATCACTAATTTTTATGCACATCTGAATAGGAAGGGGGAGAAGCAAAGGACTTCTTCTCAACCACCTTACTAGATTTTAATTTTAATGAATGTGATACCTTTGGGGAAAACTTTCCCAACACCAAAGTTTTCCTTGGAGGGTCTTGATATAATTCTTCTTCATCAATCAAATCAAGACTGTCCTTTGGAATAAGATTATTAGGTTGATTCACTTGGGCCTCAGGATTCTCACCCTCTCCCTATGAATTTTCTTCTTCCTCCTTGGGAACATTCAGAACTTTAAAGTTATTTTTAAAAGGGATTTGTTGTTTTGATTCAACCTTATATGGTTGCTACATCTTATTTCCATGATTCTTGTGTTCCCTTTTAACTAGAGTGAATCCTTGCTTGTTTGGACAACTTTTCACAAATTGTTCATACTCATGACACAAATTTCATTTCAAAGATTTTTTTTTCATATTCTAGAGCCTGGAGGTGAGACCATACATCCACATTTAGTTGAATCTCCTTTTGGAATCCCTTTTTGAAATTCATTTCCACACATATTCTAACACATGAAAAATTGTTCCCATTTTCTGTATCACTCGAAACAGATTTTCCAAGATTATCTCCTATAGCCTTAAAAATGTCTTCACCCTAGAAAATAAGAGGGATTAAATTCCAAATACCAATGAGTGAGAAATTGACCTTTGGTACGAATGAAAACCCGATTTATAGATCTGACCTTTATCTTTCTTATTTTCAAAAAAAATACATAGTACCCATTTCCACAATTAAGAATGTGTTGAGGTACATAATTTTCTCACTTGTAAAAAACCCAATCTTCAACAACTTCATAACTCTACCATAGGCAAATAAAAATTCCTAACAATCCTCATTCCTTCAACACTTCTAGATTATTTTTTGCTGAGTTGGAGAACCCCAGCTCCACATAAGGGTTTGATTCTGCTTTCTCCACGAAATTGTTAAGATGAGTTATTGTGTATGCATTAAACCAGAGGGAAAAAAAAAACCTCCTGCTGAAATCTCTTAAGGATTGTCCATGAATATTATACACCACCTGCAAATGCAATGTCACGACCATGGGGTGATCCGTGCCACTAGAGGTGGCGATAGTGCTTCAATAAAATCTCATATATATGAGGTGGTAGAAACTTTAGCATGGAGGAAAAGACGAATTCGAAGGGGGCTTGGATGTTAATGAGGAGAAAGACCAAACATACTTACAAATTCAAATAGACACACAATTTGCTAAACCAGATCTGAGTGGAGCAGAGAATTGATGTGTGAGGTGGTTAAGGAAAGCATAATCACAACTGAGTAGGTTTGAAAGTATATATATTCCTTTGATTATTTCTTTATTTTTCTATTAAAATAAACCCGTACTTTCATTTAATAATATATAGGAAATACAATTTTTAAATACACAATATGTATGTGCATTCTCTTTGGATTTTCTCATACCCATGGATGACATTTATAAGTGAAAAGCA